>CM053791.1:603050906-603650906 GCA_028749045.1 Cupressus sempervirens | reverse complement strand
CTTTTCAAAAATGTAAACAGTTCGTCAATCGGAGCTACGATTCAAAAGTTATGCCTCCCGGAAGATTGGTTACCATTTCTGGATTCTTCTAGATTTGTGTCGACTTCTAACACAGTTTCTAGAGCCTTTTATTTGGTTGGTGGATGCTAAATAGCACTTTCTAGAATGTATTCCTAGTCCTTAACCCTCCAGGGTCTATTTATGGACATTTATGGCATTGTAAAAGATAGTTCGGAGTGGAGTTTGAGAGGAGGTACTACAAGGAGAAATTATCTCAAAATTTATGCTATTGTAAGCCCATAGGGCATGTTTTGAAATATTTTTTCTCTATATTGAATGTACTAGCTTATTTTCACAGTTAATACAATTTTTCTTTTCCTATTGTGTCCATTCTGTGCTTGGGTTGTGTCCCATCATATATCTATGTATGCAATATATATATATATATATATATATATATGGATGCATCCATACATAGATACATGTATGTATACATAGATACATGTATGTATGGATGCATGCATGCATGTAATATATGTATATATATGCATGCATACATACATAGATACATGTATGTATCCATAGATGCATGCATGCATTCATCTATGGATGCATGCATGCATACATGTATACATACATAGATCCATACATAGATACATGCATGTATACATACATAGCTACACATATGTATGGATGCATCCATCCATACATACATAGATATATATATATATATATATATATATATATGTATGGATGGATTTATAAATGTATGTATGGATGGATGCATGCATACATGTATACATACATAGATACATGCATGCATACACACACAGATACATGAATGTATGGATGCATGCATGTGTGTATATATATATATATATATATATATATATATATATATATATGCATGCATGCATGCATGCATATACATACATCCATAGATATATCTATGCATGCATGCATGCATATATCCATACATATATCTATATATGAATACATACATACATATATCTATATATGCAATATGTATGTATACATAGATACATGTATGTATGCATATGTGTGTGTGTGTGTGTGTGTGTGTGTGTGTGTGCACGTGCATGCATGCATCCATTCATACATCCATGTATCCATGTATATGTATGCATCCATACATACATGCATCTATCCATGTATATGCATGCATGCATACATACATGTATCTATCTATGTATGTATGCATGTACATGCATCCATCCATCCATACATGTATCTATCTATGTATGTATGCATGTGCATGCATACATACATACATACATACATACATACATACATACATACATATATATATATATATATATATTGTATGTATGCATATGCATGTATGAATGCATCCATACATACATACATACATATATACATATATATATCTATGTATACATGCATGCATGCATAGATATATCTATGTATACATGCATGCATGCATAGATATATCTATGTATGTATGCATGTAGATGCATGCATACATACATACATACATGTATACATGTATGTATGTATGTATATATATGCATGCATTCATATATATGTATTTATACATACATACATGCATTCATATATATGTATGTATACATACATACATGTATATATGTATGTATGTATGTATGTATATGCATGCATACATACATACATGTATCTATGTATGACATATGCATCCATACATACATTGCATCCATGCATAGATATATGCATGTATGCATGCATGTATATGTATGTATGCATGCATCCATCCATACATGCATGCAATCCATATGCATGCATCCATCCATCCATACATACATGTATCTATGTATTTGCATGCATACATACATACATACATGTATCTATGTATGATGTATGCATGCATATCTATGCATAGATATATCTATACATGCATTTATGTATGATGTATGCATACATACATACATTGCATCCATGCATAGATATATCTATGCATGCATGCTTTTATGTATGCATGCATGCATTTATGTATGCATACATGCATAAATATATACATTGCATACATATACATAGATACATGTAGGTATGGATGTATCTATGTATTATTTATGCATCCATACATACATTGCATCCATGCATAGATATATCTATGCATTCATGCATACATGCATCTATGTATGATGTGTGCATACATACATACATTACATCCATGCATAGATATATACATGTATGTATGCATGTATATGTATGTATGCATGCATCCATCCATACATGCATGCAATCCATGTGCATGCATCCATCCATGCATACTAATGGGGACACAACTTAAGCACAGAATGGACACAACAAGAAAGGAAAAATTGTATTAACTGTGTAAATATGCTATTACATTCAGTACAGAGAAAATAGACTTCAAAACATGCTCTAAGGGCTTACAATAGTAATAATCTAAAGATAATTTCTCCTTTTAGTACCTCCTCTCAAACTTCACTCCGAACTGTCTTTTACAATGTCAAAAATGTTCTTAAATAGACCCTAGAGGGTTAAGGATTACGAGTACATTCTAAAAAGTGCTATTTGGCATTCACCGACTAAATAGAAGGCTCCAAAAGCTGCGTTAGAAGTGGACGCAAATGTAGAAGAATCCAAAAATGGTAACCGAACTTTCAGGAGGCATAACTTTTGAACTGTAGCTCCGATTGATGAATCATTTACATTTTTGGAAAGCTCTTGAAGCGCTCTATAGCCCTATGGACCAGCTTCGATCATTCTCCATTTTTGAGCTCTTTTTGAGGTCATGTAATGCCCCTAACCTGACTTCAAAGCATTCTTAAGATGTCTCCAAAAATTGAAAAACTCTGATAACTTTCAAACTATGCGGCCTTTTGACCTGATTCTTTTTTTGGAATGCTCTAAATTACAAGTACAATCATCTGGCCAATTTACACCTTCTAATTCACCAAAATGATGGCTCAATTACATACTCCTATTTTTTCAACATTTACATGTATCCCAAAGTGTTTGAATACTCTATCCTAGAAAACTGATAGTGGAACTGTGAGAGTTGGAACCTTTAGTTGACCCAAATGGGTATCCAAAAATGAAAACAAATGAAATAGAAACTAAGTCTAAGTACTTTTTTTTTTGGTTGACACAGGATTGCCCTTATACCTCTGGATACTCCTGCATCAGACACCCAGGGTAGATTGAAAAGTGACCCTGTCACTTTATGAAAGGTAGAGGAAATCCCAAATGGAAAACCTCAACTGCTGAAATCCAAGTTGAGTCCTCTATTGGCTATCCTTTCCACTTGACCAAATACTCTTCATACTACCTATTTCTAGTACTCCTACCCACATGATGATCTAGAATGTCTTCTATCTCCTCCTTCTTAGAAGCAAGAATTGGACATGGCTCTAACATCAGCTCCTCATCTGCACCATCATCATGATACTCTATTAAGTCTGCAATGTTGAAAATAGGAGAAATGTGAATACCATTTGGCAACTCCACCTTATATGCATTTCTTGAGTCATGTTTCTTCAGAATTTTGTAGGGGCCAAATTTCTTCATTTTCAGCTTGTTGTAAGTACCAGCTAGAAATCTTTCTTTTCTAAAGTGTACCATGACTAGATCCCCTACTTGGAATTCCTTATGTCTTCTCTTTTGATCAGCCCTAGCTTTGTATTCTTGATTCATATTGACAATGTGTGCTTGGACCTCCTCATGTAGATGCTTGATATGTTCAGCAAATTCTTCAACTTCAGCACTTGTCCTCTCCCCTTATTCTATCTTTCTCAATTCTGGTGTAGTCCTTGGGCTACTTCCATATACAATTTGGAATGGTGATTTTTCAGTACTCCTATTTATAGAGTTATTGTAAGAAAACTTGACTTTTGCTAGAATCAAATCCCATCCCTTGGGCTTCTCCCCAACTAAACATCTCAGCAAATTGCCCAAACTTATGTTTACTACTTCTATTTGGCTCTCTGTCTGTGGGTGATGTGTGGAACTGAATTTCAAGTCTTTTCTCAACTTTTTCCACAATGTTCTCCACAAATACCCTACAAATTTAGTATCTTTGTTAGAAACTATACTCCTTGGAAGATCATGTAGTCTTACTACCTCTCTGAAAAGCAAGTCTACAATATGGACAGCATCATGAGTTTTGTGGCATGGAATGAAATGTGCCATTTTGGAGAACCTATCAACCGCCACAAATACCGAGTTATTACCCATTTGTGTCCTTGGCAATCCAAGAACAAAATCCATAATTATGTCCTCCCATGGCTTTGACGGAACAAGCAATGGATGATATAGTCCAATATTTTGACTAAATCCCTTGGCAACTTGACAAATCTGACAAGTCTATACAAACTTCTTCACATCCTGTGACATTTGAGGCCAAAAATAATGTTCTTTGAGAATGGCAATGGTCTTATCTCGAACAAAATGTCCTACCATCCCTCCACTGTGTTTCTCCTTAATCAAATTTTCCCTCATGGAACTCCTTGGAATGCATAATTGACTGCCCTTCAATAACACACCATCTGGAATTAGATAGTCTAACCACTTAGTTCTGTCTACATCAACAGGCTCTTTACAAGCTTTCCACACTTCAGAAAAATCAAGATCCTTAGGGTACAAATTTTTGAGTTCATCAAATCCAACTACTTCAACCTACATTACTATAAGAAACATCTATCTGCTACTTAGTGCATCTATAACCCTATTAGATTTTCCATTTCTATGCTTCAACACAAATGTATAGCTCTACAAGAACTCTATCCACTTCATATGCCTTTGATTCAATTTACCTTGGCTATTTAGGTACTGTAATGTGTGATGATCAGTATACAAAACAAATTCCTTTGGCAATAAATAATGCCTCCATTTCTTTAAGGCCTAAACTATTGCATAGAACTCTTGATCATAAACAGAATACTTCTTTTTTGCATCATTCAATTTTTCACTAACATATACAATAGGCTTACCTTCTTGGTTTAATACAGCCCCAATAGTGCTGCCACTAGCATCAAAATCTAGTTGGAACACCTTTCTCAAATTTGGAAGTGCCAACACAAGTTGTTCTGTTACCTTCTTCAGCAATTCAAAACTTCTCGCAGCTGTTGCAGTCCATTTGAACTCTTTTCTATCCCCTCTCATTGTGTCAGTTAGGGGAGTACATATGCCATTGAAATTCTTAATGAACTTTCTGTAAAAACTAACCAGACCATGGAACGATCTTACCTCAGTAGCAGACCTTAGAGTAGGCCATTCCAAGATGGCTTTTACCTTCTCTGGATCCATTTTGAGTCCTTCAGGTGATATAACAAACCCCAAGTAGACTAACTCCCTTTTTGCAAAGATACACTTCTTCAGATTAATCAATAGTTTATCTTCCCTTAACCTTTCAAGGACACTATGAATATGCAATAAATGTTCTTCCAAAGTCTTGCTAAAAATTAAAATATCTGGTATTTTGACATACCTCTGATTATGTTATGTGATGGATTTAATGCTATGATTATTTACTTCATTCTTGCATTGTTATGCTTTATGCGAACTTGAGTGATGTAAATAGATTATTTTAATATAATTAAATAAATGGCTAAAATTAGGTGATTTAATGAATTTATTGCTTCGGCTATGTTATTATATGCAATTGCACTTGATCGTGTTGTTTAGTGTGTAGGATTTATATCCCTGGCAGTGGCACATGGAGTTAGTGATTTAGCCTTTCATATTTGATCAATGTCATCCTTATATGGTTGACATATCCTTTATTAAAATGTTTAAATTAAACATTTTGGTGATTATTAAATCAGAGCTCATTTGCATTATGTGATTAGACCAGTAAGCGTGTCTGTGCATTTAGAGGTTCGCATTCTCGTGAAATTTATTAAGGAGATTTTTGTATTTTTGGATTTTCGGGCTTTTTAATTGATTTTTTTAAATTTTTGATAGCTTTTCCATAGATTAATTCCTATTTATAGGAATAGCCTATTTTTGTTTGGGTCGATTCGAGGTTTAACTAAGTTGGCTGGTTATTTTCCCTAATCAATTATTCACTCAAAAAGTGAATAAGTATCCAAAGAGGAATTTAATTCCTCACTTCTCACTTTCAAATTGGAAAGTTGGAGAGTAAAACCCAAAATCCTCTTCATGAAGATTTACTGTTTTGTTCATTGTGGAAGCTTTGAGCATGGGATCGTCGCAAGGTTGGGCTCGTTGGATCCAGCTCAGAAAAAACTTGGATTGTCGCAATTTTCAACTACTTCTATGAGATATTTATTTTATGGTTCAGATTCCTATTTTGCCCTTTTGGCTGTGAGGTAGGGCTTTTCTATTTTATTGTTTTTGCTCCATTTCTGCTTCTATTTTTGGTAGCCATTTGTTTGGAGGCTGAGAACTAGTGTTCTCCTCCATTTTTGTATGCTAGTTCTACCTCGTTGGGCGGGTATGAACATTTCCCTTTTTTTGGGATGAGGGATTAGGATTTTACGCCGTTATGTTGGCCATTTTTACATACGGTGTCTGATTTCATTTATTTTTGGTTTTTTAGGGTTTTTGAACCCAAAGGTCAAATGGGTTTTAATTTTGAATTTTTTCTAAAATTTGGGGTTTTTACCTCATTTTACGTGCCGCCCTATTTTCTCGAGTTTTCTTGGCACAATGTGGGTCGTGGACTTGGATGATCCATTTGGATCTTAGTCAAACCACTTTTGAACCTTTTGTTGCATTGGGATGCATGTCGCACCCGTACTCCTGACTTTGTGTTCGATTGAGTGATTTGTTACCTGTTATGTTTTCTTTTGGACCTTTGCTTTTGTTTCGTGAACGCTAGAATTCGTGTAGAATCCATACTCTTGGATTGAGGCCGGTTGAGTGAGTTCATGATGTTTGGTCTTATTGCATCATTGGGATTCATGTAGAATCCATACTCTCCAATTGAGGCCGATTGAGTGATTTAATGATGTATGGTTTTATTTGCTTTGGGATTCGTGTAGAATCCATCCTTCCTGTGTTGCTTTCGGTTGGGTGTTTTCTTTGCATTATGTTCTCATTCCTATCCTTGGGTTATGATCTTCATGATGGTGGTATGCCACACACCAGTACATTCACCTACATTTGTTGGGTGACTTGCAAGGCCCTATCTTCCATGGATTTGTCGAAAGTTATGATCATTGGGGTTGGAATGGCAGTATGCAAGCCTACGGGCACTTGTCATAGGATGAGCATGGGTAGGGTAGGGTTGCATATGGTGGGGGTTTCTATCTCACAGCCCAGCAATCATGATGCCACGGGTATGGTTGAGAGGAGCTTGAATAAGTGATAATTAAAGAAAATGTGTGACTGGTAATAAAACTTAAGATAATAAAACTTCGTGTGATGGTTCCAAGGGAGTACCTCGAGAGGAAAGTACCTTGCGAGTGTTTCCACATATGACCCAAGCTTGGGCTTGTCGATGCCAAGCAACTCTCAATGATGTCAGCCCCTACTTAGTAGCCTTTTGAGTGTCTAACCATGACCTTTACTCCTTGCATTGTCTTAGGTTCTTGGTTGCAGACATCATACTATCTGGCGTGAGTGTTAGCCTTGGATGTTGTGCTTTATGTGTGTTTGTGGTTGGATCATTATCTCCATCAGCATGGTGGGTGTGGGCCTATGGGTGCCACGTGGTTGGGAGGCGTAGCTACCTTCACCACTGCTAGGGACCGGTGTATAGAGATGATCTTTTGTCCTAGTGCGACTATTGCTGGATGTTTTCACTTAGTACTTTGGGTTCTAGAGTATGCTTTCTTATGATTTATGCTTTCATTGGAATGCTTGTATATCATGTTTAGATGATGTTATTTTATTTGATGCATTCTCTTATTATGTTGTTTAGCATATGATTAGATGCTGTGAATTGTTGTATTATCATATCTATTGCTTATTGTTGTTGAGCATGTGATAGGCGATGTTATCTACTATAGGATTATCTCATGTTTTCTACTAGCATGTTAGATTTCCTTATGCTTATATTGTTGCATGTTTTTAGTAGTGGCGTCCCTATTACAACAATATCGATGATCTGGTCAATGGCTTGGCATGTTACACATGGGGGATGGCTAGGACGTACGATGGTCTTATGATGCTATTGATGATTGGGAGGAACCACGCACTTAGTTTGGTTTTTCAGTTCACTGTGATATTTATTTCAGTGTGTTCTTTGCTGTTGTAGTTTAGATGGATAGGTGTTCTTCTTTCTGTGTTGTTCTTGCACTCAAGTGTTCATTCCTCAAGCCTTTGTGGATCTGGTACTCCCTGGTGTGGAGGTTCTTTGCTCCTTTTTTGGTCCTTTTTGCTTCTAGGAATGTTTTCATGTTTCTACGGGCGACATTTTGTCAGCCTTGTGCGACATAAAAATGTATTGCATGCCCATAAAAACTATGTCGTACAACACTATAAAGTATCGCATGAATTCTTGAGAAATGTTGTATGATGTTGAAAAGTGTCGCATGCCTTCTTGAGAAATGTCGTACGACACTGGAAGAGTGTCGCATGCCTTAAGGAGAAGTGTCGCCCTCCATTAGTAAAAAGTGTCACATGATTTTTGTAAAAAACTTGCACGTGCCATTAGTAGGCACTTTTTTTCGTGATTCAAAATTTCTAAGAGTTTTTTTGGATACCCTTTTGGGCATTCTTCGATCCTATGTTGTTGCATTTTGAATTCTGTTGGTTTCTCTTGAATCAATGTTTTGTGTTTCTGTTTTAGTCTCTTAGGGGTTTAAAATATATCGTTTAAGTATAAATTTAAGTATATTTTAATATATGCGACAAATCTTTTGAGATAAGTTTCAGACCTCTCAAAGATATGTTATGGATTCTAAGAAATTTTAGGGCTTCAAAAATCCAGACTTGGCCAATTTTTTAGGGCTTCAAGATTTTAGGCTTAGTCGAATTTCAAGATTTTGCATTTAACCTAACTTGGTGTTTTGTTGATGAGTGGTCATTTCTTGGGCCCTCATCATGTGCGTTGTCATTGTTGGTTTTGTTTGTGTGTGTCAGTTTGGTAGTGGTGTTTGGAGATTCATTGGTTGTTGGGATTGTGGTGAAGTCTTCCTTTGTGATCATTGTGATCCTTGTATGATGTTGTCATGTGCATTGATACTTCTAAAAAAAAAAATCTTGGCTTGTATTTCATCCTTATTTCAAAGGATCTCCAAGCAGGGCATTACATCTGGTATCAGAGCCATGTTCAAACATTGGGATCTCTGTGTGTATGTTGCTCTTATAGTTATTGCTACGTTGGTTGAGTTCAAGTGTCTTTGTGAGAACTTGTGATATTTGTTGCTTTGGTATCTACCTGTGATGGATTTTCTTGTCCAGTAGATGTGACTAGAGCAATATGTGGATAAGGAAGTGAGTCTTCCTAATTTTGTGAAGAGAATTGTTGTGCCTTGTTTGGTTGGTTGCTTGTGTGACCCTTTTTGGATGGAACCACTGATTGGTGTCCATGTGTTGGCTTTGAGTGCTGCTTTTTGTTTCTCCTTGTAGAGTAAGGTGCATTGTTTCCATATTTTTCTCCTTATTCCAAGTATATAGATGAATATTATTTGTGATTCTATGTTTCATCTTTAGGGCGATAAAATGGTTCCTTTCATTGAAAATGAGTGTTTATTGTGAATCATTGCAAAGAGTAGGTTTGCATTATATCCTTGGGTTAATGATCTAAGTCCCCAATTTGATTGCTTCTTAAGCTTATGTAAAACTGTATTAATTTGATGGATATCTAAATGTTGCATTGCATGGAAATTATTGTTGTCTGCATATGCATGAGGTTACTGATGGTATACTGCTTGATGTGTGTGAGTGTGTTCTCTAACATTGCTAGGATGATGTATTCCTTAGCATTGTGCGGTGACTTATTCCTCTTGTGTGACTATACTCAGTCATCACCTGTAATGTGATTTGTTTGATGCCTTATTTTATTTGGCTGGAGGTATTTTCCTCATGTTGTTGGGCTAGCAGTGGTTTTCAATATTTTCCTCTCTTGGAGCAGTCAACAAATTTTATCTATCGCTCTCTTTGTGACAGTTGTCACATTTGACTTATTGTTGAAATGATCTCTTTTTGGTACTTACTATTGGAATTGATAATTTCCCCCATTTGGGCTTTTGATTTTTTTCATGATGACTATTCTGGATGTGTTTTACTACTGCCCAATTGTGTGTTGTAAGTCTATCATGTTCATCTCGAACCTCTGGTAGTAGGTTCAAGGGATAATATCATGGAGAACATGCTAGTGTGTCTTTGTTAGATTTAAAGTTGTTATTGTTATTGAATGGTTTAAAAGATGAGTAAATGTAGTGTATTCTTAATGAAATTGAAAGGTATGTGCTTGTTTTATGGTGACTCTTGGACCCTTGCTTGAAAATCTTTCAGTTTCATCATGTATTAGTGCTTATATTATGTTTAATTAATGAAATTATGAAAGAAGAGTAATGATGGTTTCAATGTGTGAACTACCTTTCATTCCATGTCTTATGTTGTTTTGGGCATGTGTGCTCTTGTGTGGATTTGGACATTTTGTCTATCACTTGTCTTGGTGGCCAAGACTGTTATTTTGCCTTTGTGGTTTTGTTTTGAGTGGTGACTCAGATCTTGGGTCTTAGGACTCTCGAAGCTCCATCTTGTTGTAGTTTTTGTCATTGTCTTTCTAGCACTTTTTTGATGGAGCAATTCTAAGTCCAGATGTGAAGCTATTGCTTCTGGAGTTGTTGATCATTGTTCCAAGTACCTTCTCAAGTAGAGGCCAATTCAATCATGATATATCATATTTATGGCCATTGGAGAAGTTTAACTCTTCATGTTATTCATAATGGAAGAGTTATCTTGTCTTCATAATCTAGTAGGTACTTGTTGGGGTTTGTGCTTTGGTTTTTGTGTTTCCTATTGCACTGAACTGCCCTTCTGAGGTGTAGTGTGGTTTGTGAGCATTCCTTCCTCAAGGTTGATGTTGCCTTGTCTTTTGGGAGTGACTCAGTTTTTTGATGATTTTAGATTCTCCTTCTTGGATGTTATCTTGGCGGCACCTCTATATCATTTTTTCTCTTGTAAGATTAGGCTAGTGTGACTATACCGCTAGCTTAATTAGTGTTTTCAGGTGAGTATGTTGATGGTTGGTGAAATTGTGAGTTTCCTAATGCACCATGGATTGGGTAGTGTAGAGGTTGAGAGAGAGACTCCCTCTTAGTCCTAATACTCTGTAGTATCCTTCTCCCTAAGCTTATATCTTTAGGTGGATTGTCTCAGTCATGTTTTCTCATTAACTATTGACTTGAGGCTAGAGATTGAATTTAGCAATAGATTGGGTGTAGTTTTCCTAGCATGGTGCTAGAGGGACATGGTATCGTTGGACACATGTTACCATATCGTGAGTTGGTATGCAGAAATTGATGATTGTGTCAACTGACGCTTGTGGAAAGGTGATATCTTGTCTAGTTGGGTTATGTTACCCTAGTTTCTAGTGGTAGTTGAGCTTTTGTGCCTTGGTGAGGTGTTGTGCTCCTATTCTTGGTGGTGAGCAGTCTTTTGGAGTGTTTCCTTTTGTTGGTAAAATTTCATTCTCTTTGTTCTAAGGATGAGTTTACGTGGATTCCAGAATGATCATGTGTGACATGATAGTATTCTTGGGAATTTTGGGATGGATTTTCCCTGAGATTCCAACTCTTGTTGGAAGTGTGTCTTGTTTTAACCTTGTTTGTGGTCTGGTAGTTTGTGCATGTTGTAGTTGGGCACTTGTTGACGAGGTAGAGAGGTTTTTTTCTTACCTTGTATTGTTGACTCTATTTCTAGATGGGTTCTTCGCAGCACATAGAAGGCTCCTTGTTGGAGGAACTTGTGTCTGTGTGACACCCATTCTCTCGTGGTTAACCTATTTGGGGGTTAACGTGATGGTTTCAGAATGTTGGAGTAATTTGGGTTTGACTTGTAGAGAGTTGTTGAGTCATTCCTATTGCTCACTTTGGATTTTTTGTTCTTGGTGTATTTGGTTTCTATTCATGGATTGCAAGCTTCCAGGAGTAAGCCTAGTCTTTGGGGGAGATGATGTAGTGCCTCTCCTATTTAACTTCTGTAAGTCATCCTGATGGATGCAACCTTGCTGATCTTTTTTTGTGATGGGATCATGATTGTGACCTTGAGTGGTCTACACCATTGAGATGTTTGGATTTATGTTTCTTTATCAGTTGCTTTGATTGTTATTTTGACTGATCTTTGAGATTATGATGTGATTTATGGTTCACTAAGGTTTGTGCCAATGGGTATTAGGATCGATGTGGTATCGTGAGGTTGTTCCATGATTACCCTGAGATGTGTGCAGAGATTGCACTATGTTCTATTACCATGCTACACTGGACTAGGTTCTTGTAGCAGTGGTTAGTCATGTTTATGACTGTGTTTGCTTATGTGTTTTAAGTGCTTTTTTAATGCAGAGTAATCAATCATCATTTAATGTGTAAGTAATTGAATGGATTTTTTATGTGGGATTATTTGGTTATATGCTGTAGACATAAATACCTTGTTATATTTCTGATTTAAGAGATATTTGTTACTCATGTATGTTACATTTGAGATTACCTGAGGGTCACATAGTATACCTGGTTTTTTAGTATCATAGATGTTATACTACTATGCTATTTAGTTAATCATATTCCATGATGATGCCATTTTGAGATGATAGTGTGTTTTATGATGATATCTGGTATTTGGACATACCTCTAATTATGTTATGTGATGGATTTAATGCTATGGTTATTTACTTCATTCCTTTGTTGTTATGCTTTATGCGAACGTGAGTGATGTAAATAGATTATTTTAATATAATTAAATAAATGGTTAAAAATAGGTGATTTAATGCATTTATTGCTTCAGCTATGTTATTATACGCGATTGCACTTGATTGTGTTGTTTAGTGTACAAGATTTATATCCCTGGTAGTGGCACATGGAGTTAGTTATTCAGCCTTTCATATTTTACCAATGTCGTCCTTATATGGTCAATGTATCCTTTATTAAAATGTTTAAATTAAACCTTTCAATGATTATTAAATCTGAACTCGTTTGCATTATGTGATTAGACCAGTAAGTGTGTTTGTGCATTTAGAGGTTTGCATTCTCGCGAAAGTTATTAAGGAGATTTTTGTGTTTTTGGATTTTTGGGCTTTTTATTTGTCTTTTAAAAATTTCTGGTAGCTTTGCCATAGATGAATTCCTATTTATAGGAAGAGCCTATTTTTGTTTGGGTCAATTCGGGGTTTAACTAGGTTGACTAGTTATTTGCCCTAATCGATTATTCACTCAAAAAGTGAATAAGTATCCAAAGAGAAATTTAATTCCTCACTTCTCACTTTCAAGTTGGAAAGTTGGAGAGTTAAACCCAAAATCCTCTTCATGAGGATTTACTATTTTGTTCGTTGTGGGAGCTATGGGCATGGGATCATTGTGAGGTTGGCCTCGTTGGATCCAGCTTGGGAAAACCTTGGATTGCTGCGATTTTTAGCTACTTCTGTGAGATATTTATTTTATGGTTTAGATTCTTGTTTTTCCCTTTTGGCTGTGAGGTAGGGCTTTCTTGTTTTATTGTTTCTAATCCGTTTCTGCTTCTATTTTTGGTAGCCATTTGTTTGGAGGTTGAGAACTAGTATTTCCCTCCATTTTTGTATGCTAGTTCTACCCAGTTGGGCGGGTATGAACATTTCTCTATTTTTTGAGATGAGGGTTTGGGATTTTATGCCGTTATGCTGGCCATTTTTGCATACGGTTTCTGATTCCATTTATTTTTGGATTTTTAGAGTTTTTGAAAACAAAGGTCAAATGGGTTTTAATTTTGAAATTTTTCTATAATTTGCAGTTTTTACCTTGTTTCGCATGTCACCCTATTTTCTCAAGTTTTCTTGGCACAATGTTGATCTTGGACTTGGATGATCCATTTGGATATCAGTCAGACCACTTTTGCACCTTTTATTAAATTGGGATGCACGTCCCATGCGTACTCTCAACTTTGTGTTCGGTTGAGTGATTTGTAACTTGTTATGTTTTCTTTTGGACCTTTGCTTTTGTTTTGTGAATGCTAGTATTTGTGTAGAACCCATACTCTTGGATTGAGGCCGGTTGAGTGAGTTCATGATGTTTGGTTTTGTTTCATCATTGGGATTCATGTAGAATCCATACTCTCAAATTGAGGCCGATTGAGTGATTTAATGATGTATGGTTTTATTGGCTTTGGGATTCGTGTAGAATCCATCCTTCCTGTGTTGCTTTCGGTTGGGTGTTTTATTTGCATTGTGTTCTCATTCCTATCCTTGGGTTATGATCTTCATGATGGTGGTATGCCACACACCAATACGTGCATGTACATTTTTTGGGTGACTTGTGAGGCCCGATCTTCCATGGATTTGTCTAAAGTTATGATTAATGGGGTTGGGATGGGAGTATGCATGCCCACAGGCACTTGTTGTAGGATGAGCATGGGTAGGGTAGGGTATCATATGGAGGCAGCTTCCATCTCGTAGCTCGGCGATCATGACACCACAAGTATGGTTGAGAGGAGCTTGAATAAGTGATAATTAAAGAAAATGTCTGACTGGTAATAAAACTTAAGATAATAAAACTTTGTGTGATGGTTCCAAGGGAGTACCTCGAGAGGGAAGTACCTTGCAAGTGTTTCCACACGTGATCTAAGCTTGGGCTTGTCGATGCCAAGTGACTCTCCATGATGTCAGCCCCTACTTAGTAGCCTTTTGAGTGTCTGACCAGGACCTTTACTCCTTGCATTGTCTTAGGTTCTTGGTTCCAGCCATCATACTGTCTGGTGTGAGTGTTAGCCTTGGATGTTGTGCTTTATGTGTGTTTGTGGTTGGATCACTATCTCCATTAGAACAACAGGTGTGGACCTATGGGTGCCATGTGGTTGGGAGGCATAGCTACCTTCAGCACTGCTAGGGATCGGTGTACAGAGATGGTCTTTTGTCTTAGTGCAACTGTTGCTGGATGTTTTCACTTGGTACTTCGGGTTCTGGAGTATGCTTTCTTGTGATTTATGCTTTCATTGGGATGCTTGTATATCATGTTTAGATTATGTTATTTCATTTGATGTATTCCCTTATTATGATGTTTAGCATACGATTAGATGTTGTGAATTGTTGTATTAGCATATATGTTGCTTATTGTTGTTTAGCATGTGATAGGTGATGTTATCTACTATAGGATTATCGTATGCTTTACTACTAGCATGTTAGATTTCCTTATGCTTATATTGTTGCATGTTTTTAGTAGTGACGTCCCTATTACGACAGTACCGATGATCTGGTCAGTGGCTTGGGATGTTATGCGTGAGGGATGGCTAGGACCCACGATGATCTTATGATGCTATTGATAGTTGGGAGGAACCGCACACTTAGTTTGGTTGTTCAGTTCACTACGATGTTTACTTCACTGTGTTCTTTGCTGCTGTAGTTTAGATGGATAGGTGTTCTTCATTCTGTGTTGTTCTTGCACTCGAGTGCTCATTCCTTGAGCCTTTTTGGATTTGGTACTCCCTGGAGTGGAGGTTCTTTGCTCTTTTTTTTGTCCTTTTTGCTTCTGGGAGTGTTTTTGTGTTTCTATGGGCGACATTTTGTCAGCATTGTGTGACATAAAAATCTATCGCACACCCATGCAACCTATGTCGTTTGACACTGTAAAGTATCGCACACCCTCTTGAGAAATGTCATACAACACTATAAGAGTGTTGCATGCCTTCTTGAGAAATGTCATACGATGCTGAAAAGTGTTGCATGCCTTCTTGATAAATGTTGTACGACACTGGAAGAGTGTCGCATGCCTTAAGGAGAAGTGTTACCCTCCCTTAGTGAAAGTGTTGCACAATTTTTGTAAAAAACTTGTGTGTGCCATCAGCAGGGACTTTTCTTCATAATCCAAACTTTTTGAGAGTTGTTTTGGATACCCTTTTGGGCATTCTTCGACCCTATGTTGTTGCATTTTGAATTTTGTTGGTTTCTCTTGAATCAATTTTTTCGTGTTTCTGTTTTAATCTCTTGGGGGTTTAAAATATATCATTTAAGTTTAAGAAAATTTCTTATACTTAAGATATATTTCAATATATGCGACGAATCTTTTGAGATAGGTATCAGACCTCTCGGAGATAAGCTATGGATTCTAGGAAATTTCAAGGCTTCAGAAATCCAAACTTAGCCAATTTTTTAGGACTTCAAGATTTCAGGCTTAGTCAAATTTTAGGATTTTGCATTTACCCTAACTTGGTGTTTTGTTGATGAGTGGTCATTTCTTGAGCCCTCATCATGTGCGTTGTCATTGTTGGCTTTGTTTGTGTGTGTCAGTTTGGTAGTGGCATTTGGAGATTCGTTGGCTGCCAAGATTGTGGTGAAGTCTTCTATTGTGATCGTTGTGATCCCTGTGTTATATTGTCATGTGCATTCATACTTGTAAAAAAGAAATCTTGGCTTGTATTTCATCCTTGTTTCCAAGGATCTCTAGGCAAGGCATTACATCTGGTATCAGAGCCCATGTTCAAACATTAGGATCTCTGTGTGTATGTTGCCCTTGTAGTTATTGTTGCATTGGTTGAGTGTGAGTGTCTTGGTGAGAACTCGTGATCTTTTTTGCTTTGGTATCTACTTCTGATGGATTTTCTTGTCTAGTAGATGTGACTAGATCAGTATGTGGAGAAGGAAGTGAGTCTTCCTAATTTTGTGAGTGGAATTGTTGTGCCTTGTTTGGTTGGTTGCTTGTGTGACCCTTTTTGGATGGAACCACTGATTGGTGCCCATGTGCTGGCTTTGAGTGTTGCTTTTTGTTTCTCCTTGTAGAGCAAGGTGCATTTTTTTCCTATTTTTCTCCTTATTGCAAGTATATATATGAATCTTATTTGTGATTCTATGTTTCATCTTTAGGGCGATAAAATGGTTCCTTTCATTGAAAATGAGTGTTTATTGTGAATCATTGCAAAGAGTAGGTTTGCATTATATCCTTGGGTTAATGACCTAAGTCCCCAATTTGATTGCTTCTTAAGCTTATGTAAAACTGTATTAATTTGATGGATATCTAAATGTTGCATTGCATGGAAATTATTGTTGTCTGCATATGCATGAGATTACTGATGGTATATTGCTTGATGTGTGTGAGTGTGTTCTCTAACATTGCTAGGATGATGTATTCCTTAGCATTGTGTAGTGACTTATCCCTCTTGTGTGACTGTACTCAGTCATCACTTGTAATGTGATTTATTTGATGCCTTATTTTATTTGGCTGGAGGTATTCTCCTCATATTGTTGGGCTAGTAGTGGTTTTTAGTATTTTCCTCTCTTGGAGCAGTCATCAAATTTTATCTATCACTCTCTTTATTACAATTGTCACATTTGACTTATTGTTGAAATGAGCTCTTTTTGGTACTTACTATTGGAATTGATAATTTCCCCCATTTGGGCTTTTGATTTTGTTCATGATGACTATTCTGGATGTGTTTAGCTGCTACCTAGTTGTGTGTTGTGACTCTATCATGTTCATCTTGAACCTCTGGTAGTAGGTTCAAGGGATAATATCATGGAGAACATGCTAGTGTGTCTTTGTTAGATTTAAAGTTGTTATTGTTATTGAATGGTTTAAAAGATGAGTAAACATAGTGTATTCTTAAAGAAATTTTTAGGTATGTTCTTGTTTTATGGTGACTCTTGGACCCTTGCTTGAAAATCTTTCAATTTCATCATGCATTAGTGCTTATATTATGTTTAATTAATGAAATTATGAAAGAAGAGTACTGATGGTTTCAATGTGTGAAGTACCTTTCATTTCATGTGTTGTGTTGTTTTAGGCATGTTTTCTCTTGTGCGGATTTGGACATTTTGTTTGTCACTTGTCTTGGTGGCCAAGACTGTTGTTTTGCCTTTGTGGTTTTGTTTTGAGTGGTGACTCAGATCTTGGGTCTTAGGACTCTCGAAGCTCCATCTTGTTGTAGTTTTTGTCTTTGTCTTTCTAGTGCTTTTCTGATGGAGCCAATCTGAGACCAGATGTGAAGCTATGGCTTTTGGAGTTGCTGATCGTTGTTCCAAGTACCTTCTTGAGTACAGGCCAATTCAATCATGATATATCATATTTATGGCCATTGGAGAAGTTTAACTCTTCATGTTATTCATAATGGAAGAGTTATCTTGTTTTCATAATCTAGTAGGTACTTGTTGGGGTTCGTGCTTGGGTTTTTGTGTTTCCTATTTCACTAAACTGCCCTTGTGAGGTGTACTATGGTTTGTGAGCATTCCTTGCTCAAGGTTGATATTGCCTTGACTTTTGGGAGTGACTTAGTTCTTTTATGAGTTTAGATTCTCCTTCTTGGACATTGTCTTGGGCACACCTCTGTATCCTTTTCTCTCTTGTGAGAGTAGGCTAGTGTGGCTATGCCACTAGCTTAGTTAGTATTTTCAGGTGAGTATGTTGATGGTTGGTGAAATTGTGAGTTTCCTAACGCATCATGGACTAGTTAGTGTAGATGTTGAGAGAGAGACTCCCTCTTAGTCCTAATACTCTGTAGTATCCTTCTCCCTAAGCTTATATCTTTAGGTGGATTGTCTCAGTCAAGTTTTCTCATTAACTGTTGACTTGAGGCTAGAGATTGAGTTTAGCGGTAGATTGGGTGTAGTTTTCCTAGAATGGTGCTAGAGGGACATGGTATCGTTGGACACATGTTACCATCTCATGAGTTGGTATGCAGACATTTGATGATTGTGTCCACTGACAAAAGTCTATGCCACCTTGTGGAAAGGTAATATCTTGTCTATTTGGGTTATGTTACCCTAGTTTCTAGTGGTAGTTGAGCTTTTGTGCCTTAGTGAGGTGTTGTGCTCCTACGCTTGGTGGTGAGCAGTCTTTTGGAGTGTGTCCTTTTGTTGGTAAAATTTCATTCTCTTTTTTCTAAGGGTGAGTTTACATGGATTTCAAAATAATCGTGTGTGACATGATAGTATTCTTGAAAATTTTGCGATGGATTTTCCCCGAGATTCCAACTCTTGTTGGTAGTGTGTCTTGTTTTAACCTTGTTTGTGTTCTGGTAGTTGGTGCATGTTGTAGTTGTGCACCTGTTGACAAGGTAGAGAGTGTTTTTCCATACCTTGTATTGTTGAATCTATGGCTAGATGGGTTCTTCGTAGTGCATAGAAGGCTCCTTGTTGGAGGACCTTGTGTTTGTGTGACACCCATTCTCTCGTGGTTAACCTATTTGGGGGTTAACGTGATGGTTTGAGAATGTTGGAGTAATTTGGGTTTGACTTGTAGAGAGTTGTTGAGTCATTCCTATTGCTCACTTTGGATTTTTGTTCTTGGTGTGTTTGGTTTCTATTCATGGATTGCCGGCTTCTAGGAGTAAGCCTAGTCTTTGGGGGAGATGATGTAGTGCCTCTCCCATTTAACTTCTGTAAGTCATCCTGATGGATGCAACCTTGCTGATCTTTTGTTGTGATGGGATCATGATTGTGACCCTGAGTGGTCTACACCATTGAGGTGTTTGGATTTATGTTTCTTTATCAGTTGCTTTGATTATGCTTTTGACTGATCTTTGAGATTATGATGTGATTTATGGTTCACTACGGTTTGTGCTAGTGGTTACTAGGATCGATGTGGTATCATGAAGTTGTTCCGTGATTACCCTGAGATGTGTGCAGAGATTGCACTATGTTCTATTACCATGCTACACTAGACTAGGTTCCTGTAGCGGTGGTTAGTCATGTTTATGACTGTGTTTGCTTATGTGTTTTAAGTGCCTTTTTAATGTAGAGTAATCAATCATTATTAAATGCATAAGTAACTGAATGGATTGTTCATGTGGGATTATTTGGTTATGTGCTGCAGATATTTACCTTCTTATATTTCTGATTAGAGAGATATTTGTTACTCATGTATGTTACATTTGAGATGACCTGAGGGTTAGATAGTATACCTGGTTTTTCAGTATCATAGATGTTATACTACTATGCTATTCAGTTAATCATATTGCATGATGATGCCATTTTGAGATGACAGTGTATTTTATGATGATATCTGGTATTTGGACATACCTCTGATTATGTTATGTGATGGATTTAATGCTATGGTTATTTACTTCATTCCTGCATTGTTATGCTTTATCCGAACGTGAGTGATGTAAATAGATTATTTTAATATAATTAAATAAATGGTTAAACTTAGGTGATTTAATGCATTTATTTCTTTGGCTATGTTATTATATGTAATTACACTTGATCATGTTGTTTAGTGTGCAAGATTTATATCCCTGGTAGTGGCACATGGAGTTAGTGATTCAGCCTTTCATATTTTACCAATGTCATCCTTATATGGTCAATGTATCCTTTATTAAAATGTTTAAATTAAACCTTTCAATGATTATTAAATCCGAACTCATTTGCATTATGTGATTAGACCAGTAAGCGTGTCTGTTCATTTAGAGGTTCGCATTCTCGTGAAAGTTATTATGGAGATTTTTGTGTTTTTGGATTTTTAGGCTTTTTATTTGTTTTTTTTAAATTTCTGGTAGCTTTTCCATAGATGAATTCCTATTTATAGGAAGAGCCTATTTTTTTTTGGGTTGATTCGGGATTTAACTAGGTTGGCTAGTTATTTGCCCTAATCAATTATTCACTCAAAAAGTGAATAAGTATCCAAAGAGAAATTTAATTCCTCACCTCTCACTTTCAAATTGGAAAGTTGGAGAGTAAAACCCAAAATCCTCTTCATGAAGATTTACTATTTTGTTTGTTGTGGGAGCTATGGGCGTGGGATTGTCGTGAGGTTGCGCTTGTTGGATCCAACTTGGGAAAACCTTGGATTGCCATAATTTTCAGCTACTTCTGCGAGATATTTATTTTATGGTTCAGATTCTCGTTTTTCCCTTTTGGCTGTGAGGTAGGACTTTCGTGTTTTATTTTTTTTGCTCTGTTTCTGCTTTTTTTTTTGGTAGCTGTTTGTTTGGAGGCTGAGAACTAGTGTTCCCCTCCATTTCTATATGCTAGTTCTACCCGGTTGGGAGTGTAATGCCCCGCCAGAAGATCCTTGGAAACAAGGATGAAATACAAGCCAAGAATTTTTTTTTACAACTATGAATGCACATGACAACATCATACAGGGATCACAATGATCGCAATGGAAGACTTCACCACAATCCTGACAACCAACGAATCTCCAAATGCCACTACCAAACTGCCAGACACAAACAAAGCCAACAACGACAACGCACATGATGAGGGCACAAGAAACAACCACTCATCAACAATACACCAAGCTGGAGTATAATGCAAAAACCTAAAAATTTGGCTAAGCCTGAAATCCTAAATCCCTGAAAATTGGCTATTCCTAGATTTTTGAAGCCCTAGAAATTTCCTAGAATCGATAACATAGTTTGCATGGGCGTGCGATACTTTTTAAAGTGTCGCACCATGCTGAAAAAAATGTCTCCCATAGAAACATGAAAACACTCCCAGAAGTAAAAAGGGACCAAAAAAAGAGAAAAGAACCTCCACACCAGGGAGTACCAGATCCACAAAGGCTCGAGGAATGAACAATAAAGTGCAAGAACAACACAGAAAGGAGAACATCTATCCATCTAAACCATAATAGCAAAGAACGTATTGAAATAAAAATTGAAGAGAACAAAAGCAACATCGCAATGTACAAAAATAAATCTCAGGAACAAAACAACCAAGCTAAGTATGCAGATCCTCCCATCCGTCAATAGCATCATACGACCATCGTGGATCCTAGCGATCCCACGCGTGTAACATCCCAAGCCACCGACTAGATCATCGATACTATTGTAATAAGGATGTCACTACTAAAACATGCACAATAAGAGCATAAGAAAATCTAACATGCTAGTGATAATGCAAAAGATAATCCTACAGTAGATAATATCACCTATCACATACTAAACAACAGTAAGCAATAGATATACTAGTAAAGCAAATCACATCATCTAATCATATGCTAAACATCATAATAAGGGAATGTGCCAAATAAAATAATATCATCTAAACATGATATACAAGTATCCCATGAAAGCATAAATCATAAGAAAGCATACTTCAAAACCTGAAGTACCAAGTGAAGACATCCAGCAACGATCGCACTAGGACAAAAGATTGTCTCTGTACACTGATCCCCAACAGTGGTGAAGGTAGCTATGCCTTCCAACCACATGGCACCCATAGGTCCACACCTACCATGCTGATGGAGATAATGATCCAACCAAAAACACACAAAATAACATCCAAGGCTAACACTCACGCCAGACAGTATGATGGCTACAACCAAGAACCTAAGACAATGCAAGGAGTATAGGTCCTGTCAGACACTCAAAAGGGTACTAAGTAGGGACTAACATCATGGAGAGTCACTTAGCATCAAAAATCACATGCTAGAACTTGTGCAGATTCAACATCCCTCAACAGAAAGCCTCTAGCACCCCAAACCTTTTTATTATCTTAAGTTATATTATCATTCACACATTTTATTTAATTATCACTTATATAAAGCTTCCTCTACCAACCCATGACACCATGATCATCAGGCTGCAAGATAGAAGCCCCCTCCATATGCTACCTTACCCTACCCATGCTCATTCTATGACAATTTCCCATGGGCATGCATACTCCCATCCCAACCCCAATGATCATAACTTTCGACAAATCTGTAGAAGATCAGGCCTCGCAAGTCACCCAACAAATGTATGCACACGTACTCATGTGTGCCGCACCACCATCACAAAGATCATAACACAAGGACATGAATGAGAATAAAATGAAAATAAAAAACCCAACTGAAAGTAACACAGGAAGAACGGATTCTACACAAATCCTAAAGCCAATAAAATAATACATCATGAAATCACTCAACCGGCCTCAATCCGAGAGTATGGATTCTACATGAATCCTAATGATGTAACAAGACCAAACATCATGAACTCACTCAACCAGCCTCAATCCAAGAGTATGGATTCTACACGAATCCTAGCATTCATGAAACAAAAGCAAAGGTCCAAAAGAAACCATAACAGGTAACAAATCACTCAACCGAACACAAAGTCGAGAGTATGGGTGCGGCACGCATCCAAATGCAACAAAAGGTGGAATAGTGGTCTAACTGATATCCAAATGGATCATCTAGGTCCACAACCCACATTATGCCAAGAAAACCCAAGAAAATAGGGTGGCACGCAAAATGAGGTAAAAACCCCAAAAATTTGGAAAACTTCAAAATTAAAACCCATTTGGCCCTTGGGTTCAAAAACCCCAAAAATCCAAAAATAAATGGAACCGAACACCGTATGCAAAAATGGCTAGCATAACGGTGCAAAATCCCAAACCCTCATCCCGAAAAATAGGAAAATGTTCATACCCACCCAACCGGGTAAAACTAACATACAAAAACGGAGGGGAACACTAGTTCTCAGCCTCAAAACAAATGGCTACCAAAAACAGAAGTAAAAACAAAGTAGAAACAATAAAACAGGAAAGCCTTACCTCACAGCCAAAAGGGCAAAATGGAAAACTAAACCAGGAAATAAAATGCCTACAGAAGTGGCTGAAAATCGCGACAATCCAAAGTTTCCTAGAGCTGGATCCAACGAGCTCAACCTCGTGATGATCCCACGCCCATAGCTCCCACAACAAACAAAATAGTAAATCCTCATGAAGAGGATTTTGGATTTTACTCACCAACTTTCCAATTTGAAAGTGAGAAGTGAGGAATTAAATTCCTCTTTGGATACTTATTCACTTTTCGAGTGAATAATCGGTTAGGGCATTTAACCAATCAATCTAGTTAAACCCCGAATCCACCCAAACAAAAACAAGTTATTCCTACAAATAGGAATTCATCTATGGAAAAGTTGCCGAAAATTAAAATAAATCAATTAAAAAGCCCGAAAACCCAAAAACACATAAATCTCCTTAATAACTTTTGCGACAATGCAAACCTCTAAATGCACAGACGCGCTTACTGGTCTAATCACATAATGCAAATGAGTTCGGATTTAATAATCATCGAAAGGTTTAATTTAAATATTTTAATAAAGGATACGTCGACCATATAAGGATGACATTGGTAAAATATGAATGGTTGAATCACTAACTCCACGTGCCACTGCTAGGGATATAAATTCTGCACACTAAACAACACGATCAAGTGCAATTGCATATAATAACATAGTCAAAGCTATAAATGCATTAAATCACCTAATTTAACCATTTAATTAATTATATTAAAACAATCTATTTACATCACTCATGTTCGCATAAAGAATAACAACACAGGAATGAAGTAAATAACCATAGCATTAAATCCATCACATAACATAATCAGAGGTATGTCCAAATACTAGATAACCAGATATCGTCATAAAACACACTGTCATCTCAAAATGGCATCATCATGCAATATGATTAACTGAACATCATAGTAATCTAATATCTATGATACTAGAATCAAAGAGTAACATTTGACCCTCAGGTGATCTCAAATGTAAAACATCACATAAGAACAGATATCTCTCAGATCAAAATAAAACAAGGTAAATGTCGATAAGTAGGAGATAATTTCCATAGCTAGTCAAATTGTGATATGAATATCAGGATTTAACTGTGTGATTTTTGAGTCAAACTCGATGACCCATGTTTCATGAGTAGTGATTCAACATGAATCCATCTCTCATGAGAATAAATGGAACACTTAGCACTCATTGGATCTAGGTGATGCTCACAGGGGTGAAGCACCGGGACTTTCCGGGAGGTCACCCATCCCAGTACTACTCCAGCCTGAGCGCACTTAACTACAGAGTTTCCTCCATACTTATCTAGCTGTAGAAATTATCTCCTACTTATCAATTGATGAGCTTAAGGGGCTTTCTATTGAATGGTTCATAAGGCACAACACTTGGTGAAGGTTTTGCAAGTGGGGTTGCAAGCTTTGGGTTTAACTATGGAGGAAACTCTGTAGTTAAGTGCGCTCAGGCTGGAGTAGTACTGGGATGGGTGACCTCCCAGGAAGTCCCGGTGCTTCACCCTTGTGAGCATCACCTAGATCCAATGAGTGCTAAGTGTTCCATTTATTCTCATGAGATATGGATTCATGTTGAATCACTACTCATGAAACATGGGTCATCGAGTTTGACTCAAAAATCACACAGTTAAATCCTGATATTCATATCACAATTTGACTAGCTGTGGAAATTATCTCCTACTTATCAATTGATGAGCTTAAGGGGCTTTCTATTGAATGGTTCATAAGGCACAACACTTGGTGAAGGTTTTGCAAGTGGGGTTGCAAGCTTTGGGTTTAACTATGGAGGAAAATCTGTAGTTAAGTGCGCTCAGGCTGGAGTAGTACTGGGATGGGTGACCTCCCGGGAAGTCCCGGTGCTTCACCCCTGTGAGCATCACCTAGATCCAATGAGTGCTAAGTGTTCCATTTATTCTCATGAGAGATGGATTCATGTTGAATCACTACTCATGAAACATGGGTCATCGAGTTTGACTCAAAAATCACACAGTTAAATCCTGATATTCATATCACAATTTGACTAGCTGTGGAAATTATCTCCTACTTATCAATTGATGAGCTTAAGGGGCTTTCTATTGAATGGTTCATAAGGCACAACACTTGGTGAATGTTTTTCAAGTGGGGTTGCAAGCTTTGGGTTTAACTATGGAGGAAACTCTGTAGTTAAGTGCGCTCAGGCTGGAGTAGTACTGGGATGGGTGACCTCCCGAGAAGTCCTGGTGCTTCACCCCTGTGAGCATCACCTAGATCCAATGAGTGCTAAGTGCTCCATTTATTCTCATGAGAGATGGATTCATGTTGAATCACTACTCATGAAACATGGGTCATCGAGTTTGACTCAAAAATCACACAGTTAAATCTTGATATTCATATCACAATTTGACTAGCTGTGGAAATTATCTCCTACTTATCAATTGATGAGCTTAAGGGGCTTTCTATTGAATGGTTCATAAGGCACAACACTTGGTGAAGGTTTTGCAAGTAGGGTTGCAAGCTTTGGGTTTAACTATGGAGGAAACTCTGTAGTTAAGTGCGCTCAGGCTGGAGTAGTACTGGGATGGGTGACCTCCCAGGAAGTCTCGATGCTTCACCCCTGTGAGCATCACCTAGATCCAATGAGTGCTAAGTGTTCCATTTATTCTCATGAGAGATGGATTCATGTTGAATCACTACTCATGAAACATGGGTCATCGAGTTTGACTCAAAAATCACATAGTTAAATCCTGATATTCATATCACAATTTGACTAGCTGTGGAAATTATCTCCTACTTATCAATTGATGAGCTTAAGGGGCTTTCTATTGAATGGTTCATAAGGCACAACACTTGGTGAAGGTTTTGCAAATGGGGTTGCAAGCTTTGGGTTTAACTATGGAGGAAACTCTGTAGTTAAGTGCGCTTAGGCTGGAGTAGTACTGGGATGGGTGACCTCTCGGGAAGTCCCGGTGCTTCACCCCTGTGAGCATCACCTAGATCCAATGAGTTCTAAGTGTTCCATTTATTATCATGAGAGATGGATTCATGTTGAATCACTACTCATGAAACATGGGTCATCAAGTTTGACTCAAAAATCACACAGTTAAATCCTGATATTTATATCACAAGGTAAATGTCTGCAACACATAACCAAATAATCCAATAAGAACAATCCTTTCTAATTACTTAAGCATTTAATAATGATTGATTACTCTAAATTAAAAAGACATTTAAAAAACATAAGCAAACACAGTCATAAACATGACTAACCACTGCTACAGGAACCTAGTCCAGTGTAGCATGGTAAAAGAACATAGTGCAATCTCTGCACACATCTCAAGGTAATCACAGAACAACCTCATGATACCACATCGATCCTAGTAACCACTAGCACAAACCTCAGTGAACCAAAAATCACATCATAATCTCAGAGATCAGTCAAAAGCATAATCAAAGCAACTGATAAAGAAACAAAAATCCAAACACCTCAATGGTGTAGACCACTTAGGGTCACAATCATGATCCCATCACAACCAAAAGATCAGCAAGGTTGCATCCATTAGGACGACTTACAAAAGTCAAATGGGAGAGGCACTATTGGGCGGGTATGAACATTTCCTTTTTTTTGCGATGAGAGTTTAGGATTTTATGCTGTTATGCTGGCCATTTTTGCATACGGTATCCGATTCTATTTATTTTTGAATTTTTAGGATTTTTGAACCCAAAGGTCAAATGGGTTTTAATTTTGAAATTTTTCTAAAATTTGGAGTTTTTACCTCGTTTCACGTGTCACCCTATTTTCTTGAGTTTTCTTGGCACAATGTGGGTTGTAGACATGGATGATCCATTTGGATATTAGTCAGACCACTTTTACACCTTTTTTTGCATTGGGATGCGTGTCACACCCGTACTCTTGACTTTCTGTTCGGTTGAGTGATTTGTTACCTGTTATGTTTTTTTTTGGACCTTTGCTTTTGTTTCGTGAATGCTAAAATTTGTGTAGAATCCATACTCTCAGATTGAGGTCAATTGAGTGAGTTCATGATGTTTGGTCTTGTTGCATCATTGGGATTCGTGTAGAATCCATACTCTTAGATTGAGGCTAATTGAGTGATTTAATAATGTATGGTTTTATTGGCTTTGGGATTCATGTAGAATCCATCCTTCCTTTGTTGCTTTTGGTTGGGTGTTTTCTTGGCATTGTGTTCTCATTCTTGTCTTTGGGTTATGATCTTCGTGATGGTGGTACGCCACACACCAGTACGTGCACGTACATTTGTTGGGTGACTTGCGAGGCCCAATTTTCTGTGGATTTTTCAAAAGTTATGATCATTGGGGTTGGGATGGGAGTATGCATGCCCACAAGAACTTGTCGTAGGATGAGCATGGGTAGGGTAGGATAGCATATGGAGGGGGCTTCTATCTCGCAGCCCAAAAATCATGATGCCATGGGTATGGCTGAGAGGAGCTTGAATAAGTGATAATTAAAGAAAATGTGTGACTGGTAATAAAAATTAAGATAATAAAACTTCGTGTGATGGTTCCAAGGGAGTACCTTGAGAGGGAAGTACCGTGTGAGTGTTTCCACACGTGATCTGAGCTTGGGCTTGTCGATGCCAAATGACTCTCCATGATGTCAACCCCTACTTAGTAGCCTTTTGAGTGTCTGACCAGGACCTTTACTCCTTGCATTGTCTTAAGTTCTTGGTTGCAACCATCATACTCTCTAGTGTGAGTGTTAGCCTTGAATGTTGTGTTTTATGTTTGTTTGCGGTTGGATCATTATCTCCATCAGCATGACAGGTGTGGACCTATGGGTGCCACGTGGTTGGGAGGCGTAGCCACCTTCACCACTTCTAGAGACCGGTGTACAAAGATGGTCTTTTGTCCTAGTGCGACCGTTACTGGATGTTTTCACTTGGTACTTCGGGTTCTGGAGTATGCTTTCTTGTGATTTATGCTTTCATTGGGATACTTATATATCATGTTTAGATGATGTTATTTTATTTGACGTATTCCCTTATTATGATGTTTAGCATATGATTAGATGTTGTGAATTGTTGTATTAGCATATCTGTTGCTTAACATGTGATAGGTGATGTTATCTACTATAGGATTATCTTATGCTTTACTACCAGCATGTTAGATTTCCTTATGCTTATATTATTGCATGTTTTTAGTAGCAATGTCCCTATTACGATAGTACCAACGATCTGGTTGGTGGCTTGGGATGTTACGCGTGGGGGATAGCTAGGACCTAGGATGGTCTTATGATGCTATTGATATTTGGGAGAAACCACACACTTAGTTTGGTTGTTCAGTTCACTGCGATATTTATTTCAGTGTGTTCTTTGCTGTTGTGGTTTAGATGGATAGGTGTTCTTCTTTCTATGTTGTTCTTGCACTCAAGTGTTCATTCCTCGAGCCTTTGTGGATCCAGTACTCCCTGGTGTGGAGGTTCTTTTCTCTTTTTTTGGTCCTTTTTGCTTCTGGGAGTGTTTTTGTGTTTCTATGGGTGACATTTTGTCAGCATTGTGTGACATAAAAATGTATCGCACGCTCATGCAAACTATGTCGTACGACACTGTAAAATATCGCACACCTTTTTGAGAAATGTCATACGACACTAGAAGAGTATCGCATGCCTTCTTGAGAAATATTGTACGATGCTGAAAAGTGTTGCATGCCTTCTTGAGAAATGTCGTACGACACTGGAAGAGTGTCATGTCCCCTTTTCAAATAATTAAAAAATAATAATCTTTGCTAAGGCAGGCAGGCTCAAGAAAGTGAAGTTTCGGAAAAAGGGGGTTAATCTTTGGTAACCGTTGGACTAATAAATGAAAATTATTATTAAAATATGTTTCATTAACCTCTCTTGTACGTGATTTATAGTTATGCCCTCTTGTAAGGGGTTTGGAGGCATTTTCGGGCTCATTCCAGAACTTGATTTTGCTCATTCTTTGTTATTCTTCAGAGGCTACCAAACCTGTGGAGAAGGAGACCCAAGAACGAGAGTTTGTGGGTTTTTAGGGAGACCCAAGAATGGAAGTTTTCAGGTTTCCAAGAAGGCTAAGCATGGGAGTTTGAAGCCATTCCATGTGCATGCTCATGCAGAGTTTTTCTTTGTGCTAAACAGTGCAGATTTGTGAGTTTTCGGGTGTATTTTTGTAAGAGTTTGGTGTTTTCGATTGAGTATTTCATATCAGTTTGGGTTGCTTCTGTATATCAGACTTTTAAATGTTAAAATAGAGCTGAAAATATCTATTTGGATATGATTATACTTCTATGATAGATTATTAATTTTTTTGTGTTGATTTCGGGCTATTTTGTGCTATTTTCGGGAGCTCGATGAGCATTGTTTTTGTCCTCCATTTGGGAGCTATTGTGTGCATGTTATATAGATCTAGAAATGACATTTTATAGGCTGTTATTCTGATCAAATTTCTGTAAAATTTTTACTTTCAGATTTATTAATAACAGGTGAAGTTGTGAAGCTTTTTGGCATTATTTTCGGCATACCTGATTTGGGGTTTCTTGAGAAATTTGGAGGATCTTTGTGATATTAGTTGTTTGATCTTAAAGATCTGATTAAAGGTTGGAAATATCATACAAAATCAGAAAAGGGACATTTCAGTGGTATCAGAGCCATGATCTTTCCAGCCTGAGGGTTTGTAGAAGTTTGCATGTCAGTTTTGACAACTACCCAGATTTTGCATTTCAGTTTTGAGAACTACCCAAATCTTGCATGTCATAATTTATGGTTGCATGTTTCTTCTAATCAGCTGCATGTCAAAATTTATGGTTGCATGCTATTTCTAATCATTTGCATGTTATTTCTTGGTGAATTTGGTGGTTGTAGAAGTTTGCATGTCAGTTTTGACAACTACCCAGATCTTGCATGTCAATTTTTGGTGGTTACATGTTGCTTCTAATTAGTTGCATGTCAAAATCTATGGTTGCATGCTAATTCTAATCATTTTCATGTTAGTTCTTGGTATTTGAAGAAGTTATATCCTATTGGGGTTACACTCTACTTTATCCAGAATGGACAGGTATAGTACACAGTCTCAGAGGACACGAGCTTGGACAATTGATATCCAGAGTCAAAATAGTAGAAAGGATGGTTATCTTGACATTCGAGATAAACTTATGAAAATAAGCCATGACATGTCTAAATAGTTGGTTGAGCACCACCATATAATGAATGACATGTTGTTCGACCCAGCTAAGGTGGATAAGTTGACTGGATTTCTATTTGGCAAATTTTCTCATAGGACAGATGACAGAATTCTCAAGAACTTGCATGAGGAGTTTGAGAAACTAGCTGATAGTCAGGTAGAGGTCTCAGATTCTACTCTTCCATAGGAGGTGGTGGGAAAGGATATTACACAGATTGATAGTAATGGTCAACTTGATACTCAAATTGAGACAATTGTTTACAGGTCGTCAAAGGGTTATGCCACAGGTATTCAGGATAGTATAGTTACAACAGGCAGTGACTATAGTGTAGTGGGTTCAGATGATGATTATAAGGATGTTGTTGTGCAGGATGGTGAGATACTTGGCAGAGATGAGAAAATATTGAGCATTCATGACTTTTCTGAGAAAGAGTACCAGGCACAGTTAGATGCTTCATCACATGAGGTTGAGGCTGGTAGTACTTCACATGATTTGTCCAACCAGCTGAAGGTGAACAAAGATAGTATTGTGACTTCATTATCTCATCATGATAGGTATGTGGAGTTAGTTGGTATTGGTCATATTACTCAGGTGAGGAGTTTTCTTGAGTTACTAGTTGATTCTAGTTTACGGATATGGACTCAAGATTGTTATATTGGCGTTTGGGATTCAGTTGACTAGAGATCTTTAACACTTTTTGGTAGCAGTGTTTGTTTGGGTGCTATCATGGATTTGATTAGCAGATTACATGGTGTTGTCTTTTCTTGTGCCAGTATCTTGTCTGATGTTGGTATTAGTTTTTATACACTGGTGGTGGGCTTTGTTCATATATCCAGTCGACCATACTTGCTGGAATGTGTTGATGATCTTTCATATTTGGCAGTGTGTACAGATGAGTCCCAGGATCATATTGGCATTGATGACATCCAGGAGGATGTAGTGGGCAGTTTTGAAGACTTAGTTTCTTTGGGTACAGAGGAGTTGGACAACAGTGCTATAGTTTTTGATACTTCGTATGTTGATATGAGCTTTAGATTTGATTCATAGGATATGGATGGTAATACTCTAGAGACTAGTAACTTTGAGGATACTCCTTTAGATAGTGCATCAAAGGAAGTTTGTAGGAGACAATCAAGCTAGTACCATCATGTGTCTGATTAGTTGAGAGTTAGTGACCGAGATATTGCTATCACTTGCCAGCATTTCGATGCTTCTCATCAGTTGTTAGCAGTTTATGGATGGGGTTCTCCTACTAGTGATGAGCAAGGAGGCAGTTATCTTTCCTTGATAGAGTTCCACTCTTTATGGGAGGCTATTCAAATTTTGAGATAGAATTATATGTAGTTGGTAGTCGACAGAGATTATCTTATGGAGTGGGGCAGTACAGCATATGATGCATTGTTGGCCAAGGAAGATGAGGTGAGTGAGCTTACTGAGAAACTTGAGGTGACTTCTAATATTCTTGAGAGTACACAGTTGGCTTTCAAGGAGTCACAGTTTCATTTGGCTAAGGTGACCATGGAGTTAGAGCAACTACAATCTTTACCTGATTCTATACAGTCACAAGTTGTGGTGTTTGGTGATTCGAGGATGTCCATGGCCAAGATTGTCAAAGACAGTGGAGATGGGGATGTATCCATCCTTGATACTAACATTGGCATATCAGGTTCATTCCCATTAGATTCAGGTTCAATTGAGTTGGGTGTTGTAGCAATTTTTTGTGGTATGCCTGACATGGTGGTGACCTCTAGCAGTAATGGCACAAAGACTAGAGATGTTGTATCAAAGACCATGTGTGATGTTGGTGAGCCGATAGTTGGCATGGTTCTTGCTAGTAATACTACTCCCTTGGTGATGACTTCAGAGGTAGTAGTCAGTTCCAACTTGGTTAATGATCAATTGCAGTTAGTTTCATCTGGATTATAGTCTGAGCCACTAACTGAGATTGGCGCATTCTATCGACATTACACTGTGAGGTACGCTCATCAATTTACCTTTGATGACCATGTTGATGAGATAATGATACAGAGATGTACTTTGGTTCCTAGTGCTTATCATCAGTTATGGGATAGTTTGATGCATCAAGATGAGAGTTGTGATGGGCATGACATGGTGATAGGTTTTGCAGTTGACAGCTTGATAATATGTGACTTAGAGCAGGAGTTTGGGAGTGATGCTTCAGTGGGTGTTGTTATTGATTCTACTCCTTTGGCTATGACATCTCCTGACTTAGCTAGTGATCAGTCACAGTGGGTTGTATCACTTGTTCATGGTGAGCTGTTGACTAAGGTTGGTTTTTTTAATCAACATTATATTGTAGGGTATGTACATCAGTTAGCATTTGATCCTTGTTTTGAGGAGTTGATGGCAAGAAAATTTGGTTTGGATTCCATTTCTTACTCTTTATCTTGTAATGTTTTTTCACCATTAGCAGTGCATGGGAGTTATGGGTATGAGATAGTGGCCAGTGATTTGTAGAGTTGTGTTGACTACAAGAGTTGTACAGTGTGTGGATTCTCCATACTTGGTACAGTTTCATTCAAGAGCATTCACCATTGTTGCAGAGTTGGATTGTACATTCTGTATAGGCCAACGGGATGCGTTGATGGTATTTACTGTATTGGTAGTTTGATTTGTCCACTTTACTTGGGTTTTGATATTCTAAGAGTTTGTGTCTCATGGGTTTTTGACTGTGGTAGTGCTGATTTTGGAGTTTGGTTGAGCTATAATTGTCAGTTTGATTATGGATTCCTCTTGGTCATATTGCAGAGGATATTGTAGGAGCTTGTGTTAATTGGTAGTAGTATAGTTCATGACTACATTTGGGATCCAGGTGGATTGATTGGTTTATTGTTTAGTCATTTCTTGATGACAAGAAATTTTTGGGAGCGGAGGACTTGTCATGTCCCCTTTTCAAATAATTAAAAAATAATAATCTTTGCTAAGGCAGGTAGGCCCAAGAAAGTGAAGTTTCGGAAAAAGGGGGTTAATCTTTGGAAACCGTTGGACTAATAAATGAAAATTATTATTAAAATATGTTTCATTAACCTCTCTTGGATGTGAGTTACAGTTATGCCCTCTTTTAAGGGGTTTGGAAGCATTTTGGGGCTCATTCCAGAACTTGATTTTGCTCATTCTTTGTTATTCTTCAAAGGCTGCCAAACCTGTGGAGAAGGAGACCCAAGAATGGGAGTTTGCAGGTTTCCAGGGAGACCCAAGAATGGGAGTTTGTAGGTTTCCAAGAAGGCTAAGGATGGGAGTTTGAAGTCATTCCATGTGCATGCTCATGCAAAGTTTGCCTTTGTGCTAAACAGTGCAGATTTGTGAGTTTCCGAGTGTATTTTTGTAAGAGTTTGGTATTTTCGGTTGAGTATTTCATATCAGTTTGGGTTGCTTCTGTATATCAAACTTTTAAATGTTAAAATAAATCTGAAAATATGTATTTGGATATGATTATACTTCTGTGATAGATTATTAATTTTTTTGTGGTGATTTCGAGCTATTTTGTGCTATTTTCGGGAGCTCGATGAGCATTGTTTTTGTCCTCCATTTGGGAGCTATTGTGTGCATGTTATACAGATCTAGAAATGACATTTTATAGGCTGTTATGCTGCTCAATTTTTTGTAAAAATGTCTACTTTCAGATTTATTAATAACAGGTGAAGCTGTGAAGCTTTTTGGCACTATTTTCGGCATACCCGATTTGGGGTTTCTTGAGAAATTTGGAGGATCTTTGTGATATTAGTTGTTTGATCTTAAATATCTGATTAAAGGTTGGAAATATCATACAAAATCAGAAAAGGGACATTTCAAAGAGTGTTGCATGCCTTAAGGAGAAGTGTCGCCCTCCCTTAGTAAAAAGTGTCGCACAATTTTTGTAAAAAACTTGCGCGTGCCATCAACGGGCACTTTTCTTCACGATCCAAACTTTTTGAGTGTTGTTTTGGATACCCTTTTGGGCGTTCTTCAACCCTATGTTGTTACACTTTGAATTCTATTAGTTTTTTTTGAATCTATTTTTTGTGTTTCTGTTTTAGTCTCTTGGGGGTTTAAAATATATCGTTTAAGTATAATTTTAAGTATATTTTAATATATACGATGAATCTTTTGAGATAGGTTTTAGACCTCTCGGAGATAAGTTATAGATTCTAGGAAATTTTAAGTATACATGTATAGATCTTGTATGTATGCATAAGCATTTATGCATGCATCTATCCATGCATGCATGGATGCATTCATCTATGCATATATGCATACATTCATAGATGCATGCATGTATGTATGCATCCATACATATGCTCCATGCATGCATCTATGCATACATGCATACATACATAGATGCATGCATGTATGGATGCATCCATGCATATGCATGCATGCATGTATGTGCATGCATACATCCATGCATGCATACATACATACATGTATATATCTTGTATGTATGCATGCATACATACATCCATGCATCTATCCATGTATGCATCTACATCCATGCAGGCATAAATACATAGATGCATGCAGGTATTTATGCATCTAGGCACATGCATGCATCTATGAATAAATGGATCCATACATCCATGCATGCATGGATGCATACATCTGTGCATGCATCTATGTCATACATAGATGCATGCATATATACATGCTTGTATGCATACATCCATAAATGTATCTATGTCATACATAGATGCATGCATGTATGTATGCATGGATGCATACATATATACATACATGTATATATCTTTTATGTATGCATATGTATGTATGCATGCATACATACATGCATTCATCTATGCATGGATGCATCAATCCATTCATGCATCTATCATCTATGCATGCATGTATGTATGTATATAGATGCATACATATATATGTATGTATGCATGCATGCATCCATATATAAATATAGCTATGTATACATTGTATAAATACAAAGATATGCATGCATGCATACATACATACATCCATGCATCTATGGATGCATACATCCATGCATGCATCTATATATACATGCATACATACATGCATACATGTATGTATGTATGTATATAAATGCATGCATACATATATATGTATGGACCCATACACACATGCATGTATCTATGCATGGATGCATACATCAATGCATGCATCTATGTATATATGTATACATACATGTATGTATGTATATACATATTGCATACATAGATATATGTATGTATGCATGCATGCCTGCATGCATACATAGATATAAGTATGTATGGATGCATGTATGCATCCATAGATATATGTATGGATGCATGCATCCATACATCCATCCATACATGTATCTATGTATACATACATGTATCTATGTATGTATACATGTATGCATACATATATATGTATGTATGCATGCATTTATCTATGTATGTATACATGTATATATATATATATATATATATGCATACATGTATACATACATGTATGCATGTATGCATGCATATTTATGGATACATACATACATACATACATACATACATACATACATATATATATATATATACATGCATGCATGCATACATACATGTATATATCTATGTGTACATGCATGGATAGATATATCTATGTATGCATGCAATGTGTACATAGATATATGTATGTATGAATGCATACATGCATGTATGTATGTATGCATGTATATATGTATAAATGAATATGTATGCATGCATGCATGCATGCATACATACATGTATATATCTATGTATACATGCATGCAAAGATATATCTATGTATGTATGCAATGTATACATAGATATATGTATATATGGATGCATACATAGATATATGTATGGATGAATATGTATGCATGCATGCATCCATGCATGTATAGATGCATGCATGTATGTATGGATAGATTTTATGATGTGATGCTAACATCATCAAAATCCACACTTTTATCTAAACTTCAAACTGTTATAACTTTCACATTTGATCTTCTTTTTTGATGAAATGAACATCATTGGAAAGCTCTCATCAAGCTCTTCATTTTGAAATCCATTGTTGACCACTTTTGAGATAGCCTGATTTCACCCTTTATCTAACCCTCTACTTTGCGTGTTGACATAAACTTTGACCGAGTGTAACTTTTGCATACGAGCTCCTTTTTTGCCTGTTCATGTTGCATCGAGTTCTATTCTCTGAGCTCTTTGTAGTGATACTAAATTTGAGAGATTATTAGACTATTGAATTTTTTTCCTTTTGCATCCAACTGGATCATTCCTCCCCACTGAGAAGCTTTTGCACCTCCAAAAGTCTATTTTTATGTACATTTTGAACAAGGGCAATGTTGCCCCACTTGCCGAGTATCATTTGTATGTCCTATTGGTATTTTGAACGTATGACCCACCACAAAAATAAAGACATATGAGATAGCATTTTTGACATAATTAACCATAAATCCACTAGTTTCCACTATTACATCCATCACCCACATAGCATCAACTAGTAGAAGTAGAAGTAACAAAATTGAAATAATTGATGAAATGGAAAGAGTATCAACATTTTGAACCTCTTGTAGAGAAACATTGTTAGAAAATGAGCCTTTCAAACCCTCTTTTACCATTACTGGCTGAAGACTTGAGTCTACTTGCACCTGATCCTCACTAGCTGCTACAAACATGAGAGTTAGTTTACTGCTTGCATTTACAATCATTTTCAAATGTCCTATATTTACAGTTGATCCTCCATTCTTCATTTGATGAGCTCTTATAATGTATTCAATCCCATTTTTAAAAAAATGATACTTGTTATGTTCCCTATAGAAGATAGCTTTCCTATAATATAAGTATGGGCTACCCAACACAATCCCACAGATATCAACTGGAACCACATCAAATTCAACCTCATCTATGAACTTAGATGTTATTGCAAATCTTAACTTACATTTCTTAGTATCTTGCAATCTATTATCATTGCACACCCAACCTAATGGATAAGGTCTTCTATGTGACTTAGTTTCCAATCCCAATTGTTTAACAATTTCTTCTAAAATTAGATTAACTTAGGACCAACTATCTATCAATGTGTCAATTCTAGTGTTCTTTGAAATCACCCTTATATGAAAAAGTTCACACCTTTTACTATCTTCAAGAACAACATGAATTTTTGAAGTGGAACTATATGAAACATCAGTGGTAGAATCAACAAAAATTTTACCTTTCAAACCCATAGCTAATATTGTTGCTTCATCACTAGAATCTAATCCAAGATCCTGAACAACAATCGTAGACTTTTGCTTACCCTTATGATCCTTAAACCACTTTGGTTTCAATTCCAGATGCAATTTCCAACACTTCTCTTCTACATGTCCTTTCTTCTGACAATGCGAACATGTAAGTTTGTCACCTTCCTCTTTCTTCACTATGGCTACCTTCTTTCCTTTCTTGATGCTGTTAGGGGGATAAAATTCTTTCTTTGAACTAAAACTTACATTTCCTCCACTTGCTTCAATATGAGTCGCTTGAACACATACTTCATCAAAGTTAGAAGGACTAAACATCAATATTGTATGCTTCAAATATGAATGCATTCCACCTATATACTTTAATAAAGTATCTTGGGTATAAAGAGGAATTCCAAGAGTTAATGCCTTCTTCCTAAACACTTGTGTATACTCTTGCACAGAATGCCCTTTACCTTGCTTAAGATTTTGCCAATTCATAATGGCTTGTTGCATATAACCCAATGGATAAAATTGTTTCTTCAAAGCAGAAGTAAATTCATACCAAGATGAAGTGATTTTACCATGTGTAGCAAGATCATTCTGGATTTTACTCTCCCACCAGATTAATGCAATACCTCCTATTTTAAGAGTAGCTAGCTAGATTTTGGAAGAATCATCCAAAATATTTTGAACCTTGCAATACACTTCGATCTGCTTCAGCCAATTATCCAATTTTTTAGCATCCAATTCACCATTATATATAGGCAAATCAAACTTTACATCAAGCTTTAACAAGGATTTCTTCACAGAATGTTTCTTTTTAGAAGAATTAGATAGAGAAGAAGAAGACGATAATAAGATGAAGAGGATGGAGATGAAGGTTCAGGAGGGTCACTACCATTTCCTACTCCTTTGCCTTTTCCATCTTTTGCTGAGGATTTAACTTCTTCTTTCTTCTTAGCCTTATCTGCCTTTCTTAATTTTCGTTCATGTCTCTCTTGGAGAAGAATGTTGACCAAAGCCTTTAATTCCACAAAAGATCTTTGGAATGCTTCTACATCAAACTCAAGAATATATTCTTCAGATTCCATCTCTGATTGAGGAAAAATCCTTCTTTTTCCAATTTTTGGATTGAACTCTTCAAGTTCACCTTCTCCTTACTTCAACTTCAACCTAGTTAACATTCACCACCTGCAATTTCTCAGCAAGAATAGGCTCTAATACAAAACTTGATCTATGAACTAGGATTTTCAATTTTTTAACTTAATCCAAATTACATATTTAATTCCTGATCTAGGCAGTAATTACGTGGTTCTGTATCTTAAACCATTGAAATTACAAGAAGATTTATGCTTTAAACACTCAAAATTAACAATGTGTTTAATAAAGTAAAATCAAGAACATAACTTAAAAAAATGAGAGAAATAAGAAAGAGATAGAAGAGATGCAAACAATTTGATAACAGAGTTGATTGGGTTAGGACTACATCTCCAAGTCCACTTCTCAATTTGGAGACTTCTTTATTAATGTTGCCAGGAAAAACACGCCTTCTTACAACATCCAAGCTTCAACCTTTACAGTTTCTCTCTCTTTTGCACTTGAAAATAATAACTTCATGCTTACAATAATCTCTCACCTACAAACTCTCTCAAGAATTTCAAAACTTTACCCCAAGAGCAAATTTTCCTTCCAAGCTAATTGTTCATCTCTTCTAAATCCCCTCCTTTTATACATGAAATTTAGCCAAAAATGGGCTAAAACAATTAACCAACATAATCCCCTATTTTGGTTACATAAATTCGAATCTCTCCATTTAACAATTTATGGTTGTGAGTTTACTCCATGAATAGGGGTTTTTTTTAACAAATAACCTTATTTAAATAAGGTTGGGCAGATTTTTTTATGGATACATAACAACTCTTCCTCTAAAATTACATATGTTATAAATAACCTATTGGTTGACCTTAATTTTAGGAGGGTAATGGTTGGGAGTTCAAATCCCATTATCCCTTTTCTTAAATTTGAATTAAATAATTATTTAAATTTGAATTTTAACTTTTTCCCTCTTTTTAAGATTTTATGATGTCATGCTAACATCATCAAAATCCACACTTTTATCTGAACTTCAAACTATTATAACTTTCACATTTGATCTTCATTTTTGATAAAATGAATGTCATTGGAAAGCTCTCATCAGACTCTTCATTTTGAAATCCATTGTTGACCACTTTTGAGATAGCCTAATTTCACCCTTTATCTAGCCCTCTAGTCTGCTTGTTGACTTAAACTTTGATTGAGCATAACTTTTACATATGAGCTCCTTTTTTGCCTGTTCAAGTTGTATCGGATTCTATTCTCTAAACTCTTTGTAGTAATACTGAATTTGAGACATTATGAGACTATGCATCTATGTATACATACATGTATCTATGTATGTATACATGTATGCATACATATATATGTATGTATGCATGCATACATCCTTACATACATGTATCTATGTATGCATGCATGCATGTCCGCATAAATCCATCCATGTATGCATACATGCATCATACATAGATACATGCATGCATGCATAGACATATCTATACATGATATGCATGCATCCATACATACATACATGTATCTATGTATACATACATATTGCATACATAGATATATGTATGTATGGATGCATGCATGCATGTATGTATGTATTCATACATGTATCTATGTATGTATACATGTATGTATAAATATATATGCATGCATGCATGCATGCATACATAGATACATACATGTATCTATGTATGCATACATATTGCATACATAGATATATGTATGTATGGATGCATGCATGAATATATATATGGATGGATATATGTATGGATGCATGCATGCATGTATGTATACATACATGTATCTATGTATGTATACATGTATGCATACATATATATGTATGTATGTATCTATGCATACATACATATATATATATCTATGTATGCAATATGTATGTATACATAGATACATGTATGTATGGATGGATGATATGTATGCATACATACATACATATATCTATGTATGCAATATGTATGTATACATAGATACATGTATGTATGGAAGAATGCATGCATACATGTATGCAATATCTATGGATACATAAATACATGTATGTATGGATGGATGCATGTATACATGTATACATACATAGATACATGTATATATGGATGGATGCATGCATGCATACATCCATACATATATCTAAGGATGCATGCATGCATGCATCTATAGATATATCTATGCATTTATGTATACACACATGTATGTATGGATGCATGCATGCATATATCCATACATATATCTATGCATGCATGCATGCATCCATAAATACATATATAGATATATGTATGCATGCATGCATATATATATCTATGCATGCATTTATGCATAGATATGGATGCATAGATATATCTATGTATGCATGCATGTAGAGATATATCTACATGTATATATCTTGTATGTATGCATTTGCATGTGTGCATATGCATGTATGCATGCACACATATATATGTATGCATGCATGCATAGATATATCTACATGTATATATCTACTATCTATGCATATGCATGTATGCATGCATGCATACGTTCATGCATCTATGGATGCATACATACATGCATACATACATGTATCATGCATCCATATGCATGTATGCATACATATATATGTATATGCATGTATGCATACATATATATGTATATGCATGTATGCATGCTTGCATACATGTATCTATGTATCTATGTATGTACACAATGCATGGATCCATCCATATGCATGTATGTATGCATGTATGGATAAATACATACATACATACATGTATACATGTATATATATGCATGCATGTATCTATATATGGATGCATCGATATATCTATGTATGTATGCAATGCATGCATCCATCCATATGCATGTATGGATGCATACATAGATACATACATGTATACATGTATGTATATATATATTCATGCATACATATATATCTATGTATGCATGCATGCATCCATACATATACATACATATCTATATCTATGTATACATGTATTCATGCATAGATTCTCTATGTATGTATGCAATGCATACATCCATCCATATGCATGTATGTATGCATGTATGGATACATAGATATATCCATACATATATCTATGTATACATTGCATCGATAATATATGCATGCATGCATGCATACATGCATACATATGTATGCATGCATATATATACATACAGACATACATACATACGTGCATACATGTACGTATGCATGTATACATTATATGCATACATACAAGATATATACATGTATACATGTATAGATACATACATGCATGCATCTATGTATATATGCATGCATCCATCCATACATATACATACATACATATATATATATATATATATATATATATATATATATATATGCATGCATAGATTCTCTATGTATGTATGCAATGCATGCATCCATCCATGCATATATTTATGTATAAATTGCATCCATAATATATGTATGCATGCATGCATACATGCATACATATGTATGCATGCATATATATACATACATACATACATACATGTATACATGTACGTATGCATGTATACCTAGATGCATGCATGTATGTATGCATCCATACATGCATACACATACATACAAGATATATGCATGTATACATGTATTAATACATACATGCATGTATCTATGTATACATGCATGCATACATAGATACATGTATGTATGGATGCATATGCATGCATACATACATTGCATTCATCCATACATGCATGCATCTATGTATCCATGCATACAAACATAGATCCATGTATGTATGGATACATATGCATACATACATTGATATATCTATGCATGCATGCATCTATATATATATATATATATATATATATATATATATATATATATATATATATATATATATATATATATATATACACACACACACACATACATACATACATACATACATACATACATATCTATCAAATCTATGCATGCATACATACATAGATATGCATACATATATTGTATGTATGTTTGCATCCATACATGCATACATACATACATAGATATATCTATGCTAAATGCATACATACAAGCATGCATCTATGTATACATGCATATATACATAGATACATGTATGTATGAATGTATCCATACATGTATGTATGCATCCATACGTGCATCCATACATGCAAGATATATGTATGCATGGATGGATGCATGTATACATACATAGATACATGTATGTATCGATGGATGCATGCATATGTATGTATGTATGGATGGATACATATATCTATGTATGCATGCATGCATGCATATATACATATATACATGTATGTATAGATAGATGCATGCATGCATGCATCTATACATATATCCATACATAAATATATCCATACATTGCATACATACATAGATATATCTATGCATGCATGCATACATAGATATATGTATGTATATGTATGTATGCATCCATAAGTACATACATGCATGCAGGATATATGTATGGATGGATGGATGCATGCATACATGCATACATACATAGATACATGTATGTATGGATGGATGCATGCATATGTATGTATGTATGGATCTATACATATATCCATACATAGATATATCCATACGTTGCATACATACATAGATATATGCATGCATGCATGCATACACACACACAAATATATATATATATATATATATATATATATATATATGTATGTATGTATGTATGTATATGTATGTATGCATCCATACATGCATACATACATGCAGGATATCTATATGTATGGATGGATGCATGCATACATGTATACATACATAGATATATATTTGTATACATAGATACATGTATGTATGGATGGATGGATGCATGCATGCATGCATCCATAGATATATATGTATGCATGCATATATATATGTATATACATACATGTATACATGTATGTATGTATGTATGCATCCATACATGCACACATATTTATGCATGCATATATATACGTGCATACATACATGTATACATGTATGTATGTATGTATGCATCCATCCATGCATACATACATACATGTATACATGCATACATACATATGTCGATACATAGATACATGTATCTATGGATGTATGAATGCATCCATACATGCATGCACACATACATATAGATATACATATACGTATACATGCATACATACATATATGTATCTATGCATACATACATGGATACATGTATGCATTCATACATACATATATGTATACATGCATACATACATGGATACATGGATGTATACATAGATACATGCATGCATCCATTCATACATATATCTATGTATGCGATATGTATGTATACATATTGTATACATAAATACATGTATGTATACATACATGCATGCATCCATACATATATCTATGTATACATGCATGCATGCATGCATCCTTACATACATATATCTATGTATGCGATATATATGGATACATAGATACATGTATGTATGGATGGATGCATGCATTCATGTATATATACATAGATACATGTATCTATACGTAGATACATGTATGTATGGATGCATGCATGCATGCATCCATTGATACATACATGCATGCATCCATACATGTATGTATGTATGTATGTATGGATGCATGCATGGATGGATGCATGCACGAATCCATACATATATCCATACATATATCTGTGCATGCATGCATGTATCTACGTATACATACATGTATCTATCTATGTATACATGTATGCATCCATATATATGTATGCATACATGGATACATACATAGATGCATGTATGTATACATTCATACATGCATGCATTGTAGTGCCTCTCATGTTTGCATTCTATGTCTTGTTTATTTTGATTCGAGAGATACTTGATACTCTTATTATTTTGTACCTTATGATGAGCTAAGGGTCGGATGTTATACTTGGGTTCAGTACCATAGATGCTTTACTGCTATATTGTTCAGTTTATCACATTTGCATGTTGATGCCATTTTGAGATGACAGTAGATCTTATGATGGTATCTGGTTTTATGATGTATTGGACCTATTTGTTGATTATGTTATGAGATGGATTCTATGCTATGGTTATTTACTTCATTCTTGTATCTTTACGCTTTTTGTGAATGTGAGTGATGTAAATGGATTAAATAAGTATTTTAATACATGTTGCTTCGGCTATGATATTATTTTCCATTGCACTTGATCATGTGTTTTAGTGTGCAAGAATTATATCCTTGGTAGTGGCACATGGAGTTAGTGATTCAGCTATTCATATTTACCCATGTCGTTCCTATATGGTCGATGTACCCTTATTGTTATTGTTTAGATCAAAAACTTTTAGTGATTAGTAAATCCGAACTCATTTGCATTGTGTGATTAGACCAGTGAGTATGTCTATGCATTTAGAAGTTCACATTTGTCACGAAAGTGTTAAGTGTTTTTCTATATTTTTGGGGTTTTTAGGTTTTAATCTTTTCACATTTAATTTTTGGCAACTTTTCTTTAGGTGAAATCTCGTTGTGAATAATAACCTATTTTTGTTTGGGTCAATTCAAAGTTTAACTACTCTAGCTAGCTATTTTCCAAAATCGACTATTCACCCAAAAAGTGAATAAGTATTGGAAAAGTGATTTCATAAATCACTTATCACAAATTGGAAATGGAAATTTGGAGAGCAATTTGGAAATCCTCTTCTGTAGGATTCTTGTTTTGTTTGTTCTGGGAGCTATGAGCATGGGATCTTTGCGAGGTTGGTCTCGTTGGATTCAGCTCGAGGAGTTCTTACTTTGCCATCAGTTTCAGTAGTTTTGGTGGATTGATTATTTTATCGTGTGGGTTTCAATTTTTTCCCCTTTTTCCATTAGGTAGGGTCTTCCCATTTTATTGGTTTTACTCTGTTTCTGCTTCCATTTCTTGTAGCATTATGTTAGGAGGCTATGAACTAGTGTTCCCCTTTGTTTTTGGTTGCTAGTTCTGCCCGGTTGGTTGGGTATGAACGTTTTACATGTTTTTGAAATGGGGGTTTGGGTTTTTGGGCCGTTATACTGGCCATTTTTGCATATGGTGTCCGTTTTCAATTATTTTTGGATTTTTGGGGTTTTTGAACCCAAAGGCCAAATGGGTTTTAATTTTGGAATTTTTTCAAAATTTGGGGATTTTACCTCGTTTTGCATGCCACCCTATTTTCTCGAGTTTTCTTGGCACATTGTGGTTTGTGGACCTGGATGATCCATTTGGATACCAGTCAAAACACTTTTGCATCTTTTGTTGCTTTGGGATGCATGTAGCATCCTTCATCCCGATTATGTTTTTTCGGTCGATTGACTTTTGTTTGCATTCTCATCCTATCCTTGTGTATGATCTTTGTGATGGTGGTGCGCCACATACATGTACATTGTCGAGTGACCTCCGAGGCTCGATCTTCCATGGTACTTCCAGAAGTTGTGATCATTGGGGTTGGGTTGGGAGTTTGCATGCCTATGGGCACTCATCGTTGGATGAGCATGGGTAGGGTAGGGTAGCATATGGAGGGGGCTTCTACCTTGCAACCTGGTGATCATTGTGCCCAAAAGGTTGGTGAAGGAAGCTTTAATTAAGTGAAAATTAATAAATATTGGGTGGTAATAATCTTAAGATAATAAAATATTTGGGGTGCAAGAGCCTTTCCATTGAGGGATGTTGAATCTATGCAAGTCCTAGCTTGGGCTTTTTGATGCCAAGCGACTCTCCATGATGTTAGTCCCTACATAGTAAGCCCATTGAGGTGTCTGACTAGGACCTGTAGTTTATGCATTGTCTATGTTTTGGTTTCAGTCATCATACTGCTTGGTGTGAGTGTTAGCCATGGTTGTTTTGTTTTGTGTGTTTGTGGTTGGATCACTATCTCCATCAGCATGGCGAGTGTGGACCTACAGGTGCCACATGGTTGGGAGGCGTAGCTACCTTCACCACTGTTAGGGACTGGTGTACATAGATGGTCTATTGTCCTAGTACGATTGTAGCTGGATGTGTCACTTGGTACTTCGGTATACAGAGTATGCTTCTTATGATTTATGCTCTCATTATGATGTTATCATGTTTAGATGATGTTATTTTTAACGTTCTTCATTATGATGATTAGCATGTAGTAGATGATGTTATCTGATTACAGTTTTATCTTATGCTTACTACTAGCATGTTACATTTTATTTACTTACATTGTAGCATGTTTAGTAGTAACGTCCCTATTACGATAGCACCAATGATTTGATTGGTGGCTTGGGATGTTTGCATAGGGGATGGCTAGGGCCCATGATGGTCTTATGATGCCATTGATGGTTGGGAGGAACCGCGTACTTAATTGGTTATTTTGCTCATTGCAATGTTAACTATGTTATTGCGATGTTTCTTTCAGTTGAATGTGATGTTTCCTTTCTGTTCTTTTCCCTTCTCTGTTTGGTAGATGGTTAGATTCTAGTGTTCTATCTTTCAGTTACTCTATTTTTGTTTGAGTGCTCTTGCCTCGGAATGTGGATTCGGTACTCCCCGATGTGGAGCTTTTTCTGTGTGTTTGGCCTTTTTCGAGTTTCTTGAAGTGTTTTTATTTTTTATGGGCGACATTTTTTCAGCATTGTGTGACACTGATGAAGTATCGCACGCCCATAGAAAGAATGTTGTACAATACTGTAAAGTATCGCACGCATTACTGGAGAAGTATCATATGACACTGAAAGAGTGTCGCATGGCTTCATGAGAAATGTCGGGCGATACTTTTCCAGTATCGCACGCCTTCTTGAGAAGTGTCGCATGCACTAAGGGAGAAGTGTCGCCCTACCTTAGTAAAAAGTGTCACACGCCCTTTGGTTAAAACCTGTGCGTGCCACCAGCAGGCACTTTTTGTAGTGTTCCGATCATTTTGAGAGTTGATCTAGATACCCTTTTGGGAGTTCTTCAACCATATGTTGTTGCATTTTGAATTCAGGAGGTTTCTTTTGAAATTTAGTTTTTGGGTTTCTATTGTAGTCCTTCAGGGTTTAAAATATATTGTTTAAGTTGACGTATATTTAATTCCTTACTCTTAAGATATATTTTCATATATGTGATGATTCATTTGAGATGGGTTTCAGACCTCTACAAGCTAAGGTGTAGATTCTAAGAAAAATTAGGTCTTCAGAAATTCAGACTTAGCAAAATTTCAGGGCTTCAAGATTTCAGACTTAGCAAGTTTCCAAGAGTCAGCTTATGTCTTTCAGCTTGGTAGGTCTTTGTGGTTTTCATGGTTGTGTTATAGTTGGTAGTGGCATTTGGAGATCCGTTGGTGCTTGGTTGTATTTCGATCTTCCATTGCGATCTTTTGATTTTTGTAGGTTGTATCTTGTGTACTTACACTTGTTTAAAAAAAAAAATGTTCCAGCTTGTTTTTCATCCTTCTTTCCAAGGATCTCCGGGTGAGGCATTACATGCATCCATGTATCTATGTATACATACATGTATCTATGTATGTATACATGTATGCATCCATATATATGTATGCATACATGTATACATACATAGATACATGTATATATACATACATACATGCATGGATGCATGCATCCATACATATATCCATACATATATCTATGCATGCATGCATTTATCTACATATACATACATGTATCTATGTACGTATACATGTATGCATCCATATATATGGATTCATACATTTATACATACATAGATATGGATGCATACATGCATACATACATAGATACATGCATGCATGCATGCATGTATATATGTATACATACATGTATCTAAGTATGTATACATGTATGCATCCATATATATGTATTCATACATGTATCCATACATAGATACATGAATGTATACATACATGCATGCATGCATGCATCGATACATACATATATCTATGTATGCAATATGTATGTATCATAGATACATGTATGTATGGATGGATGCATGCATGCATCCATACATATATCTATGCATGAATGCATCCATCCATACATACATGTATCAATGTATACATACATGTATCTATATATATATATATGTATGTATGCATATGCATGAATAGATACATGTATGTATGGATGCATGCATGCGTAGATATATATATATGCATGCATGCATGCATCCACACATACATGTATCTGTGAATATATGTATGTATACATAGATACATGTATGTATGGAAGCATGCATGCATGCATGTATACATACATAGATACATGTATGTATGGATGGATGCATGCATGCATTCATCCATCCATACATATATCTATGCATGCATGCATCCATCCATACATACATGTATCTATGTATACATACATGTATCTATGTACATATGAATGCATGCATATGCATGAATAGATGCATGCATGCATACATATGTATGTATGCATATGCATTCATAGATACATGTATGTATGGATGCATGCATGCATAGATATATATATACATGCATGCATGCATGCTTAGATACATGTATCTATGTATGATGCATGCATTCATGCATATGTATATACATAGGCATGCATGCATACATACATATATATCTATGTATGGATATATGCATATGGATAGATATGGATATGTATGTATATATGGACAGATATGGATATATGCATGGATGAATGTGTGTGTGTATATATATATATATATATGCATAGATATATCTATGCATGCCTACATGCATGCGTAGATACATACATGTATCTATGTATGATGCATGCATGCATCATAACACAGTCAAAATACATCAAGGAGATATTAAAAAAATTTGGTATGGAGGATTGTAAATCAGTTGGAACCCCTATGTGTACTGGATTGAAACTTACCAAGGAAGATGAATCCAAAGAAGTGGATCAAACACTGTATAGATCTATGATTGGAAAGTTGCAGTATGTAGTACATACTAGGCCAGATATTGCCCTTGCAGTCGGTATTGTAGCAAGATTTTCAGCAAAACCAAGAGAAACTCATATAATGGAAATCAAAAGAATAATGAGATATTTGAAAGGAACTGAAGATTATGGGCTATGGTATAAATTTGGAGGTAATTTGGATTTGAAAGTATTTACTGATGCTGATTGGGCAGGAAACCTTGATGACAGGAAAAGCACAAGTGGAGGAGCATTCTTTCTTGGAAAGAGATTGGTTTCTTGGACAAGCAAAAAGTAGAATTGTACATCCCAATCTACAGCAGAGGCAGAGTATGTTGCTGCAGTAGTAAATTGTTCAAATATTGTTTGGCTTAAGCAGTTATTGCAAGGAATGAGGATGGAAATCAAAGAACCAGTTGTTATGTTCTGTGACAATACTAGTGAAATCAATATATCAAAGAATCCAGTGATGCATTCTAAGACCAAGCATATTGCAATCAAATATCATTTTGTCAGAGAATTGGTACAAGACAAGGAGATCATATTAGAATATGTCAATTCAAAGGAACAAATTGTTGACATATTCACAAAGCCACTACCTAAGGATGCATTCTTGTATCTCAGAGGTAAGTTAGGGGTTACACCCCTATCCAAAATTCACTAAAAACAAGTTTTAGTGATGCATCAACGCATACTAAAATGAAAATCTATCTGTTGATGCAGTCAAATCTGGAAGCTTTGCATATGAATCACTACTAAAGGTACATTACAATTCATTTAAGTTCTATTGTCTTTGGCATTTGTTGTCAAAGAGGGAGAGATTTACTTTACTGTCATATCTTTCTGAAATTTGTGTGAAAAAGAAAGTTCTTATGTAATTCCTTCACAGAGGGAGATTACTGAAAGAGGGAGAGTCTATCATCTTAGAGGGAGAATTGTTTTGATGACACATTGTGCTGATAAGGACTTGTTTTCAAATTTCATTCTGCTATGACATGTTGTGTTGCCATCAATGCCAAAGAGGGAGATTGTTGGATACAATTGATAATTGCATGATTGTCTTTGATGTTACACAAATGTCATATCAGTCATCAGACAGTGTTAACCGAGCTCACTCGGTCATCAAAGAAAAGTAGCAGACAGTGTTAACCGAGCTCACTCGGTCATCAAAGAAAAGTAGCAGATAGTGTTAACCGAGCTCACTCGGTCATCAAAAAAAAGTAGCAGACAGTGTTAACCGAGCTCACTCGGTCATCAAAAAAAAGTCGGAGAAATCGGTGTTTACCGAGTTCACTCGGCAACTGAAGGATTTCACAAAATTCTCTGTATTAACCAAGCTCAGTCGGTTAACACAGGAATTATTTTCTATGCAGTATTTACCGAGTTAAGTCGGTCAGTGAAGGATTTCACGAAATTCTCTGTATTAACCGAGCTCAGTCGGTTAACACAAAAATTATTTTCTGTGCAGTATTTACCGAGTTAAGTCGGTCAGCGAAGGATTTCTCGAAGGTTAAGTAATTAAAGTTAATTACTTTATGTAATGTATGAAGCCAACTTATAGCACAATTATTTATAATTGTAACTTGTATTTGAGCCGACTTGATAATCTAAAAGGTATATATGAAGGATCAAGTTGCAAATTCAAGCATGGAAGTATGAATGTGAAAAAGCTAGCAGATATGATTGAATATCTAATATGCGAATTATAAGGAAGGTTAGAGCAAATTTCTGAAGGATCAGAGATGCAGAGTTGCATTTGATCAGAGAGGATCTAGAGGAACAGAACAGAGATCTGTATCAGCAAAGATAAGTTGTATTTATTTCAGATCACTCATTGTTACTTTCTAACAATTGTAACAGTGTTTTCAAATCTCTTAACAGAGTGGGTTTAACAGCCTTTTGTAAAATCCTCTAACAAGGTGGCAATTTAGTTGAATTGATCTAAAGACCTCTAGCAAGGCCACTCCTAGCAGGGTGATTAAATCCTCTAACAAGGTCGCACCTAACAGTGTGTTTTGTAACCTTTAACAAGGTTGGCTCCTAACAGGGCTCACTTCAGAAGAGTGAAAAACAGTAACTAGTTACATTGGGGGTTTTTCCCATATTGGGTTTCCACGTTAAATCTGGTGTCTCTTGTCTCTTATTTCTTGTGTTTTCAGTTTGATTATATGAGTATCAGCAATGAGTATTTCCTTTGACATCTTAAGGGACTTGTGGGAAAAGTTTTTGTAGTAACTGATTCACCCCTCCCCTCTCAGTTACTCCATTCTCATTTCCAACAATATCTACATATACATACATTACATATCCATAGATATATGCATGTATGTATGTATATGCATGATGCATGCATACATACATATATATGTATTCATGCATATATATACATAAATGCATACATGTATGTATGTATGCATCCATACGTGCACACATACATGCAAGATATATGTATATATGGATGTGTGCATGCATACATGTATACATACATAGATACATGTATGTATACATAGATACATGTATGTATGAATGGATACATATATCTATGCATGCATGCATGCATGCATGCATACATAGGCATGCATGCATATATACATAGATACATGTATGTATGGATGGATGGATGCATGCATGCAATACATATATAGTTATGCATTCATATATATACATACATACATACATGTATACATGTATGTATGTATGTATGTATAAATATGCATGCATGTATACATATGTATGCATGCATACATATGTATACATGCATACATGTGTATACATGCATACATATGTATGCATGCATGCATATATACATACATACATACATGTATACATGTATGTATGTATGTATGCATCCATACATGCATACATATTTATGCATGCATATATATAGATACATACATGCATGCATGCATACATACATATACATATACATATACATGCATACATACATATATGTATACATGCATACATAACTGGATACATGGATGTATACATAGATGCATGCATCCATTCATACATATATCCATACATATATCTATGTATGTATGTATACATATTGTATACATAAATACATGTATTTATACATACATGCATGCATCCATACATATATCTATGTATATATGCATGCATGCATGCATCCATACATACATATATCTATGTATGCAATATATATGGATACATAGATACATGTATGTATGGGTGCATGCATTAATATATCCATACATATATCTATGCACACATGCAACTATCGATACATACATATATACATGCATGCATCCATAAATACATACATAGATACATGTATGTATACATAGATGTATGGATGCATACATGTATACATACATAGATACATGTATGTATACATAGATACATGCATGCATAGATATATATGTATGGATGCATGCATGCATCCATCCATCCATACCATCAATGTATACATACATGTATCTAGGTATGTATGTTTGGATGCATGCATGTATACATGTATGTATGGATGGATGCATGCATGCATCCATACATATATCCATACATATATCTATGCATGCATGCATGCATCTACGTATACATACATGTATTTATGTATGTATACATGTATGCATCGATATATATGTATGCATACATGTATACATACATAGATACATGTATGTATACATCCATGCATGCATCCATCCATGTATCTATGTATACATACATGTATCTATGTATACATACATGTATCTATGTATGTATACATGTATGCATCCATATATATGCATGCATACATGTATGCATACATAGATACATGTATATATTCATCCATACATGCATCCATCCATGTATCTACGTATACATACATGTATCTATGTATGCATACATGTATACATACATACATGCATGCATGCATGCATCCATACATATATCCATACATATATCTATGCATGCATGCATGCATGTATCTATGTATACATACATGTATCTATGTATGCATACATGTGCATACATATATCTAGATGCATGCATGCATGCATGCATCTACGTATACATACATGTATCTATGTATGTATACATGTATGCATCCATATAGATGTATGCATACATGTATCCATACATAGATACATGTAAGTATGGATGGATGCATGCATGCATGTATACATACATAGATACACGTATATATGGATGGATGCATGCATCCATGCATCCATACATATATCCATACATATATCTATGCATGCATGCATTCATCCATACATACATGTATCTATGTATATATGTATGTATGCATATGCATTCATAGATACATGTATCTGTTGATGCATGCATACGTAGATATATATATATATATGCATGCATGCATACATGTATCTATGTATGTGATGTAGGAGCATCCAGAGGTATAAGGGCAATCCTGTGTCACCCAAAAAAATGTACTTAGACTTAGTTTCTGTTTCATGTGTTTTCATTTTTGGCTACCCATTTGGATCAAATAAAGGTTTTAACTCTCATAGTTTCACTATTAGTGTTCTAGGATAGAGTATTTGAACACCTTGGGATACGTGTAAATGCTAAAAAAAATAGGAGTATGTAATTGAGCCATCATTTTGGTGAACTAGAAGGTGTAAATTGGCTAGATGAATGTAATTGTAATTTAGAGCATTCCAGAAAAAGAATCAAGTCAAAAGGCCCCACGATTTGAAAGTTATTGCTATTTTTCAATTTTTGGAGACCTCCTCAAAATGCTTAAAAGTCAGGTTAGTGCAATTAAATGACCTCAAAAAGGGCCAAAAAATGGGGTCAAGCAAAGCCTGTCCATAAGGCTATAGAGCACTTCGAGAGCTTTCTAGAAATGTAACAAACTTCTAATGCGGCTTCTAGAGCCTTCTGCTTGCTCGGTGGATACCTACTAGCACTTTCTAGAATGTATTCCTAGTCCTTAACCCTCCAGGGTCTATTTAAGGACATTTCTAGCATTGTAAAAGGCAGTTTGGAGTGGAGTTTGAGAGGAGGCACTGAAAGAAGAAATTATCTCCAGATTTATGCTATTGTAAGCCCATAAGGCATGTTTTGAAGTCTATTATCTTGGTATTGAAAGCATTAGCTTATTTAAAAAGTTAATAAAATATTCCTTTCCTATTATGTCCATTCTTTGCTTGGGTGGTGTCTCCCTCAAGTGGTATCAGAGTTGGTTTTCCTGAGTGTGTAGACAGAGCACCGACTGTGAGGCAGTTTGCACCAGGACTCTGTGATTGTGGGTTTGAGTTAAGAAGATGCCTCCATGAAGAGAGCATGGTGGAAGGGCTAGAGCTATTAATCCTAAGGAGGTTAGAGCCCTCCAAAGGAAGGTACAAGAATTGCACGAGGAGCTTCATAGAGGAACAAATGTTGCCGCAGGTGACAACAATGATGATGACAATGAAGAAGAAGAAATTAGACCAGAAGGGAAATTTGATAGGGAAGTTCTGAATCAGGTAGAGGAAAGGCTTTTTAGGTGATGCAGGAGCATCCAGAGGTATAAGGGAAATCCTATGTCACCCAAAAAAATGTACTTAGACTTAGTTTTTGTTTCATATGTTTTCATTTCTGGATACCCATTTGGGTCAAATAAAGGTTCCAACTCTCATAGTTCCACTATCATTATTCTAGGATAGAGTATTTAAACACCTTGGGATACGTATAATTCCCAAAAAATAGGAGTATGTAATTGGACCATCATTTTGGTAAACTAGAAGGTGTAAATTGGTTAGATGAATGTAATTATAATTTAGAGCATTCCAGAAAAAGAATCAGGTCAAAAGGCCCCAAGGTTTGGAAGTTATTATAGTTTTTCAGGTTTTGGAGACCTCCTAAGAATGCTTCAAAGTCAGGTTAGGGGCATTAAATGACCTCAAAAAGGGCCAAAAAATGGGGCATTAAATGACCTTGAAAAGGGCCGAAAAAGGTTCGTCAATCAGAGCTACGGTTCAAAAGTTATGCCTCCTAGAAGTTCGGTTACTGTTTTTGGATTCTTCTAAATTTGCGTCAACTTTTAACACAGCTTTTGGAGCCTTCTATTTGGTCGATGGATGCCTACTAGCACTTTCTAGAATGTATTCCTAGTTCTTAACCCTTTGGGGTCTATTTAAGGAGATTTCTAGCATTGTAAAAGGCAATTCAGAGTGGAGTTTGAGAGGAGGTACTGAAGGAGAAATTATCTCCAAATTTATGCTATTGTAAGCCCATAGGGCATGTTTTGAAGTTTATTTTCTCTGTACTGAATGTACTAGCTTATTTTCTAGTCAATACAATTTTTTTTTATTTTTTTTCTGTTGTGTCCATTCTATTCTTGGGTTGTGTCTCCATCATTAGGGCCATTACTAAGTTTGGGAAAAGAGCTACAATTGATGTGGGTGTATTTTCAGAAAATCTAAAACTAGATGAGTTGATCAATTGGATCAATGAACTAGAAGAATACTTTGAGTATGAGGATATTAGGGACCTAGATAGGGTTAGGTTTTCAAAGGCCAAACTAAAAGGCCATGCCAAAATTTGGTGGCAAGAGGTTCAATTGGAAAGAAATAGAAGAGGAAAGGAGAAGATCACAAGGTGGGATTGCATGGTGGACAAATTGAAGAAGCAGTTCATTCTTGTGGACTACGAGCTTGATTTGTTTAAGAAGATACATGGGCTAAAGCAAGAAGGAAGATCAGTCAAAGAATACAGAAGAGTTTTATCAACTTTTGATTAGAGCAGGGCATGCAGAAGCAAATAAGGGGAAGGTTGCTTGTTATATCAGTGGGTTGCAACCTAGGATCCAGGAGGAATTAAGTCTGCTAAGAATGACCAGCGTTGAAGAGGCATGCCAATTTTTCCTATGAGTTGAAGAGAAGCTGAATAAAAGGTTTGAAGGGAGACAAAGAGGGTGTGGTCAAGGAGGAAGGGGAAGCGGTAGGTAATCTGGAGGCCGAAATGAAACCCAAAAGAAAAATGAAGATGTGGGTACTAGTAGAAACCAGAGGAATGAGGGTTTCAACCGCTCCCGTGATAAAGACTTTGGAAATCAGAGAGGAAGAGTAGAGGACATGGACAAGGAAGAGGAGGCTTCCATGATACCTGTTTCCATTGCAATGAAGAAGGTCATCATGCCTTTGAATGCCCTCAACGACAAGGAAGGACAGATAGGAGAGCTGAGGGTCAAGCTAGGGTTGCTCATGTGAATGAGGATGCACAATCATCACATTTAGAGGATGCAGAAAGAGGAGATACTTTAGTGAATGAAAGGGTCCTACTAAGTGGTGAAATTGAACTAGGAAAAAGGAGGAGCTTATTCCGTACCAGGTGCAAATTTGAGAAAAAATGTTGTGATGTGATCATTGATGGTGGTAGCACTAACAACTTGGTGTTAGAGGAGATGGTCTCTAAGCTAAAGCTCAAGAGGGAGAAACACCCCCAGCCCTATTGGATTGCTTGGGTGAAATATGATCATAAGGTCTTGGTAAGTGAGCAATGTTTAGTGAAATTTGAAATTGGGAGTTACCATGATGAAGTTCTTTGTGATGAGTTGGGTAGACCGTGGTAGTATGATAGGCATGCAGTACATGATGGTCATGCAAACACATACTCTTTAACAAAGGATGGAGTTTGCCACAAACTAAAGCCCATGAAAAAGGAAGGTGAAAAGGTATGTAGCAGTGCTAGGATTTTTCTTGTTGATGGAAGAAAGTTTTTAGATGGAGTGAAACATTAGCGTATGTGCTATGCTTTGATTCCTATGATAGATAAAGAAGGTAGTAGTGAAATATCACTTGAAGTTTCAGATTTACTAGGAGAGTTTGGAGATATTATCTCTGATAATCTTTCAGAAGGATTGCCACCAGTAAGGCAAATCAGTCATCAGATAGATCTAATTCTAGGAGCTAGTTTTCCTAACAAGGCTACTCACAGGATGTCTCCTACTGAAATAGAGGAGCTAAATAGATAGGTTCAGGAGCTATTGAGGAAGGGCTTGATTCGGGAGAGCTTGAGTCTATGTGCAGTACCTATAGTACTAGCACCAAAGAAGGCTAGAGAGTGGAGGATGTGTACAGACTCTCGAGCTATAAATAGGATAACCATCAAGTACCGGTTTCCTTTGCCAAGAATGGATGATCTTATGGACTGCTTGAGTGGAGCTTAGTACTTCACAAAAATAGATCTCAAGAGTGGCTATCATTAGATACAGATATGAGAAGGAGATGAGTGGAAAATGGCCTTCAAGACCAAGGAGGGTCTTTATGAGTGGTTAGTCATGCCCTTTGGATTGATGAATGCCCCAAGCACCTTCATGCAGCTTATGAATGAGGTACTTAAGAAGTTCTTGGGAAAATTTGTTATTGTCTATTTGGATGATATTTTAAGTTTTAGCAAGATTTTCGAAGAATATTTATTGCATATTCGTAGTGTCCTTGAAAAGTTAAGGGAAGAGAAACTGTTAATTAATTTGAAGAAGTGTATCTTTGCAAAAAGGGAGTTATTCTATTTGGGGTTTGTTATATCACCTAAAGGTCTCAAAATGGATCCAGAGAAGGTAAAAACCATCTTGGAATGGCCTACTCCAAGGTCTACTACTGAGGTAAAATCATTTCATGGTCTAGTTTGTTTTTACAAGAAGTTTATTAAGAATTTCAGTGGCATATGTGCACCCCTAACTGACACAATAAGAGGGGATATAAATAGTTCAAATGGACTGCAATAGCTACAAGAAATTTTGAAAGACTAAAGAAGAAGGTGACAGAACAACCTGTGTTGGCACTTCCAGATTTTAGAAAGGTGTTCTAGGTGGATTATGATGCTAGTGGTAGCGCTATTGAGGCTGTATTAAGCAAAGAAGGTAAGACTATTGCATATTTTAGTGAAGAATTGAATGATCCAAAGAAGAAGTATTATGTTTATGATATATACATACATGCATGCTTTTATGCATGCTTGGATAGATACATGTATGTATGGATGGATGCATGCATACATGTATACATACATAGATACATGTATGTATGGATGCATGCATATGCATGGAGTCATACATACATATGCATACATACAAGATATATACATGTATACATGTATGTATGTATGCATAATACATATATGCATGCATGTATGCATGCTTGGATAGATACATGTATGTATGGATGCATGCATATGCATGGAGTCATACGTACATGCATGCATCTGTGTATGTATGCATGTATGCATAGATGCATTCATGCATACATGCATATGCATGCATGGATAGATGTGCATACATACAAGATATATACATGGATATATGTATGCATGCATCCATGCATACATACATCCATGCATGTATGCATGCATGGATAGATGCATGCATACATGCATATGCATACATACAAGATATATACATGTATACATGTATGTATCTATGCATGCATCCATGCATACATACATGCATGCATGTATGCATGCATGGATAGATACATGTATGTATGGATGGATGCATGCATACATGTATACATAAATACATATATGCAGTCATGCATTGTAATGCCCCGCCCGGAGATCCTTGGAAACAAGGATTCAAATCAAGCCAAGATATTTTTTTTTTACAAGTATGAATGCACATGACAACATCATACAGGGATCACAAAGATCGCAACGGAAGACTTCAACACAATCTTGACAACCAACGAATCTCCAAATGCCACTACCAATCTGACACACACAAACAAAGCCAACAACAACAACGCACATGATGAGGGCACAAGAAAAAACCACTCATCAACAAAACACCAAGCTGGGGTAAAATATAGAAACTTGAAATCTGGCTAAGCCTAAAATCCTGAAGCCTTGAAAATTGGCTAAGTCTGGATTTCTGAAGCCCTAAAATTTTCTAGAATCCATAACTTATCTCTGAAAAGTCTGAAACTTATCCCAAATGATTTATCGCATATATTAAAATATATCTTAAGTATAAGAAACCCAAAAACTGAAATACAAAGAAACCTTCTGAAAACAAAATGCAACAACATAGGCTTGAAGAACGCCCAAAAGGGTATCCAGATCAACTATCAAAAAGATCAGAATGCTACAAAAAGTGCCCACTGATGGCACGTGCATGTTTTAACCAAAGTGCATGTGACACTTTTTACTAAGGGAAGGTGACACTTCTCCCATAGTGTGTGCGACACTTCTCAAGAAGGCATGCGATACTGGAAAGGTATCGCGCAACATTTCTCATGAAGTCATGCGACACTCTTCTAGTGTCGTACGATACTTCTCCAATAATGCATGCGATACTTTACAGTATCGTATGACATTCTTTCTATGGGCGTGTGATACTTTATCAGTGTCGCACAATGCTGAACAAATTTCATCCATAGAAAACAAAAACACTTCAAGAAACTCGAAAAAGGAAAAACACATAGAAAAAGCTCCACACCGGGGAGTACCGGATCCACATTCCGAGGCAAGAGCACTCAAAAAATAATAGAGTAACTGAAAGATAGAACACTAGGATCTAACCATCTACCAAATAGAGAAGGGAAGAAGTACACAAAGGAAACATTACATTTAACTTAAAGAAACATCACAATAACATAGTTAACAATGCAATGAGAAAAATAACCAACTAAGTACGTGGTTCCTCCCAACCGTCAATAGCATCATAAGACCATCGTGGGTCCTAGCCATCCCCCGCACATAACATCCCAAGCCACCGACCAGATCGTCGGTACTATCATAATAGGGACATCACTACTAAAACATGCAATAATATAAGCATAAGGAAATCTAACATGCTGGTAGAAAAGCATAAGATAATCCTACAGTAGATAACATCACCTATCACATGCTAAACAACAGTAAGCGACAGATATATTACTAAATCAAATAACATCATCTAATCATATGCTAAGAATCATGATAAGGGAATGCATCAAGTAAACTAATATCTCAACATGATATACAAGCATCCCAATGAAAGCATAAATCACAAGAAAGCATACTCCGAAACTTGAAGTACCAAGTGAAAACATCCAACAACAATCGCACTAGGACAAAAGATCATCTTTATACATCGATCCCTAGTAGTGGTGAAGGTAGCTATGCCTCCCAACCATGTGGCACCCATAGGTCCACACCTGCCATGCTGATGGAGATAAAGATCCAACCACAAACACACAAAAATCACAACATCCATGGCTAACACTGACACCAGACAGTATGATGGCTAAACCAAGAAACTAAGACAATACAAGGAGTACAGGTCTTAGTCAGACACTCAAAAGGCTACTATGTAGGGACTAAAATCATGGAGAGTCGCTTGGCATCAAAAAGCCCAAGCTAGGACTTGCACAGATTCAACATCCCTCAACGGAAAGGCTCTTGCACCCAAAACCTTTTTATTATCTTAAGTTTTTTTATCATTCACACATTTTATTTAATTTTCACTTAATTAAAGCTTCCTTCACCAAACACTCTGGGCACAATGATCACCAGGCTATGAGGTAGAAGCCCCCTCGATATGCTACCCTACCCTACCCATGCTCATCCTACAACAAGTGCCCATGGACATGCATACTCCCATCCCAACCCCAATGATCATAACTTTCGGCAAATCCACAGAAGATCGAGCCTCGCAAGTCACCCAACAAATGTACACGCATGTACTCGTGTGTGGTGCACCACCATCATGAAGATCATAACACAAGGATAGGAATGAGAACACAATGCAAAGAAAACACCCAAGTGAAAGCAACATGGGAAGGATGGATTCTACACAAATCCCAAAGCCAATAAAATCATACATCATGAAATCACTCAACTAGCCTCAATCCGAGAGTATGGATTCTACATGAATCCCAATGATGTAACAAGACCAAACATCGTGAACTCACTCAACTGGCCTCAATCCGACAGTATGGATTCTACATGAATCCTAGCGTTCTTGAAACAAAAGCAAAGGTCCAACAAAAACCATACCAAGTATAAAATCACTCAACCAAACACAACGTCGGGAGTATGGCTGCAACATGCATCCCAATGCAACAAAAATGTACAAAAGTGGTCTAATTGATATCCAAACAGATCATCAAAGTCCACGACCCACATTATGCCAAGAAAACTCGATAAAATAGGGCAGCACGCAAAACGAAGTAAAAACCCCAAAAATTTGGAAAACTTCAAAATTAAAACCCATTTTGCCCTTGGGTTCAAAAATGCAAAAAATCCAAAAATAAATGGAATCAAACACCGTATACAAAAATGGCTAGCATAATGGTGCAAAACCCCAAACCCTCATCCCAAAAAATAGGAAAATGTTCATACCGGCCCAACTAGGTAGAACTAACATATAGAAACGGAGGGGAACACTAGTTCTCAGCCTCCAAACAAACGGCTACCAAAAATAGAAGCTAAAACGAAGCAGAAAGAACAAAATAGGAAAGCCCTACCTCACAGTCAAAAGGGAAAAATGAGAATCTAAACCATAAAATAAATATCTCGCAGAAGTAGCTAAAAATTGTGGCAATCCAAAGTTTCCCGAGCTGGATCCAACGAGTCCAACCTCGCGAAGACCCCACGCCTATAGCTCCCACAATGAACAAAACAGTAAATCCTCATGAAGAGGATTTTGGGTTTTACTCTCCAACTTTTCAATTTGAAAGTGAGAAGTGAGGAATTAAATTCCTCTTTGGATACTTATTCACTTTTCGAGTGAATAATCGATTAGGGCATTTAACCAGCCAATCTAGTTGAACCCCAAATCGACCCAAACGAAAATAGGCTATTCCTATAAATAGGAATTCATCTATGGAAAAGCTGCCAAAAATTAAAATAAATCAATTAAAAAGCCCAAAAACCCAAAAATACAGAAATCACCTTAAACAACTTTCACGACAATGCGAACCTCTAAATGCATAAACACACTTACCAGTCTAATCACATAATGCAATGAGTTCAAATTTAATAATCACCAAAAGGTTTAAATTAAACATTTTAATAAAGGATACGTTGACCATACAAGGACGACATTGGTAAAATATGAAACACTGATTCACTAACTCCATGTGCCACTGCCAGGGATAAAAATCCTGCACACTAAACAACACGATCAAGTGCAATTGCATATAAAAGAGTAACATCTGAAATGTAAACATAACATGAGTAACAAATATTTCTCTAATCAGAAATATAACAAGGTAAATGCCCACAACACATAACCAAATAATCCCACATGAACAATCCATTCTAATTACTTAAGCATTTAATAATGATTGATTACTCTGCATTAAAAAGGCATTTAAAACACATAAGCAAACACATTCGAAAACATGACTAACCACTGCTATGGGAACCTAGTCCAGTGTAGCATGGTAAAAAATACAAAGTGCAATCTCTGCACACATCTCAAGGTAATCATGGAACAACCTCATGATACCACATCAATCCTGGTAACCACTGGCACAAACCTCCGTGAACCAAAAATCACATCGTAATCTCAAAGATCAGTCAAAAGCATAATCAATGCAACTGATAAAGAAACATAAATCCAAACACCTCAACGGTCTAGACCACTCAGGGTCACAATCATGATCCATCACAAGAAAAGATCAACAAGGGTGCATCCATCAGGACGACTTACAAAAGTTAGATGGGAGAGGCACTACATGATCCCCCCCAAAGACTAGGCTTACTCCTGGAAGCCTGCAATCCAAGAATAGAACCCAAAACACACAAGAACCAAAATCAAAAGCGAGCAGTAGGAATGACTCAACAACTCTGTACAAGTCAAACCAAAATCACTCCAACATTCTCAAACCATCACGTTAACCCCCAAATAGGTTAACCATGAGAGAATGGGTGTCACACAGACACAAGGTCCTCCAACAAGGAACCTTCTATGTACTAGGAAGAACCTAACTAGCCATAGAGTCAACAATACAAGGTAAGGAAAATCCCTCTCTACCTCGTCAACAAGTGCCCAACTACAACATGCACCAACCACATGACCACAAAACCAGGTCAAAACACAATGCACTTCCAACAAAAGTTGGAATCATGGGGAAAACCATCCAAAAATTCCCAAGAATACTATCATGTCACACATGATCATTCTAGAATCCACGTAAACTCACCCTTAGAACAAAGAGGATGAAAGTTTACCAACAAAAGGACATACTCCAAAAGACTACTCACCACCAAGCGTAGGAGTACAACGCCTCACCATGGTACAAAAGCTCAACTACCACTAGAAACTAGGGTAACACAACCCAACCAGACAAGATATCACCTTCTCACAAGGTTCAAAGACTTTCACCAGTGGACACAATCATCAAATGTCAGCATACCAACTCATGAGATGGTAACATGTGTCCAACAATACCATGTCCCTCTAGCACCATGCTAGGAAAACTACACCCAATCTACTACTAAACTCAATCTCTAGCCTCAAGTCAATGGTTAAAGAGAACACTTGACTGAGACAATCCACATGAAGATATAAGCTTAGGGAGAAGGATACTATAGAGTATTAGGACTGAGAGGGAGTCTCTCTCTCAACCTCTACACTAACCAATCCATGATGTGTTAGGAAACTCACAATTTCACCAACCATCAACATACTCACCAGAAAGCACTAACTGAGCTAGTGGCATAACCACACTAGCCTACTCTCAAAAGAGAGAAAAGGATACAGCGGTGCACCCAAGACAATGTCAAAGAAGGAGAATCTAGACTCATCAAAGAACTGAGTCACTCCCAAAAGACAAGGCAACAACAACCTTGAGCAAGGAATGGTCACAAACCACACTACACCTCACAAGGACGGTTCAATGCAATAGGAAACACAAAACCCAAGAATGAACCCGAATAGGTACCTAGTAGATTATGAAGACAACTCTTCCATATGAATATCATGAAGAGTTAAAATTCTCCAATGACCATAAATATGATATTTCATGATCGAATTGGCCTCTACTCAAAAAGGTACTCAGAACATCAATCAACAACTCCAAAAGCCATAGCTTTCACGTTCGGACTCAGATTGAATCCATTTGAAAAGCGTTGAAAAGATATCGACAAGGACTACAACATGAAGAAGCTAAGAGAGACCTAAGACCTACAATTGAGTCACCACTCAAAACAAAACCACAAAGGCAAAAACAACAATCTTGGCCACCAAGACAAGCGACAGACAAACATCCAAAACCACTCAAGAACACACATGCCCAAACAACATATGACATGGAAAGAAAGGTAATTCACACATTGAAACCATCATTACTCCTCTTTCATAATTTCATTAATTAAACATAATATAGGCACCAATGCACAATGAAAATGAAAGGTTTTTCAAGCAAGGGTTCAAGAGTCACTTTCCTTAAATCAAGTACATATCTTTCAATTTATTTAAGAATACACTATGTTTACTCATCTTTTAAACCATTCAATAACAATAACAACTTTAAATCTAACAAAGACACACTAGCATGTTCTCCATGATATTATCCCTTGAACGTACTACCAGAGGTTCGAGATGAACATGATAGAGTCACAACACACAATTGGGAAGCAATAAAACACATTCAGAATAGTCATCATGAAACATAATCAAGAAGCCCAAATGGGGGAATTATCAATTCCAGCAGTAAGTACCAAAAAGAGCTCATTTCAACAATAAGTCAAATCTAACAACTTTCACAAAGAGAGCGATAGATAAAATTTGATGACTACTCCAAGAGAGGAAGAAAATAAAAACCAATGCTAGCCCAACAACATGAGGAAAGTACCTCCAGCCAAATAAAATAAGGCATCAAACAAATCACATTACAGGTGATGACTGAGGACAGTCTCACCAGAGGGATGGATCACCACACAATGCTAAGGAATACATCATCCTAGAAATGTTAGAGAACACACTCACAAACGTCAAACAATATACCATCAGTAACCTCATGTATATGCAAACAACAATAATTTCCATGCAATGCAACATTTAGATATCCATCAAATTAATATAGTTCTACATAAGCTTAAGAGACAATCAGATTGGGGACTTAAGTCATTAACCCAAATATATAATTCAAAACTACAACTTTGCAATGATTCACAATAAACACTCATTTTCAATGAAAGGAACCCTTTCATCATTATAACAACAAAATAAAGAATCGCAAATAAGATTCATTCATCAACTTACAATCAAGAGAAAACAAGGAAACAATGCACCTACTTCACAAGGAGAAACAAAAGCAGCACTCAAAGCCAACACATAGACACCAATCAGTGGTTCCATCCAAAAGAGTCACATAAGCAACCAATCAACCAAGGCATCGATTTCACTAACAAAACTAGGAAGACTCACTTCCTTCTCCACACACTGTTCTAGTTGCCTCTACTAGATAAGCAAGTCCATCACAAGTAGATACCAAAGCAACAAGATCATGAGTTCTCACCAAGACACTCACACTCAACCAATGCAACAACAACTACATGGGCAACATAAACACAGAGATCCCAATGTTTGAACCTAGCTCTGATACCAGATGTAATGCCCTGCCTGGAGATCCTTGGAAAAAAGGATTCAAATCAAGCCAAGATATTTTTTTTTTTACAAGTATGAATGCACATGACAACATCATACAGGGATCACAAAGATCACAACAGAAGACTTCAACACAATTTTGACAACCAACAAATATCCGAATGCCACTACCAATCTGACACACACAAACAAAGCCAACAATGACAACGCACATGATGAGGGCACAAGAAACAACCACTCATCAACAAAAAACCAAGCTAGGGTAAAATGCAGAAACTTGAAATCTGGCTAAGCCTGAAATCCTGAAGCCCTAAAAATTGGCTAAGTCTAGATTTCTGAAGCCCTAAAATTTCCTAGAATCCATAACTTATCTCTAAAAAGTCTGAAACCTATCTCAAACAATTTGTTGCATATATTAAAATATATCTTAAGTATAAGAAACCCAAAAAATGAAATACAAAAAGAAACCTCCTGAAAACAAAATCCAACAACATAGGCTTGAAGAACGCCCAAAAGGGTATCCAGATCAACTATCAAAAAGATCAAAACGCTACAAAAAGTTCCTGTTGATGGCATGCGCAAGTTTTAACCAAAGTGCGTGTGACACTTTTTACTAAAGGAAGGTGACACTTCTCCCATAGTGCATGCGACACTTCTCAAGAAGGTGTGCGATACTAGAAAAGTATCGTGCAACATTTCTCATGAAGCCATGTGACACTCTTCCGGTGTCGTACGATACTTCTCCAGTAATGCGTGCGATACTTTACAGTATCGCATGACATTCTTTCTATGGGCATGAGATACTTTATCAGTGTCGCACAATGCTGAACAAATTTTGCCCATAGAAAACAAAAACACTTCAAGAAACTCAAAAAAGGCAAAACACACAGAAAAAGCTCCACATCGGGGAGTACCGGATCCACATTCCGAGGCGAGAGCACTCAAAAAATAATAGAGTAACTGAAAGATAGAACACTAGGATCTAACCATCTACCAAATAGAGAAGGGAAGAAGTACACAAAGGAAACATCCCATTCAACTGAAAGAAATATCGCAATAACATAGTTAACAATGCAATGAGCAAAATAACCAACTAAGTACGTGGTTCCTCCCAACCGTCAATAGCATCATAAGACAATCGTGGGTCCTAGCCATCCCCCGCGCGTAACATCCCAAGCAACTAACCAGAAAGTCAGTACTATCGTAATAGGGACGTCACTACTAAAACATGCAATAATATAAGCATAAGGAAATCTAACATGCTGGTAGAAAATCATAAGATAATCCTACAGTAAATAACATCACCTATCACATGCTAAACAATAGTAAGCGACATATATACTACTAAATCAAATAACATCATCTAATCATATGCTAAACATCACGATAAGGGAATGCGTCAAGTAAAATAATATCTAAACATGATATACAAGCATCCCAATGAAAGCATACTCTGGAACTCGAAGTACCAAGTGAAAAAATCCAGCAACAGTTGCACTAGGACAAAAGATCGTCTCTATACACCGATCCCTAGCAGTGGTGAAGGTAGCTACGCCTCCCAACCACGTGGCACCCATAGGTCCACACCTGCCGTGCTGATGGAGATAAAGATCCAACCACAAACACACAAAAATCACAACATCCATGGCTAACACTCATGCTAGACAGTATGATGGCTGAACCAAGAAACTAAGACAATGCAAGGAGTACAGGTCCTAGTCAGACACTCAAAAGGCTACTATGTAGGGATTAACATTGTGGAGAGTCACTTGGATTCAAAAAGCCCAAGCTAGGACTTGCGCAGATTCAACATCCCTCAACAGAAAGGCTCTTGCACCCCAAACCTTTTTATTATCTTAGTTTTATTATCATTCACACATTTTATTTAATTTTCACTTAATTAAAGCTTCCTTTGCCAACCCTCTGGGCACAATGATCACTAGGCTGTGAGGTAGAAGCCCCCTCCATATGCTACCCTACCCTACCCATGCTCATCCTATGACAAGTGCCTATGGGCATGCATACTCCCATCCCAACCCCAATGATCATAACTTTCGGCAAATCCACGAAAGATCGGGCCTCGCAAGTCACCCAACAAATGTACGTGCACGTACTCGTGTGTGGCACACCACCATCACGAAGATCATAACACAAGGACAGGAATGAGAACACAATGCAAAGAAAAAACCCAACTGAAAACAACACGGGAAGGACGGATTCTACACGAATCCCTAAGCCAATAAAATCATACATCATGAAATCACTCAACCGGCCTCAATCTGAGAGTATGGATTCTACACGAATCCCAATGATGTAACAAGACCAAACATCGTGAACTCACTCAATTGGCCTCAATCCGAGAGTATGGATTCTACACAAATCCTAGCGTTCACAAAACAAAAGCAATGGTCCAACAAAAACCATAACAAGTATAAAATCAATCAACCGAACACAACATTGGGAGTATGGCTGCAACACACATCCCAATGCAATAAAAAGGTACAAAAGTGGTCGGACTGATATCCAAACAAATCATCAAGGTCCATGACCCACATTGTGCCAAGAAAACTCAAGAAAATAGGGCGGCATGCAAAATGAGATAAAAACCCCAAAAATTTGAAAAACTTCAAAATTAAAACCCATTTGGCCCTTGGGTTCAAAAACCCCAAAAATCCAAAAATAAATGGAATCAAACACCGTATGCAAAAACGGCCAGCATAACGGTGCAAAACCCCAAACCCTCATCCCAAAAAATAGGAAAATGTTCATACTCGCCCAACTGGGTAGAACTAACATATAGAAATGGAGGGGAACACTAGTTCTCAGCCTCCAAACAAACGGCTACCAAAAATAGATGCTGAAATGAACTAGAAAGAACAAAACAGGAAAGCCCTACCTCACAGCCAAAAGGGCAAAATGAGAATCTGAACCATAAAATAAATATCTTGCAGAAGTAGCTGAAAATCATAGCAATCCAAGGTTTCCCCAAGCTAGATCCAATGAGCCCAACCTCACGACGACCCCACGCCCGTAGCTCCCACAACGAACAAAACAATAAATCCTCATGAAGAGGATTTTGGGTTTTACTCTCTAACTTTCCAATTTGAAAGTGAGAAGTGAGGAACTAAATTCCTCTTTGGATACTTATTCACTTTTTCGGGTGAATAATCAATTAGGGCATTTAACCAACCAATCTAGTTAAACCCCGAATCGACCCAAACAAAAATAGTCTATTCCTATAAATAGGAATTCATCTATGGCAAAGCTGCCAGAAATTAAAATAAATCAATTAAAAAGCCTGAAAACCCAAAAACATAGAAATCACCTTAAACAACTTTTGCGACAATGCGAACCTCTAAATGCACAGACACGCTTACTGGTCTAATCACATAATGCAATGAGTTCGGATTTAATAATCACCGAAAGGTTTAAATTAAAAATTTTAATAAAGGATACGTCGACCATACAAGGACGGCATTGGTAAAATATGAAATGTTGAATCACTAACTCCATGTGCCACTGCCAGGGATATAAATCCTGCACACTAAACAACACGATCAAGTGCAATTGCATATAATAACATAGCTTAAGCAATAAATGCATTAAATCACCTAATTTAACCATTGATCTAATTATATTAAAATAGTCTATTTACATCACTCACGTTCACATAAAGCATGACAACACAGGGATAAAGTAAATAACCATAGCATTAATTCCATCACATAACATAATCAGAGGTATGTCCAATTACCAGATATCATCATAAAACACACTGTCATCTCAAAATGGCATCATCATGCAATATGATTAACTGGACAGTATTCTAATACCTATGATACTGAAATCAAAGAGTAACATAGGACCCTCGGGTCATCTCAAATGTAAACATAACATGAGTAAAAAATATTTCTCTAATCAGAAATATAACAAGGTAAATGCCCGCAACACATAACCAAATAATCCCACATGAACAATCCATTCTAATTACTTAAGCATTTAATAATGATTGATTACTCTGCATTAAAAAGGCATTTAAAACACATAAGCAAACACAATCGAAAACATGACTAACCACTGCTATGGGAACCTAGTCCAGTGTAGCATGGTAAAAAGTACACAGTGCAATCTCTGCACACATCTCAAGGTAATCATGGAACAACCTCGTGATACCACATCGATCCTGGTAACCACTGGCACAAACCTCTGTGAACCAAAAATCACATCGTAATCTCAAAGATCAGTCAAAAACATAATCAATGCAACTGATAAAGCAACATAAATCCAAACACCTCAATGATGTAGACCACTCAAGGTCACAATCATGATCCATCACAACAAAAGATCAGCAAGGGTGCATCCATCAAGATGACTTACAAAAGTTAGATGGGAGAGGCACTACATGCATCCATACATACATATATCTATGTATAAATTGCATACATACATAGGCATGTATACATACATATATCTATGCATGCATGCATGTATAGATAGATATATATATGTATGTATGCATGCATGCATATCTATGTATACATTGCATGTATACATAGATATATGTATGTGTGGATGCATCCATGCATACATATATATGTATGCATCTATATACATACATATATGTATGGATGTATGCATCCATGCATTCATAGATGCATGCATGTATGTATGCATTCATACACATATATCTATGAATGCATATATATACATCCATACATACACGTATACATGTATGTATGCATGTATACATAGATGCATGCATGGATGTATGCATCCATGGATGCATAGATGCATGCATGAATACATGCATATGCATACATACAAGATATATACATGTATACATGCATGTATGTATGTGTGCATCCATACATACATATATCTATGTATATATTGCATACATCCATAGATATGCACACATGCATACATACATATATATATATATGTATGTATACATGCATCCATGCATAGATATATCTATGTATGTATGCAATATATACATAGATATATGTATATATCTATGTATGCAATATGTATGTATATATGTATGAATGCATCCATCCATACATACATGTATCTATGTATACATACATATTGCATATGCATGCATCTATGTATACATACATGTATCTATGTATGTATACATGTATGCATGCATGCATGCATACATCCATACATACATGTATTTATGTATGTATGCATGTATACATAGATGCATGGATGTATGTATGCATCTATGCATGCATGTATAGATGGATGCATCCGTACATCCATGTATCCATGTATGTATACATGCATGCATACATATATATGTATATACGTATATGTATATGTATTCATGCATATGCATACATATATGTATATGAATATGTATATGTATGTATATGTAAATGTATATGTATGTATCTATGCATGCATATGTATATGTATGTGTATGTATGTACGCATGCATCATATATATTTATATGTATGTATGCATGCATTCATCCACACATGCATGCATATGCATACATATATGTTTATCAATATGTATATGTATATGCATGTATGCATGCATATGTATATGTTCGTATGCATGCATGCATACATACATACACATACATACATACATACATACATGTATGTATGTATGCATGCATCATACATACATATATGTATGTATGTTTGCATGCATGTATACATACATGCATGCATGCATACATACATACACATACATACATGCATACATGTATGTATGTATTGATACACACACATGCATGCATGCATGCATCATACATACGTATATGTATGTATGGATGTGTATATATGTATAAATACATACATACATGTATGCATGTATGTATGTACGTATTGACACACACACACACATGCATGCATGCATCATACATATGTATATGTATGTATGCATACATGTATGTATGTATGTATGTATGTATACATCCATGCATACATACATACATAGCATACATGCATAAATGCATAGATACATGTATGCATCTATTTATACATGCATACATCCATAGATACATGATGCAGGAGAATCCAGAGGTAAGGGCAATCCTGTGTCACCTAAAAAAAAAAATTTACTTAGACTTAGTTTCTGTTTCATGTATTTTCCTTTCTGAATACCCATTTGGGCCAAATAAAGGTTCCAACTCTCACAGTTCCACTATCAGTGTTCTAAGATAGAGTATTTGGACACCTTGGGATACGTGTAAATCTAAAAAAAATAGGAGTATGTAATTGGGCCATCATTTTTTGTAAACTAGAAGGTGTAAATTGGCCAGATGAATGTAATTGTAATTTAGAGCATTCTAGAAAAAGAATCAGGGCAAAAGGCCCCACGGTTTGAAAGTTATTGCAGTTTTTTGAGTTTTGGAGACCTCCTAAGAATGCTTCAAAGTCAAGTTAGGGGCATTAAATGATCCTAAAAAGGGTAAAAAAACTAGGAGACGAGTGAAGCTGGTCCATAGGGTATAGAGATCTTTGAGAGCTTTCTAGAAATATAAATGGTTCGTCAATCAGAGCTACAGTTCAAAAGTTATGCCTCCTGAAAGTTTGATTACCGTTTCTAGATTCTTCTAGATTTGTGTCAACTTCCAACGCAGTTTCTGGAGCCTTCTATTTGGTTGGTGAATGCCTACTAGCACTTTTTAGAATTTATTCCTAGTCCTTAACCCTCCGGGGTCTATTTAAGGAGATTTCTAGCATTGTAAAAGGTAGTTCGGAGTGGAGTTTGAGAGGAGGTACTGAAAGGAGAAATTTTCTCTAGATTTATGTTATTGTAAGCCCATAGGGCATGTTTTGAAGTTTATTTTCTTTGTACTATATGTACCAGCTTATTTTCCCAGTTAATAAAATTTCCCTTTTTCTGTTGTGTCCATTCTGTGCTTGGGTCGTGTCCCCATCAAGTGGTATCAGAGCCAATTTTCCTGAGTGTGTAGACAGAGCACCGACTGTGAGGCAGTTTGCACTAGCACTGTGTGGTTGTGGGTTTGAGTTAGAAGATGCCTCCATGAAGAGAGCATGGCAGAAGGGCCAAAGCTATTAATCATGAGGAGGTTAGAGCCTTTCAAAGGTAGGTACAGGCATTGCAAGAGGAGCTCCGTAGAGGAGCCAATGTTGTCGTAGGTGATGACAATGAGGATGACAATGAAGAAGAAGAAATGGGACTAGAAGGGGAATTTGATGGGGAAGTTCTAAATTAGGCAGAGGAAAGGCTTTTTAGGGCCATTATTAAGTTTGGGAAAAGACCTACAATTGAAGTGGGTATATTTTTAGGAAATCTGAAACCAGATGAGTTGATCAATTGGATCAATGAACTAGAAGAATACTTTGAGTATGAGGATATCAGGGACCTAGATAGGGTTAAGATTGCAAAGGAAAACTAAAAGTCCATGCCAAAATCTTGTGGCAAGAGGTTCAATTAGAAAGAAACAGAAGAGGAAAGGAGAAGATCACAAGGTGGGATCGCATGGTGGACAAATTGAAGAAGCAGTTCATTCTTGTGGACTACGAGCTTGATTTGTTCAAGAAGATACATGGGTTAAAGCAAGCAGGAAGATCGTTCCAAGAATATACAAAGGAGTTTTATTGACTTTTGATTAGAGTAGGGCATGCAGAAGCAAATAAGAAGAAGGTTGCTCATTATATCAGTGGGTTGCGACCTAGCATCCAGGAGGAATTAAGTTTTGTAAGAATGACCAGCGTTAAATAGGCATACCAATTTTCCCTATGAGTTGAAGAGAAGCTAAATAAAAGGTGTGAAGGAAGACAAAGAGGGCGCAATCGAGGAAGGGGTAGTGGTAGTTCATCTGGAGGCCAAAATGAAACCCAAAAGAAAAATGAAGATGTGGGTACCAGCAAAAACTAGAGGAACAAGGGTTTTAATCGCTCTCATGATCAAGACTTTGGAAATCAGAGAGGAAGAGGTAGAGGATGTGGAAAAGGAAGAGGAGGCTTCCATGGTACCTATTTCCATTGTAATGAAGAAGGTCAACATGCCTTTGAATGCCCTCAACGACAAGGAAGCAAAGATCAGAGAGCTGAGGGCCAAGCTAGGGTTGCTCATGTAGATGAGGATGCACAATCATCACATTCAGAGGATGTAGAAAGAGGAGAGACCTTGGTGAATGAAAGGGTCCTACTAAGTGGTGAGATTGAACTAGGAAAATGGAGGAGTTTGTTGCGTACCAGATGCAAGTGTGAGGATAAATGTTCTAACGTGATCATTGATGGTCCTAGCACAGATAACTTGGTATCAGAGGAGATGGTCTCTAAGCTCAAGCTAAAGAAGGAGAGACATCCCCAGCCCTATCAGATTGCTTGGGTGAAAGATGATCATAAGTTCTTGGTAAGTGAATAATGTTTAGTAAAATTCAAAATTGGGAGTTACCATGATGAAGTTCTCTGTGATGTTATTCCGATGGATGTTTGCCATCTATTGTTGGGTAGACCATGGCAATTTGATAAACATGTAGTACATGATGGACATGCAAACACATACTCTCTGACAAAGGATGGAGTTCACCACAAATTGAAGCCCATGAAAAAATAAGTGAAAAGGTATGTAGCAGTGCTAAGACTTGTCTTGTTGATGGAAGAAATTTTTTAGATGGCATGAAACATTAGCATATGTGCTATGCTTTGATACCTAGGAAAGATAAAGAAGGTAGTAGTGAAATACCGCTTGAAGTTTCAAATTTCCTAGGTGAGTTTGGAGATATTATCTCTGATAATGTTCCAAAAGGATTGCCACCAGTAAGGCAAATCAGTTATCAAATAGATCTGATTCCAGGTGCTAGTTTTTCTAACAAGGCTGCTCACAGGATGACTCCTACTGAAATAGAGGAACTAAATAGATAGGTTTAGGAGCTATTGAGGAAGGGATTGATTCGAGAGAGCCTAAGTCCATGTGCAGTACCTACAATACTCGCACCAAAGAAGGATGGAGAGTGGAGGATGTGTACAGATTCTTGAGCTATTAATAGGATAACCATCAAGTACCAATTTCCTTTTCCAAGGATGGATGATCTTATGGACTACTTGAGTGGAGCTCAGTACTTCACAAAGATAGATCTCAAGAGTGGCTATCATCAGATATGGATATGAGAAGGAGATGAGTGGAAAATAGCCTTCAAGACCAAGGAGGGTCTTTATGAGTTGTTAGTCATGCCCTTTGGATTGACGAATGCCCCAAGCACCTTCATGTGGCCCATGAATGAGGTACTTAAGAAGTTTTTGGGAAAATTTGTTATTGTTTATTTGGATGATATTTTAATTTTCAGAAAGACTTTGGAAGAACACTTATTGCATATTTGTAGTGTCCTTGAAAGGCTAAGGGAAGAGAAAATTTTAATTAATCTAAAGAAGTGTATCTTTGCAAAAAGGGAGTTAGTCTATTTGGGGTTTGTTATATCACCTGAAGTTCTCAAAATGGATCCAGAGAAGGAAAAAGCCATATTGGAATGGCCTAGTCCAAGGTCTACTACTGAGGTAAGATCATTTCATGGTCTGGTTAGTTTTTATAGGAAGTTTATTAAGAATTTTAGTGGCATATGTGCATCCCTAACTAATACAATAAGAGGGGATAGAAAAGAGTTCAAATGGACTGCAGCAGCTGCAAGAAGTTTTGAATTGCTGAAGAAGAAGGTGATAGAACATGTTGTGTTGGCACTTCTAGATTTTAGAAAAGTGTTCTAGGTGGATTGTGATGTTAGTGGCAGTGCTATTAGGGCTGTATTAAGCCAAGAAGGTAAGCCTATTGCATATTTTAGTGAAAAATTGAATGATGCAAAAAAAAAGTATTATGTTTATGATCAAGAGTTCTATGCAATAGTTCAAGCCTGAAAGAAATGGAGGCATTAGTTATTGCCAAAGGAATTTGTTTTGTATACGGATCACCAAGCATTACAGTACCTAAATAGCCAAGGTAAATTGAATCAAAAGCATATGAAGTGGGTAGAGTTCTTGCAAAGCTATACATTTTTGTTGAAACATAAAAGCGAAAAATCTAACAGGGTTGCAGATGCACTAAACAGGAGACAGTTGTTGCTTACAGTAATGCAGGTTGAAGTAGTTGGGTTTGATGAACTCAAGAATCTATACCTTGATGATCTTTATTTTGCTAAAGCATGGAAAACTTGTAAAGAGCCCGTTGTTGTAGATAGAACTAAGTGGTTAGACTATCTGATTCAGGATGGTATGTTATTCAAGGGCAGCCAATTACGCATTCCAAGGAGTTCCATGAGGGACAATTTGATTAAAGAGAAACATAGTGGAGGGATGGCAGGACATTTTGGTTGAGATAAGACCATTGCCATTCTTAGAGAACATTATTTTTGGCCTAAGATTTCACAAGATGTAAAGAAGTTTGTACAGATTTGCGAAGTTTGTCAAGTTGCCAAGGGATTTAGCCACAATACTAGACTATATTAGCCATTTCCTGTTCCATCAAAGCCATAGGAGGACATAAGTATGGATTTTTTTCTTGGATTGCCAAGGAAACTAAGGGGTAATGACTCAATATTTGTGGTGGTTGATAGGTTCTCCAAAATGGCACATTTCATTCCATGCCACAAAACTCATGATGCTATCCATATTGCAGACTTGTTTTATAGAGAGGTGGTAAGACTACATGGTCTTCCAAGGAGTATAGTTTCTGACAGAGATACTAAATTTTTAGGGTATTTCTAGAGAACATTGTGGAAAAAGTTGAGAAGAGACTTAAAATTCACTTCCACACATCACCCATAGACTGACGGCCAAATAGAAGTGGTAAACAAAAGTTTGGGCAATTTGCTGAGATGTTTAGTTGGGGATAAGCCCAAGGGGTGGGATTTGATTCTACCACAAGCCAAGTTTTCTTACAATAACTCTGTAAATAGGAGTACTGGTAGATCACCTTTCCAAATTGTATATGGAAGTAGCCCAAGGACTATGCCAGAATTGAGGAAGATAGAGCAAGGGGAGAGGACAAGTGTTGAAGCTGAAGAATTTGCTGAACATATCAAGCATCTACATGAGGAGGTTCAAGAACACATTACCAAGATGAATCAAGAGTATAAAGCTAGGGCTGATCAAAGGTGAAGACATAAGGAATTCCAAGTAGGGGATCTAGTCATGGTACACTTATGAAAAGAAAAATTTCTAGCCGGCACTTACAACAAGCTAAAAATGAAGAAATTTGGTCCATGCAAAATTCTGAAAAAACATGACTTAGGAAATGCATATGAGGTGGAGCTGCCAGATGGTATTCACATTTCTCCTATTTTCAACATTGTAGAATTAACAAAGTATCATGATGATGGTGTAGATGAGGAATTGATGTTAGAGCCATGTCCAGTTTCTACTTCTAAGAAGGAGGAGATAGAAGACATTCTAGATCATCGTGTGGGTGGGAGTACCAGAAATAGGTAGTTTGAAGAGTATTTGGTCAAGTGGAAAGGATGGTCAATAGAGGACTCAAATTGGATTTTAGCAGCTGAGGTTTCCCATTTGGGATTTCCTCTAACATTCATAAATTGACAAGGTCACTTTTCAAGCTACCCTAGGTGTCTAATGCAGGAGCATCCAAAGGTCAACACTTCTCCTTAAGGTGTGCGACACTCTTCCAGTGTTGTACGACATTTCTCAAGAAGGCATGCAACACTTTTCAGCATCATATGAAATTTCTCAAGAAGGTGTGCAACACTCTTCCAGTGTCATATGACATTTCTCAAGAAGGCATGCGATACTTTACAATGTCGTATGACATAGTTTGCATGGGCATGTGATACATTTTTATGTCGCACAATGCTGACAAAATGTCACTGATAGAAACACAAAAACACTCCCAGAAGCAAAAATGATAAAAAAGAGAGAAAAGAACCTCCACACCAGGGAGTACTAGATCCAAAAAGGCTTGAGGAATGAACACTCGAGTGCAAGAACAACACAGAAAGAAGAACACCTATCCATCTAAACTGCAACAACAAAGAACACACTAAAATAAGCATCACAGTGAACTGAACAACCAAACTAAGTGTGCGATTCCTCCCAACTGTTAATAACATCATAAGACCATCATGGGTCATTGCCATCCCCCACGCGTAACATCCCAAGCCACCGACCAGATCATCGGTACTGTCGTAATAGGGATGTCGCTACTAAAAACATGCAACAATATAAGCATAAGGAAATTTAACATGCTAGTAGTAAAGCATAAGATAATCCTATAGTAGATAACGTCACCTATCACATGCTAAATAACAATAAGCAACAGATATGCTAATACAATAGTTCATAACATCTAATCATATGCTAAACATCATAATAAGGGAATGCATCAAATAAAATAACATTATCTAAACATGATATACAATCATCCCAATGAAAGCATAAATCACAAGAAAGCATACTCCGAAAACTGAAGTACCAAGTGAAAACATTCAACAACAGTCACTCTAGGACAAAAGACTGTCTCTGTACATTAGTCCCTAGCAGTGGTGAAGGTAGCTATGCCTCCCAACCACATGGCACTCATAGGTCCACACACATAATGCTGATGGAGATAATGATCCAATCACAAACACACATAAAGCACAATATCCAAGGCTAACACTCACGTTAGACAATATGATGGCTGCAACCAAGAACCTAAGACAATGCAAGGAGTAAAGGTCTTGGTCAGACACTCAAAAGGATACTAAGTACGGGCTGACATCATGGAGAGTCACTTGGCATTGACAAGCCCAAGCTTGGATCATGTGTGAAAACACTCGCGAGGTACTTCCCTCTAGAGCTACTCCCTTGGAACCATCACACGAAGTTTTATTATCTTAAGTTTTATTACTAGTCACATATTTTTTAAAATTATCACTTATTCAAGCACCTCTCAGCCATAACCATGGCATCATGATTGCCAGGCTATGAGATAGAAGCCCCCTCCATATACTACCCTACCCTACCCATGCTCATTCTATGACAAGTGCCCATGGGCATGCATACTCCCATCCCAACCCCAATGATCATAACTTTCGACAAATCCACAGAAGATTAGGTCTCGCAAGTCACCCAACAAATGTATGCACATTTACTAGTGTGTGGCATACCACCATCATGAAGATCATAACCCAAGGACAGGAATGAGAACACAATGCCAAGAAAACACCCAACCAAAAGAAACACAGGAAGGATGGATTCTACATGAATCCCAAAGCCAATAAAACCATACATCATTAAATCACTCAATCGGCCTCAATCTGAGAGTATGAATTCTAGATGAATCCCAATGATGCAACAAGACCAAACATCATGACTCACTCAACCAACCTCAATCAGAGATTATGGATTCTACATGAATCCTAGCATTCACGAAACAAAAGCAAAGGTCCAAAAGAAAATATAACAGGAAACAAATCACTCAACCGAACAAAAAGTCGGGAGTACGGGTGTGACATGGATCCGAATGCAACAAAAGGTGCAAAATTGGTCTGACTGATATCCAAATGGATCATCCAAGTCCACGACCCACATTATGCCAAGAAAACCTGAGAAAATAGGGCAGCATGCGAAACAAGGTAAAAACTCCAAATTTTAAAAAAATTTCAAAATTAAAAACCATTTGACCTTTGGGTTCAAAAACCCTAAAAATTCAAAAATAAATGGAATCAGACACCATATGCAAAAATGGCCAGCATAACGACATAAAATCCCAAACCCTTATCCCAAAAAATAGGGAAATGTTCATACCCACCCAACCGGGTAGAACTAGCATACAAAAATAGAGGGGAACACTAGTTCTCAGCCTCCAAACAAATGGCTACCAAAAATAGAAGCAGAAACAATAAAAAAGGAAAGCCCTACCTCACAACCAAAAGGGCAAAATGGGAATCTGAACGATAAAATAAATATCTCATAGAAGTAGCTGAAAATTGCTGCAATCCAAGGTTTTCCCAAACTGGATCCAACGAGCCCAACCTCGCGACGATCCCATGCCCATAGCTCCCACAATGAACAAAACAGTAAATCCTCATGAAGAGGATTTTGGGTTTTACTCTCCAACTTTCCAATTTGAAAGTGAGAAGTGAGGAATTAACTTCCTCTTTGGATACTTATTCAATTTTTAAGTGAATAATTGATTAGGGAAAATAACCAGCCAGCCTAGTTAAACCTTGAATCGACCCAAACGAAAATAGGCTATTCCTATAAATAGGAATTCATCTATGGCAAAGCTGCCAGAAATTAAAACAAATCAATTAAAAAGCCCAAAAATCTAAAAACACAAAAATATCCTTAATAACTTTCATGACAATGAGAACCTCTAAATGCACAGACACGCATACTGGTCTAATCGCATAATGCAAATGACTTTGGATTTAATAATCATCGAAAGGTTTAATTTAAAAATTTTAATAAAGGATACACTGACCATATAAGGAAGACATTAGTAAAATATGAAAGGATGAATTACTAACTCCATGTGCCACTGCCAGGGATATAAATCTTGCACACTAAACAACATGATCAAGTGCAATTGCATATAATAACATAGCAAAAGCAATAAATGCACTAAATCACCTAATTTTAACCATTTATTTAATTATATTAAAATAATCTATTTACATCACTCATGTTCGCATAAAGCATAACAACGCAGGAGTGAAGTAAATAACCATAGCATTAAATCCATCACATAACATAATCATAGGTATGTCCAAATACCAAATATCATCATAAAACACACTGTCATCTCAAAATGGCATCATCATGCAATATGATTAACTGAATAGCATAGTAGTATAACATCTATGATACTGAAAAACTAGGTATACTATCTGACCCTCAAGTCATCTCAAATGTAACATACATGAGTAACAAATATCTCTCTAATCAAAAATATAACAAGGTAAATGTCTGCAGCACATAACCAAATAACCCCACATGAACAATCCATTCAGCTAAGCATTTAATAATGATTGATTACTCTACATTAAAAAGGCACCTAAGACACATAAGCAAACACAGTCATAAACATGACTAACCACTACTACAAGAACCTAGTCCAGTGTAGCATGGTAATAGAACATAGTACAATCTCTGCACACATCTCAGGATAATCACAGAACAACCTCATGATACCACATCGCTCCTAGTAACCACTGCAACAAACCTTAGTGAACCATAAATCACATCATAATCTCAAAGATCAGTCAAAATTGTAATCAAAGCAACTGATAAGGAAACATAAATCCAAAAACCTCAATGGTGTAGACCACTCAGGGTCACAATCATGACCCCATCACAACAAAAGATCAGCAAGGTTGCATCCATCAGGATGACTTACAAAAGTCAAATAGGAGAGGCACTACATCATCTCCCCCAAAGACTAGGCTTACACCTGGAAGCCTGCAATCCATGAATAGAAACCAAACACACCAAGAACAAAAATCCAAAATGAGCAATAGGAATGACTCAACAACTCTCTACAAGTCAAACCCAAATCACTCCAACATTTTCAAACCATCATGTTAACCCCCAAATAGGTTAACCATGAGAGAATGGGTGTCACATAGATACAAGGTCCTCCAAAAAGGAGCCTTCTATGTGCTACGAAGAACCCATCTAGCCATAGAGTCAACAATACAAGCTAAGGAAAAACCTTCTCTACCTTGTCAACAGGTGCCCAACTACAACATGCACCAACTACCAGATCACAAACAAGGTCAAAACAAGACACACTTCCAACAAGAGTTGGAATCTTGAGGAAAAGCCATCCCAAAATTCCCAAGAATACTATCATGTCACACATGATCATTTTGGAATCCACGTAAACTCACCCTTAGAAAAAAGAGGATGAAATTTTACCAACAAAAGGACACACTCCAAAAGACTGCTCACCACCAAGCATAGGAGCACAACACCTCACCAAGGCACAAAAGCTCAACTACCACAAGAAACTAGGCTAACATAACACAACTAGACAAGATATGACCTTTCCACAAGGTTGCACAGACTTTCATCAGTGGACACAATCATCAAATTTATGCATACCAACTCACGAGATGGTAACATGTGTCCAATGATACCATGTCCCTCTAGCACCATGCTAGGAAAACTACACCCAATCTATCACTAAACTCAATCTCTATCCTCAAGTAAACAGTTAATGAGTAAACTTGACTAAGACATTCCACCCAAAGATATAAGCTAAGGGAGAAGGATACTATAGAGTATTAGCATTAAGAGGGAGTCTCTCTCTCAACCTCTACACTAACCAGTCCATGATGCATTAGGAAACTCAAAATTTCACCAACCATCAACATAATCACTTGAAAATACTAATTGAGCTAGTGGCATAGCTACATTAGCCTACTCTCACAAGAGAAAAAAGCATACAGAGGTGCTCCCAAGATAACATCCAAGAAGGAGAATCTAAACTCATCAAAGAATTGAGTCACTCCCAAAAGACAAGGAAACATCAACCCTAAGCAAGGAACGCTCACAAACCACACTACACCTCAGAAGGGCAGTTCAGTGCAATAGGAAACACAAAAAATCAAGCATGAACCCCAACAAGTACCTAGTAGATTATGAAGACAAGATAACTCTTCCATTATGAATAACATGAAGAGTTAAACTTCTCCAATGGCCATAAATATGATATATCATGATTGAATTGGCCTTTACTTGAGAAGGTACTTAGAACAATGATCAGCAACTCCAAAAGCCATAGCTTCACGTTTGGACTCAGATTGGCTCCATCAAAAAAGTGCCAGAAAGACAACGACAAAAACTACAACAAGATGGAGCTTTGAGAGTCCTAAGACCCAAGATTTGAATCACCACTCAAAAAAAAACCATAAAGGCAAAACAACAATCTTGGCCACCAAGACATATGACGGAAAAAACATCCAAATCCACACAAAAGCACACATGTCCAGAAAAACATAAGACATGGAATGAAAGGTACTTCACACATTGAAACCATCATTACTCTTCTTTCATAATTTCATTAATTAAACATAATATAAGCACTAATGCACGATGAAACTAAAAGATTTTCAAGGGTCAAAGAGTCACCATAAAACAAGCACATACCTTTCAATTTCTTTAAGAATACACTAAGTTTACTCATCTTTTAAACCATTCAATAACAATAACAACTTTAAATCTAACAAAGACACACTAGCATGTTCTCCATGATATTATCCCTTGAACGTACTACCAGAGGTTCGAGATGAACATGATAGAGTCACAACACACAACTGGGTAGCAATAAAACACATCCAGAATAGTCATCATGAACAAAATCAAAAGCCCAAATGGGGGAAATTATCTATTCCAATAGTAAGTACCAAAAAGAGCTCATTTCAACAATAATTCAAATCTGACAACTGTCACAAAGAGAGAGATAGATAAAATTTGATTACTACTCCAAGAGAGAAAAATATTGAAGATCACAACGATCCCAATGGAAGACTTCACCACAATCTCGAAAACCAACGAATCTCCAAACTCTACTACCAAACTAACACACACAAAAAAAGCCAACAACGAAAACGCACATGATGAGGGCCAAAGAAATGACCACTCATTAACAAAACACGAAGTTAAGGTAAATGTAGAATCCTGAAATTCGACTATGCCTAAAATCTTGAAGCCCTAAAAAATTGGCTAAGTTTGGATTTCTAAAGCCCTGAAATTTCCTAGAATCCATAACTTATCTCCGAGAGGTATGAAACCTATCTCAAAAGATTTGTCACATATATTAAAATATATCTTAGGTATAAGAAATTCTCTTATACTTAAATGATATATTTTAAACCCCCAAGAGAGTAAAATAGAAACACGAAAAATGGATTCAAGAGAAACCAATAGAATTCAAAATGCAACAACATAGGGTCGAAGAACGCCCAAAAGGGTATCCAAAACAACTCTCAAAAAGTTTCAATCACAAAGAAAATGCTCGCTGATGGCAAGCGTAGGTTTTTTACAAAAATCATGTGACACTTTTTACTAAGGGAGGGCGACACTTCTCCTTAAGGCATGCGACACTCTTCCAGTGTCGTACGACATTTCTCAAGAAGGCATGGGGCACTTTTCAGCATTGTACGACATTTCTCAAGAAGGCATGTGACACTCTTCCAGTGTCGTATGACATTTCTCAAGAAGGTGTGCGATACTTTATAGTGTCATACAACATAGTTTGCATGGGCATGCGATACATTTTATGTTGCACAATGCTAACAAAATGTCGCCTATAAAAACACAAAAACACTCCCAGAAGCAAAAAGGACCAAAAAAAGAGCAAAGAACCTCCACATGAGGGAGTATCGGATCCACAAATGCTCGAGAAATGAACACTCGAGTGCAAGAACAACACAAAAACAAGAACACCTATCCATCTAAACTATAGCAGCAAAGAACACACTAAAATAAACATCACAGTGAACCGAACAACCAAACTAAGTGCATGGTTCCTCCCAAGCATCAATAGCATCATAAGACCATTGTGGGTCCTAGCCATCCCCCGTGCGTACCATCCCAAGCCATTGACCAGATCGTCAGTACTATCGTAATAGGGATGTCACTACTAAAAGCATGCAACAATATAATCATAAGGAAATCTAACATGCTAGTAGTAAAGCATAAGATAATCCTATAGTAGATAACATCACCTATCACATGCTAAATAGCAATAAGAAACAGATATGCTAATACAACAATTCACAGAATCTAATCATATGTGATGGGAACAGGACCCAACAACCAGAATAGCCACAATAGAAAGGGGAAAATTATATTAACTGAGAAAATAAGCTGGTACAAACAGTGCAGAGAAAATAAACTCAAAACATGCCCTGCAGGCTTACAATCGCATAAATCTGGAGAATATTTCTCCTTTTAGCACCTCCTCTCAAGCTCCAATCCGAACTGCCTTTTACAATGCCAGAAATCTCCTTAAATAGACCTCAGAGGGTTAAGGACTAGGAGTACATTCTAGAAAGTGCTAGTAGGCATCCACCGACAGAATAGAAGGTTCCGGAAGCTGCGTTAGAAGTCGGTGCAATTTTAGAAGAATCCAAAAACGGTAGCCGAACTTCCGGGAGGCATAACTTTTGAACCGTAACTCCGATTGACGAACCGTTTACATTTTCGGAAAGCTCTCAAAGCGCTCTATAGCCCTATGGACCAGCTTCGCTCATCCCCCATTTTTTGACCCTTTTTGAGGTCATTTAATGCCCCAAACCTGACTTTGAAGCATTCTTAGGGGGTCTCCAAAACTCGAAAAATTGCAATAACTTTCAAACCGTGGGGCCTTTTGACCTGATTCTTTTTCTGGAATGCTCTAAATCTCGATTACATTCATCTGGCCAAGTCACACCTTCTAGGTCACCAAAATGATGGTCAAATTGCATGCTCCTATTTTTTCAGGATTTTTAAATGCACTGATAGTTGAACTATGAGAGTTGGAACCTTTATTTGAGCCAAATGGGTATCCAAAAATATAAAGACATAAAATAGAAACTAAGTCTAAGTACATTTTTTTGGGTGACACAGGATTGCCCTTATACCTCTGGATGCTCCTGCATCAATATGCTAAACATCATAATAAGGGAATGCATCAAATAAAATAACATCATCTAAACATGATATACAAGCATCCCAATGAAAGCATAAATCACAAGAAAGCATACTCTGAAACTGAAGTACCAAGTGAAAATATCCAGCAATGGTTGCACTAGGAAAAAAGATCACCTCTGTACACCGATCTCTAGCAGTGGTGAAGGTAGCTATGCCTCCCAACCACATGGCACCCATAGGTCCACACCCGCCGTGATGATGGAGCTAATGATCCAACCACAAACACACATAAAGCACAACATCCAAGGCTAACACTCACACTAGACAGTATGATGGCTGCAACTAAGAACCTAAGACAATGCAAGGAGTAAAGGTCCTGGTCAGACACTCAAAAGGCTACTAAGTAGGAGCTGACATCATTGAGAGTCACTTGGAATTGAAAAGCCCAAGCTTGGATCACATGTGGAAACACTTTCAAGGTACTTCCCTCTTGAGGTACTCCCTCGGAACCATCACACGAAGTTTTATTATCTTAAGTTTTATTACTAGTCACACATTTTCTTTAATTATCACTTATTCAAGCTCCTCTCAGCCATACCCATGGCGTCATGATCGTCAGGTTGCGAGATAGAAGCCCCCTCCATATGCTACCCTACCCTACCCATGCTCATCCTACGACAAGTGCCCGTGGGCATGCATACTCCCATTCCAACCCCAATGATCATAACTTTTGGAAAATCCATAGAAGATTGAGCCTCGCAAGTCACCCAACAAATGTACACACACATATTGGTGTGTGGCATACCAACATCATGAAGATCATAACCCAAGGATAGGAATGAGAACAAAATGCCAAGAAAACACCCAACCGAAAGCAGCACAGGATGGATTCTACATGAATCCCAAAGCCAATAAAACCATACATCATTAAATCACTCAATCGGCCTCAATCCGAGAGTATGGATTCTAAACAAATCCAAATGATGCAACAAGACCAAACATCATGAACTCACTCAACCAGCCTCAATCTAAGAGTATGAATTCTACACGAATCCTAGCATTCACAAAACAAAAGCAAAGGTCCAAAAGAAAACATAACAGGTAACAAATCACTCAACCAAACACAAAGTTAGGAGTACGGGTGCGACATGCATCCTAATGCAACAAAAGGTGCAAAACTGGTCTGACTGATATCCAAATGGATCATCCACGTCCACGACCCACATTGTGCCAAGAAAACCTGAGAAAATAGGGTGGCACACAAAACAAGGTAAAAACCCCAAATTTTTGAAAATTTTCAAAATTAAAAACCATTTGACCTTTGGGTTCAAAAACCCTAAAAATCCAAAAATAAATAGAATTGGACACCGTATGCAAAAATGGCCAGCATAACGATGTAAAATCCCAAACCCTCACCCCAAAAAATAGGGAAATGTTCATACCGGACCAACTGAGTAGAACTAGCATATAGAAACAGAGGGAAACACTAGTTCTCAGCCTCCAAACAAATGGCTACCAACAACAGAAGCAAAAAGGGAGTAGAAACAATAAAACAAGAAATCCCTACCTCATAGCCAAAAGGGAAAAATAGGAATCTGAACCATAAAATAAATATCTCACAAAAGTAGTTGAAAACTGCAGCAATCCAAGGTTTTCCTGAGCTGGATCCAATGAGCCCAACCTCGCAACGATGCCACGCCCATAGCTCCCACAACGAACAAAATAGTAAATCCTCATGAAGAGGATTTTGGGTTTTACTCTCCAACTTTCCAATTTGAAAGTGAGAAGTGAGGAATTAAATTCCTCTTTGGATACTTATTCACTTTTTAAGTGAATAATCGATTAGGGAAAATAACCAGCCAACCTAGTTAAACCCCGAATCGACCCAAATAAAAATAGGGTATTCCTATAAATAGGAATTCATCTATGGAAAAGCTGCCAGAAATTAAAACAAATCAATTAAAAAGCTCAAAAATCCAAAAACACAAAAATCTCCTTAATAACTTTTGCAACAATGCGAACCTCTAAATGCACACACACACTTACTGGTCTAATCACATAATGCAAACGAGTTCAGATTTAATAATCACTGAAATGTTTAATTTAAACATTTTAATAAAGGATACGTCGACCATATAAGGTCGACATTGGTAAAATATGAAAGGCTGAATCACTAACTCCATGTGCGACAGCCAAGGATATAAATCCTTTACACTAAACAACACAGTCAAGTGCAATTGTATATAATAACATAGCTGAATAAATAAATGGATTAAATCACCTAATTTTAACTATTTATTTAATTATATTAAAATAATCTATTTACATCACTCACATTCGCATAAAGCATAACAACGCAGGAATGAAGTAAATAATCATAGCATTAAATCCATCATATAACATAATCAGAGGTATGTCCAAATACCAGATATCATCATAAAACACACTGTCATCTCAAAATGGCATCATCATGCAATATGATTAACTGAATAGCATAGTAGTATAACATCTATGATACTGAAAAACCAGGTATACTATCTGACCCTTAGGTCATCTCAAATATAACATACATGAGTAACAAATATCTCTCTAATCAGAAATATAACAAGGTAAATGTCTATAGTACGTAACCAAATAATCCCACATGAATAATCCATTTAGTTACTTATGCATTTAATAATGATTGATTACTCTGCATTAAAAAGACACTTGAAACACATAAGCAAACACAGTCATAAACATGACTAACCACTGCTACAAGAACCTAGTCCAGTGTAGCATGGTAATAGAACATAGTGCAATCATCCCACATCTCAGGGTAATCATGGAACAACCTCATGATGCCATCACAAAAAAAGATCAGCAAGGTTGCATCCATCAGGATTACTTATAGATGTCAAATGGGAGAGGCACTACATACATGCATACATACATAGATGCCTGTATGCATCTATGCATACAGGCATCTATGTATACATAAATGTATACATACATACATACATACATAAATTTATGCATACATACATAAATTTATGCATACATACATAGATGCCTGTATGCATCTATGCATGCATGTATGCAATCCATACATGCATGCATGTTTGTATGCATGCATGCATGCATATGCATACATACATGCATGCATCTATTGATGCATACAAGCATAGATGCATGCATATATGTATGCATGCATACATGCATATGCATACATACAAGATATAGACATGTATAGATGTATGTATGTATGTATGCATACAAACATAGATGCATACATACATGCATCTATTTATCCATGCATACATACATGCATGCATCTATGTATGACATAGATACATCTATGTATGTATGTATGCATATATAAATACATGCATCTATGTATACATGCATACATACATGCATGCATTTGTGTATATACATGCATGCATCTATGCATGCATGGATGCATACATACATGCATGGATGCATACATACATGCATCTATGTATATACATCCATGCATCTATGTATGACATAGATACATCTATGTATGTATGGATGGATGAATACATACATACATACACTGCATACATCCATACATGTGTGTATGTATGGATCCATGCATACATACATGCATGCATCTATTGATGCATAAATGCATAGATGCATGCATGTATGTATGCATCCATACGTGGATGCATGTATGGATGCATGCATACATGCATATGCATACATACAATATATATATGTATGTATAGATGTATATATGTATGTATGCATACATATATACATGCATCTATGTATGCATACATACATGCATGCATGCATTTATTTATCGATGTATTGCATACATTCGTACATGCATACATAGATACATGTATGTATGGATGGATGCATGCATGCATGCATACATATATATATGTATGCATGCATGCCAAATATATATATGTATAGATGTATGTATGCATGTATGCATACATATATAAATGCATCTCTGTATGCATACATACATGCATGCATACATACATACATTCATACAAGGAATACATCCATACATGCATACATAGATGCATGTATGTATGGATGGATGCATGCATGCATGCATTCATCCACACATGCATGTATCTATCCATGCATGCATGTATGCATGGATGCATACATACATACATACATGTATACATTTATATATATTTTATATATGCATATGCATATATGCATGCATGCATCTATGCATCCATGCATATGCATGCATCTATGTATGCATCCATGCATACATGGATGCATTCTTGCATAGATGCATGAATGGATGCATACATCATTGCATGCATGGATGCATACATCCATTCATGCATGGATGCATGCATGCACGCATGGATGCATGCACGCATGGATGCATGCATGTACGGATGCATGCATGCATTCATACATACATACATGTATCCATGTATATATCTTGTATGTATGCATGGATAGATCCATACATTCATGTATCTATCCATCCATGCATATATGCATGCATGGATGCATTCATACATAAATGTATACATGTACAGATCTTGTATGTATGCATGCATACATACATGCATGCATCTATGCATAGATGCTACGTCCATGCATGCATCTATGTATATATGCATACATACATGTATACATGTATGTATGTATATAGATGCATACATATATATGTATGTATGCATGCAGGCATCCATACATACATATATCTATGTATACATTGCATACATACATAGATATGCATGCATGCATACATACATATATATATATCTACGTATACATGCATGAATGCATGGATATATCTATGTATGTATACAATGTATAAAGAAATATATGTATGTATCGAGGCATGCATGCATGTATGTATGGATGTATGTATGCATGCATGCATACATAGATATATGTATGGATATATGCATGCATGCATCCATACATAGATGTATCTATGTATACATACATATATCTACGTATGTATGTATGTATAGATATGCATGCATACATATATATGTATCGATGCATCCATACATGCATGCATCTATGCATGTATTGATGCATACATCCATGCATGCATCTATGTATACATGCATGGATACATACATACATACATACATGTATACATGTATATATCATGTATGTATGCATGCATACATACTTGCATGCTCTATGTATTCATGCACACATACATGCATACATGTATGGATGTATGCATATATATGCATGCATACATATATATGTATGAATGCATACATCCATGCATGCATCTCTATATACCTACATACATACATGTATGTATGTATATACATATTACATACATAGATATATGTATGTATGGATGCATGCATGCATGCATGTATCTATGTATGTATACATGTATGCATCCATCCATCCATCCATACATGTATCTATGTATACATACATATTGCATATGCAAGCATGCATGCATGCGTACATAGATATATGCAGGCATGCATGCATCTAAGTATACATACATGTATCTATGGATGTATACATGTATGTATGTATACATGCATACATACATACATCCATGTATATACATACATGCAAGATACATGTATATACATAGATACATGTATATATGCATGCATGCATGCATATACATAGATACATGTATGTATGGATGGATGCATGCATATACATAGAGACATACATAGATAGATACATGTATGTATGCATGCATGGATATACATGGATACATGTATGTATGGATGGATGCATGTATATACATGTATGATTGTATGGATGCATGCATGCATATACATGGATACATGTGTGTATTGATGGATGCATGTACATGCATACATACATAGATAGATACATGTATTTATGCATGCATGCATATATATGAATACATGTATATATGGATGCTTGCATATACATAGATACATGTATGTATGTATGGAAGGATGCATGTACATGCATACATACATAGATAGATACATGTATGTATGGAGGAGCATTGAAAGGTATAAGGGCAATCCTGTGTCACCCAAAAAAAAGTACTTACACTTAGTTTTTGTTTCATTTGTTTTCATTTTTGGATAGCTATTTTGTTCAAATAAAGGTTCTAACTCTCACAGATCCACTATTAGTGTTCTAGGTTAGAGTATTTGAGCACCGTAAGATACGTGAAAATACTTTAAAAATAGAAGTATGGAATTGAGTCATCATTTTGATGAACTAGGAGGTGTAAATTGGTCAAATGATTTTAATTGTATCAATCTATGTAATTGTATGCATCTATGTATATATGCATGCATACATCTATACATACATGGATACATACATATATACATGTATGTATGGATGTATGCATGCATGCATCCATACATAGATACATGTATGTATGGATGTATGCATGCATGCATGCATGTATACATAGATATATATATGTACATACATACATATGCATGCATGTACATAGATACATGCATGCATACATACATGTATACATGTATGTATGCATCCATACATGCATACATTCATGCCAGATATATGTATGTATGTATGGATGCATGCATACATGTATACATACATAGATACATGTATGTATGGATGGATGGATGCATGCATGCATATACATACAGATGCATGCATGTAAATAGATATATCTATGCATGCAATCATGTATATATATATGTACATACATACATATGCATGCATGGATACATACATATATATGTATGCATGCATATATATGCATACATACATGTATACATGTATGCATGTATGTATGCATCCATATGTGTACACATACATACATGCATCTATGTATGCATGGATGGATACATACATGTATGCATCTATGTATGGATGCATGCATGCATGCATACATACATGCATTGCATACATACATAGATGGATATATGTATGTATACATAGATACATGTATGGATGGATGGATGCATGCATACGTGCATACATACAAGTAAGATAGATGTATGTGTTCATGGATGCATGCTTACATGTATACATACATAGATATATGTATGTATACATAGATACATGTATGTATCGATGAATGCATGCATGCATGCATACATACATGTATACATGTATGTATGTATCTATGCATCCATACGTGCATACATACATGGAAGATATATGTATGGATGGATGGATACATGCATGCACGCATCCATAGATATATACATACATATATCTATGTATGCATGCATTCATCCATACATACATGTATCTATGTATATGCATGTATCTTGTATGTATGCATGCATACATACATGTACATGCATATACACGGATATAGGTATGTATGCATGCATGTACATGCATACATACATAGATAGATACATGTATGTATACATCCATAGATACATGTATGTATGAATGGATGCATGCATGCATATACATAGATACATGTATGTATGGATGGATGCATGCATATGGATATATGTATCTATGAATGGATGTATGCATACATGCATGCATATACATAGATACATGTATGTATGGATGGATGCATGCATACATACATATACATGCATACATACATGCATGCATCTATGTATACATGCGTACATACATAGATACATGCATGTATGGAAGCATGCATGCATATACATGGATGCATACATAGATAGATACATGTATGTATGCATGCATGCATATACATGGATACATGTATTTATGGATGGATGCATGTACATGCTTACATACATAGATAGATCCATGTATGTATGCATGCATGGATGCATGCATACATGCATGCATATACATAGATACATGTATGTATGGATGGATACATGTATGTATGGATGGATGCATGCATACATACATGCATGCATCTATGTATACATGCATACATACATAGATACATGCATGTATGGATACATGTATGTATGCATGCATGCATATACATGGATACATGTATGTATGGATGGATGCATGTACATGCGTACATACATAGATAGATCCATGTATGTATGCATGCATACATGCATGCATATACATAGATACATGTATGTATGGATGGATACATGTATGTATGGATGGATGCATGCATACATACATATACATGCATACATACATGCATGCATCTATGTATACATGCGTACATACATAGATACATGCATGTATGGATGGATTCATGTACATGCATACATACATAGATAGATCCATGTATGCATGCATGCATGCATATACATGAATACATGTATGTATGAATGGATGCATATACATAGATACATATATGGATGGATGGATACATGTATGTATGGATGGATGCATGCATACATACATATAAATAAATATTTACATGCATGCATTTATGTATACATGCATACATACATAGATACATGCATGGATGGATGTATGCATGCATGCATACATCCATACTTACATGTATCTATGCATACATAAATGCATGTATGCATGCATGCATGCATAGATATATCTATGCATGGATGCGATGTATGTATGTATGCATACATCATATATAAATGCATATATGTATGCATGCATGAATGCATAAATGCATAGATATGTATGCAATGTACATATGTATGCATGTATGTGATGCAGGAGCATCCAGAGGTATAAGGACAATCCTGTGTCAACCAAAAAAAAAAGGTACTTAGTTTTTATTTCATGTGTTTTCATTTCTGGATACCCATTTGGGTCAAATAAAGATTCCAACTCTTACAGTTTCACTATCAGTGTTCTAGGATAGAGTATTCGAACACTTTGAGATATGTGCAAATATCAAAAAATAGGAGTATGTAATTGAGCCATCATTTTGGTGAACTAGAAGGTATAAATTGTCCAGATGATTGTCCTTGTAATTTAGAGCATTCCAGAAAAAGAATCAGGTCAAAAGGCCCCACGGTTTGAAAGTTATTGCAGTTTTTTGATTTTTAGAGACATCCCAAGAATGCTTCAAAGTTAGGATAGGGGCATTACATAACCTCTAAAAGGGCCAAAAATGGGGGACGAGTGAAGCTAGTCCACAAGGCTATAGAGCACTTCGATAGCTTTCCAAAAATGTAAACAGTTCATCAATTGGAGCTACAGTTCAAAAGTTATGCCTCCTAAAAGTTTGATTACCATTTTTGAATTCTTCTAGATTTGCGTCAACTTCTAACACAGCCTCTAGAGCCTTCTATTTGGTCACTAGATGCCAACTATCCCTTTCTAGAATGTACTCCTAATCCTTAACCCTCTGAGATCTATTTAAGAACATTTCTGGCATTGTAAAAGGCAGTTCGGAATGGAGTTTGAGAGGAGGTACTAAAAAGAGAAATTATCTCTAGATTATTACTGTTGTAAGCCCTTAGGGAATGTTTTGAAGTCTATTTTCTTTGTACTAAATGTAATAGCATATTTACATAGTGAATACAATTTTTCCTTTCCTGTTGTGTCCATTCTATGCTTGGGTTGTGTCCTCGTTAAGTGGTATTAGAGCTAGTTTTTTTGAGTGTGTAGACAGAGCATCGACTGTGAGACAGTTTGCACCAGGACTATGTGGTTGTGGGTTTGAGTTAAGAAGATTCCTCCATGAAGAGATCATTGTGGAAGGGTCAGAGGTATTAATCTAGAGGAGGTTAGAGCCATTCAAAGGCAGGTACAAGCGTTGCCGGAGGAGCTCATTAGAGGAAAAAATGTTACCGCAGGCGACGAAAGTGAGGATGAAAATCAAGAAGAAGAAATTGGACCAGAAGGGGAATTTGATGGGGAAGTTTTGAATCAGGTAGAGGAAAGGCTTTTCAAGGCCATTACTAAGTTTGGGAAAAGACCTACAATTGATGTGGGTGTATTTTCAGGAAATCTGAAACCAGATGAGTTGATCGACTGGATCAATGAACTGGAAGAGTACTTTGAGTATGAGGATATCAGGGATGCAGATAGGGTTAATTTTTCAAAGGCCAAACTGAAAGGCCATGCAAAAATCTAGTGGCAAGAGCTTCAATTGGAAAGAAATAGAAGAGGAAAGGAGAATAGCACAAGGTGGGATCATATGGTGGACAAATTGAAGAAGCAATTCATTCTTGTTGATTATGAACTTGATTTATTTAAAGAGATGCATGGGTTAAGGAAAGCAGAAAAATTAGTCCAAGAATATACAGAGGAGTTTTACCAACTTCTGATTAGAGCAAGGCATGCAAAAGAAAATAAGGAGAAGGTTGCTCGTTATATCAGTGGGTTGCAACCTAGCATCTAGGAGGAATTAAGTCTGGTAAGAATGACCAGCGTTGAAGAGGCATACCAGTTTTCCCTACAAGTTGAAGAGAAGCTAAATAAGAGGTTTGAAGGGAGACAAAGAGGGTACGATCAAGGAAGAAGGGGTAGTGGTAGGTCGTCTGGAGGCTGAAATGAAACCCAAAAGAAAAATGAAGATGTGGGTACTAGCAAGAACCAGAGGAATGAGGGTTTCAATTGCTCCAATGATCAAGACTTTGGAAATCAGAGAGGAAGAGGTAGAGGATGTGGACAAGGAAGAGGAGGCTTCTGTGATACCTATTTTCATTGCAATGAAGAAGGTCATCATGCCTTTGAATTCCCTCAATGACAAGAAAGGATAGATAGGAGAGCTGAGGGTCAAGTTAGGGTTTCTCATGTGGATAAGGATGCACAATCATCACATTTAGAGGATGAAGAAAGAGGAGAGACTCTAGTCAATGAAAGGGTCCTACTAAGTGGTGAGATTGAACTAGGATAAAGGAGGAGTTTGTTCCATACCAGATGCAAGTGTGAGGATAAATGTTGTAATGTGATCATTGATGGTGGTAGTACTGATAACTTGGTATCAGAAGAGATGGTCTCTAAGCTGAAGCTCAAGAGGGAGAAACACTCCCAGCCCTATCGAATTGCTTAGGTGAAAGATGATCATAAGGTCCTGGTAAGTGAACAATGTTTAGTGAAATTCAAAATTGGGAGTTACCATGATGAAGTTCTCTGTGATGTTATTCCAATGGATGTTTGCCATCTATTGTTGGGTAGACCATGGTAGTTTGATAGGAATGCAGTACATGATGGTCATGCAAACACATACTCTTTAACAAAGGATGGAGTTTTCCACAAACTGAAGCCCATGAAAAAGGAAGGCGAAAAGGTATGTAGCAGTGCTAGGATTTGTCTTGTTGATAGAAGGAAGTTTTTAGATGGCATGAAATATCAGCGTATGTGCAATGTTGTATGTGCTATGCTTTGATTCCTAGGAAAGATAAAGAAGGTAGAAGTGAAATACCACTTGAGGTTTCAGATTTACTATTTGAGTTTGGAGATATCATCTCTGATATCATCTCGATATACGAATGCCTCGAGTACCTTCATGCGGCTTATGAATGAGGTACTTAAGAAGTTCTTGTGAAATTTTTTTATTGTCTATTTGGATGATATTTTAATTTTTAGCAAGACTTTGGAAGAACATTTATTGCACATTCGTAGTGTCCTTGAAAGGTTAAGCGAAGAGAAACTATTGATTAATCTAAAGAAGTGTATCTTTGCAAAAAGGGAGTTAGTCTACTTGGGGTTTGATATATCACCTGAAGGTCTCAAAATGGATCCAGAGAAGGTAAAAGCCATCTTGGAATGGCCTACTCCAAGGTTTGCTACTGAGGTAAGATCGTTCCATGGTCTGGTTAGTTTTTATAGAAAGTTCATTAAGAATTTCAATGGCATATGTGCACCCCTGATTGACGCAATAAGAGGGGATAGAAAAGAGTTCAAATGGATTGTGGCAGCTACAAGAAGTTTTGAATTGCTGAAGAAGAAGGTAACAGAACAACCTATGTTGGCACTTCCAAGTTTGAGAAAGGTGTTCCAAGTGGATTTTGATGCTAGTAGTAGCACTATTTGGGTTGTATTAAACGAAGAAGGTAAGCCTATTGCATATTTTAGTGAAAAATTGAATGATGCAAAAAAGAAGTATTCTATTTATGATCAAGAGTTCTATGCAATAGTTCAGGCCTTAAAGAAATTTAGGCATTATTTATTGCCAAAGAAATTTTTTTTGTATACTAATCATCACGCATTACAGTACCTAAATAGCCAAGGTAAATTGAATCAGAAGCATATGAAGTGGGTAGAGTTCTTGCAGAGCTATACATTTGTGTTGAAGCATAGAAGTGGAAAATCTAATAGGGTTGTAGATGCACTAAGTAGGAGATAGATGTTTCTTATAGTAATTTAGGTTGAAGTAGTTGGGTTTGATGAACTCAAGAATCTGTACCCTAAGGATCTTGATTTTGCTAAAGTGTGGAAAGCTTGTAAAGAGCCTGTTGTTGTAGATAGAACTAAGTGGTTAGACTATTTGATTTAGGATGGTATGTTATTCAAAGGTAGTCAATTATGCATTCCAAGGAGTTCCATGAGGGAAAATATGATTAAGGAGAAACACAGTGGAGGGATGGCAAGACATTTTGGTCAAGATAAGACCATTTCCATTCTCAAAGAACCTTATTTTTGGCCTCAAATGTCACAGGATGTGAAGAAGTTTGTATAGACTTGTTAGATTTGTCAAGATGCCAAGGGATTTAGTCACAATACTGGACTATATGATCCATTGCCTATTCCATCAAAGCCATGGGAGGACATAATTATGGATTTTGTTCTTGGATTTCCAAGGACACAAAGGGGTAATGACTCAATATTTGTGGTGGTTGATAGGTTCTCCAAAATGGCACATTTCATTCCATGCCACAAAACTCATGATGTTGTCCATATTGCAGACTTGTTTTTCAGAGAGGTGGTAAGACTACATGGTCTTCCAAGGAGTATAGTTTCTGACAAAGATACTAAATTTGTAGGGTATTTCTGGAGAACATTGTGGAAAAAGTTGAGAACAGACTTGAAATTCAGTTCCACACATCACCCACAGACTGACAGCCAAACAGAAGTGGTAAACAAAAGTCTGGGCAATTTGCTGAGATGTTTAGTTGGGAAGAAGCCCAAGGGATGGGATTTGATTCTACCACAAGTCAAGTTTGCTTAAAATAACTCTATAAATAGGAGTACTAGAAAATCACCATTCCAAATTGTATATGGAAGTAGCCCAAGGACTGCACCAAAATTGAGAAATATAGAATAAGGGGAGAGGACAAGTGCTAAAGTTGTAGAATTTGCTCAACATATCAAGCGTCTACATGAGGAGGTCCAAGCACACATTGTCAAGATGAATCAAGAATATAAAGCTAGGGCTGATCAAAAGAGAAGACATAAGGAATTCCAAGTAGGGGATCTAGTCATGGTACACTTTAGAAAAAAAAGATTTCTAGCTAGTACTTACAACAAGTTGAAAATGAAGAAATTTGGCCCCTGCAAAATTCTGAAGAAACATGACTCAGAAAATGCATATGAGGTGGAGTTGCCAGATGGTATTCACATTTCTCCTATTTTCAACATTGTAGACTTAACAGAGTATCATGATGATGGTGCAGACGAGGAGCTGATGTTAGAGCCATGTCCAATTCTTGCTTCTAAGAAGGAAGAGATAGAGGACATTCTAGATCATCATGTGGGTAGGAGTACTTGAAATAGGTAGTATGAAGAGTATTTGGTCAAGTGGAAAGGATGGCCGATAGAGGACTCAACTTGGATTTCAGCAGCTGAGGTTTCCCATTTGGGATTTCCTCTACCATTCATAAAGTGACATTGTCACTTTTCAATCTACGTTGGGTGTCTGATGTAGGAGCATCTAGAGGTATAAGGGCAATCCTGTGTCAACCAAAAAAAAAAAAAAAAGCACTTAGACTTAGTTTCTATTTCATGTTTTTTTGTTTTTGGATACCCATTTGGGTCAAATAAAGGTTCCAACTCTCAGAGTTCCACTGTCAGTGTTCTAGGATACAGTATTCAAACACTTTGGGATACGTGTAAATGCCAAAAAAATAGAAGTATGTAATTGAGCTATCATTTTGGTGAATTAGAAGGTGTAAATTAGCCAGATGATTGTCATTGTAATTTAGAGCATTCCAGAAAAAGAATCAGGTCAAAAGGCCGCACGGTTTGAAAGTTATCGCAGCTTTTCAATTTTTGGAGACATCCTAAGAATGCTTTGAAGTCAGGTTAGGGGCATTACATGACCTCAAAAAGGGCTGAAAATGGAGAACGAGTGAAGCTGGTCCATAGGGCTCTAGAGCACTTCAAGAGCTTTCCAAAAATATAAATGGTTCATCAATCGGAGCTATAGTTCAAAAGTTATGCCTCTCGAAAGTTCAGTTACCATTTTTGGATCCTTCTAGATTTGTGTCCATTTCTAACACAGCTTTTGGAGTCTTCTATTTAGTCAGCGGATGCCAACTAGCACTTTCAAGAATGTACTCCTAATCCTTAACCCTTCGGGGTCTATTTAAGAACATTTTCGGCATTGTAAAAGGCAGTTCAGAGTGAAGTTTGAGAGGAGGTACTAAAAAGAGAAATTATCTCCAGATTATTACCGTTCTAAGCTCTTAAAGCATGTTTTGAAGTCTATTTTCTCTGTATTGAATGTAATAGCATATTTACATAGTTAATACAATTTTTGCTTTCCTATTGTGTCCATTATGTGCTTAAGTTGTGTCCCCATCAGTATGCATGGATGGGTGCATGCATGTATGGATGGATGCATGCATACATACATACATATATCTATATATGCAATATGTATGTATACATAGATACATGTATATATATATATATATATATATATATATATATATATATATATATATATATATATATATATATATATATATATATATGCATGCATGCATCCATTCATACATACATGTATCCATTTATATGCATGCATCTATACATACATGCATCTATCTATGTATATGCATGCATGCATACATACATGTATCTATCTATGTATGTATGCATGTACATCCATCCATCCATCCATACATGTATCTCTCTATGTATGTATGCATGTACATGCATCCATCCATACATACATCTATGCATATATATATCTTGTATGTATGCATATGCATGTATGAATGCATGCATGCATACATTCATATATATACATGCATGCATTCATAGATATATATCTATGTATGTATGCAATGTATGTATGCATGTATGTATATATATACATACATACATACATACATTTATCTATGTATGACGTATGCATCCATACATACATTGCATCCATGCATAGATATATGCATGTATGTATGCATGTATATGTATGTATGCATGCATCCGTATATATCTATGGATGTATGTATATGCATGCATATATATATATATATATATATATATATATATATATATCCATACATACATGTATCTGTGTATGTATGCATGCATGTATCTATGTATGTATACATGTATGCATGCATCCATCCATACATATATATATATCTATGTATGGATGGATGCATCCATACATATATGTAGCTATGTATGTATGCATGCATGCATCCATACATACATGTATCCATGTATACATACATATTGCATACATAGATATATGTATGTATCTATGCATGCATCAATCCATAGATGTATGCATGCATGCATGCATGCATGTATCTATGTATGGATGCATCCATATATATATATATATATATATATATATATATATATATATATATTGCATACATAGATATATGATGGGGACACAACCCAAGTACAGAATGGACACAATAGGAAAAGGGAAATTGTATTAACTGTGAAAATAAGCTAGTACATTCAGTACAGAGAAAATAAGCTAGTACATAAGATAATTTCTCTTTGTATCACGTCCTCTCAAACTCCACTTCGAACTGTCTTTTAAAATGTCAGAAATGTCCATAAATAGACCCCAAAGGGTTAATGACTAGGAATACATTCTAGAAAGTGCTAGTTGGCATCCACCAACCAAATAGAAGGCTCTAAAAGCTACGTTAGAAGTCGACACAAATTTAGAAGAATCCAAAAATGGTAACCGATCTTCTGAGAGGCATAACTTTTGAACCGTAGCTCCAATTGACGAACCATTTACATTTTTGAAAAGGTCTTGAAGTGCTCTATAGCCTTATGTACTGGCTTTTCTCGTCTTCCTTTTTTCAGCCCTTTTCAAGGTCATTTAATTCCCCTATCCTGACTTTGAAGAATTCTTAAGAGGTCTCCAAAACTCAAAAAACTAGGATAACTTTCAAACCGTGGGGCCTTTTGACCTAATTCTTTTTCTAGAATGCTCTAAATTACAATTACATTCATCTAGCCAATTTAAACCTCCTAGTTTACCAAAATGATGGCTCAATTACATACTCCTATTTTTTTGGCATTTACACGTATCCCAAGGTATTCAAATACTCTATCCTAGAAAACTCATAGTGGAACTGTGAGAGTTGGAACCTTTATTTGACCCAAATGGGTATCCAAAAATGAAAACACATGAAACAAAAACTAAGTCTAAGTACATATTTTTTTTGGGTGACACAGGATTGCCCTTATACCTCTGGAAGCTCTTGCATCAGACAACCAAGGTAGATTGAAAAGTGACCCTGTCACTTTAAGAATGGTAGAGGAAATCCCAAATGGGAAACCTTAGTTGCTGAAATCCAAGTTGAGTCCTCTATCAGTCGTCCTTTCTACTTGACCAAATACTCTTCATACTACCTGTTTTTGGTACCCCTACCCACATGATGGTCTAGAATGCCTTCTATCTCCTCCTTCTTGGAAGCTGGAATTGGACATGGCTCTAACAATAGCTCCTTATCTACACCATCATCATGATACTCTATTAAGTCTGCAATGTTGAAAATAGAATAAATGTGAATACCATCTGGCAGCTCCACCTCATATGCATTTCCTGAGTCATGTTTCTTCAAAATTTTGCAGGGACCAAATTTTTTCATTTTCAGCTTGTTGTAAGTACCAGCTAAAAATCTTTCTTTTTGTAAATGTACCATGACTAGATCCCGTACTTGGAATTCCTTATGTCTTCTCCTTTGATCAGCCCTAGTTTTATACTCTTGATTCATCTTGGTAATGTGTGCTTGAACCTTCTCATGTAGAGACTTGATATGTTCAACAAATTCCTCAGTTTCAGCACTTGTCCTCTCCCCTTGTTCTATCTTCCTCAATTCTAGTGCAGTCCTTGGGCTACTTTCATATACAATTTGGAATGGTGATTTTCCAATACTCCTATTTATAGAGTTATTGTAAGCAAACTCTACTTGTGGTAGAATCAAATCCCATCCCTTGGGCTTATCCCCAACTAAACATCTCAGCAAATTGCCTAGACTTCTATTTACCACTTCTATTTGGTCATTAGTCTACGAGTGATGTGTGGAACTAAATTTCAAATCTGTTCTCAACTTCTTCCACAATGTTCTCTAGAAATACCCCACAAATTTAGTATCTCTATCAAAAACTATACTCCTTGGGAGACCATGTAGTCTCACCACCTCTCTGAAAAACAAGTCTACAATATGGACAACATCATGAGTTTTGTGGCATAGAATGAAATGTGCCATGGCTTTGATGGAATAGGCAATGGCCGATATAGTCCAGTATTGTGACTAAATCCCTTGGCAACTTGACAAACCTGGCAACTCTGTACAAAATTTTTCACATCTTGTGAAATTTGAGGCCAAAACTAATGTTCTTTAAGAATGGCAATGGTTTTATCTTGACCAAAATGTCCTGCCATCCCTCTACTGTGTTTCTCCTTAATCAAATTTTCCCTCATGGAACTCCTTGGAATGCATAATTGACTGCCCTTGAATAGTATACCATCCTGAATCATATAGTCTAACCACTTAGTTTTTTCTACAACAACAAGCTCTTTACAAGCTTTTCATGCTTTAGCAAAATCAAGATCATCAGGGTACATATTCTTGAGTTCATCAAACACAACTACTTCAACCTACATTACTATAAGCAACAATTGTCTCTTGCTTAGTGCATCTGCAACCCTGTAAGATTTTCCACTTCTATGCTTCAACACAAATGTATAGCTCTAAAAGAACTCTACCCACTTCATATGCCTTTGATTCAATTTAACTTGGCTATCTAGGTATTGTAATGCCTGGTGATTAGTATACAAAAAAAATTCCTTTGGCAATAAATAATGCTTCCATTTTTTTAAGGCCTAATCTATTGCATAGAACTCTTGATCATAAACAGAATACTTCTTTTTTGCATCATTCAATTTTTCACTAAAATATGTAATAGGCTTACCTTCTCTACTTAATACAGCCCCAATAGCACTACCACTAGCATCACAATCCACCTGGAACACCTTTCTAAAATCTTGGAGTACCAACACAGGCTGTTCTGTCACCTTCTTCTTCAGCAATTCAAAACTGCTCACAGTTGTTGTAGTCCATTTGAATTCTTTTATATCCCCTCTTATTGTGTCATTTAGGGGTACACATATGCCACTGAAGATCTTAATAAACTTCCTGTAAAAACTAACCAAACTATGAAATGATCTTACCTCAGTAGCAAACCTTGGAGTAGGCCATTCCAAGATGGCTTTTACCTTCTCTGGATCCATTTTAAGACCTTCAGGTGATATAATAAACCCCAAATAGACTAACTACCTTTTTTCAAAGATACACTTCTTCAAATTAATTAATAGTTTCTCTTCCCTTAACCTTTCAAGGACACTACAAATATGCAATAAATGTTCTTCCAAAGTCTTGCTGAAACTTAAATTATCATCCAAATAGACAATAACAAATTTTTCAAGGAACTTCTTAAGTACCTCATTCATAAGCTGCATGAAGGTTCTTGGGGCATTCATCAATCCAAAGGGCATGACTAACCACTCATAAAGATCCTCCTTGGTCTTGAAGGTTGTTTTCCTCTCATCTCCTTCTCAAATCCATATCTGGTGATAACCACTCTTGAGATCTATCTTTGTGAAGTACTTAGCTCCACTCAAGTAGTCCATAAGATCATCCATTCTTGGCAAAGGAAATCGATACTTGATGGTTATCCTATTTATAGCTTGAGATTATATACACATCCTCCACTCTCCATCCTTCTTTGGTGCTAGTACTGCAAGTACTGCACATGGACTCGGGCTCTCCCAAATCAAGCCCTTCCTCAACAGCTCCTGGACCTATCTGTTTAGCTCTTAAGTTTTTGTAGGAGTCATCCTGTTAGTAGCCTATTTAGACAAACTAGCTCCTTGGATTAAATCTATCTGATGACTGATTTGCCTTACTGGTGGCAATCCTTTTGGAACATTATCAGAGACAATATCTCAAAACTCACCTAGTAAATCTGAAACTTCAAGTGGTATTTCACTACTACCTTCTTTATCTTTCCTAGGAACCAAAGCATAGCACATATGCTAATGTTTCATGCCATCTAAAAACTTTCTTCCATCAAAAAGAAAAATCCTAGCATTTCTACATACCATTTCACCTTCCTTTTACATGGGCTTCAGTTTGTGGTGAACTCCATCCTTTGTTAGAGAGTATGTGTTTGCATGACCATCATGTACTGCATGCCTATCAAACTGCCACAGTCTACCTAATAATAGATGGAAAACATCCATTGGAATAACATCACAAAGAACTTCATTATGGTAACCCCCAATTTTGAATTTCACTAAACATTGTTCACTTACCAGGACCTTATGATCATCTTTCACCCAAGCAATCCGATAGGGCTGGGGATGTCTCTCCCTCTTGAGCTTCAGCTTAGAGAACATCTCTTCTGATATCAAGTTATCAGTGCTACCACCATCAATGATCATGCCACAACATTTATCCTCACACTTGCATCTAGTACGAAACAAACTCCTCCTTTTTCCTAGTTCAATCTCACCTCTTAGTAGGACCCTTTCATTCACCAAGGTCTCTCATCTTTCTACATCCTCTGAATGTGATGATTGTGCATCCTCATCCACATAAGAAACCCTAGCTTGGCCCTCAGCTCTCCTATCTGTCCTTCCTTGTCATTGAGGGCATTCAAAGGCACGATGACCTTCTTCATTACAATGGAAATAGGTACCATGGAAGCCTCCTCTTCCTTGTCCATGTACTCTACCTCTTCCTCTATGATTTCCAAAGTCTTGATCATGGGAGCAGTTGAAACCCTCATTCCTCTGGTTCCTGCTAGTACCAACTTCTCCATTTTTCTTTTGCATTTTAATTCGGCCTCTAGATGACCTACTGCTTCCCCTTTCTCCTTGACCACTCCCTCTTTGTCTCCCTTCAAATCTTTTATTCAGCTTCTCTTCCACTCATAGGGCAAGCTGGTATGCCTCTTCAATGCTGGTCATTCTTACCAAACTTAATTCCTCCTAGATGCTAGGTCACAACCCACTGATATAACAAGCAACCTTCTCCTTATTTTCTTTTGCATGCCTTGCTCTCATCAAGAGTCAGTAAAACTCCTTTGTATATTCTTGGACTGATCTTCCTGCTTTCTTTAACCCATGCATCTTCTTAAACAAATCGAGCTTGTAGTCCACAAGAATCAACTACTTCTTCAATTTGTCCACCATGCGATCCCACCTTTTGATCTTCTTCTTTCCTCTTCTATTTCTTTCTAATTGGACCTCTTGCCACCAAATTTTGGCATGGCCTTTCAGTTTGGCCTTTGCAAACTTAACCCTATCTGGGTTCCTAATATCCTCATATTCAAAGTATTCTTCCAGTTCATTGATCCAATCAATCAACTCATCTGGTTTCAGATTTCCTAAAAATACACCCACTTTAATTGTAGGTATTTTCCCAAACTTAGTAATGGCCCTAAAAAGCCTTTCCTCTACCTGATTCAGAACTTCCCTGTCAAATTCTCCTTCTAGTCCAATTTCTTCTTCTTCATTGTATTAACTGTGAAAATAAGCTAGTACATTCAAGAAAACCAACTCTGATACCACTTGATGGGGACACAACCCAAGCACAAAATGGACACAACAGGAAAAGGGAAATTGTATTAAGTGTGAAAATAAGCTAGTACATTTAGTACAAAGGAAATAGACTTCAAAACATGCCTTATGGGCTTACAATAGCATAAATTTGGAGATAATTTCTCTTTGTAGTACCTCCTCTCAAACTCCACTCCGAGCTGTCTTTTACAATGCCAGAAATGTTCATAAATAGACCCCGAAGGGTTAAGGACAAGGAATACATTCTAGAAAGTGATAGTTGGAATCCATCAACCAAATACAAGGCTCTAGAAGCTGCATTAAAATTTGACACAAATCTAGAAGAATCCAAAAATGGTAACCGATCTTCCGTGAGGCATAACTTTTGAACCGTAGCTCAGATTGACAAACTGTTTACATGTCTAAAAAGCTCTCAAAGCACTCTATAGCCCTATGGCCCAACTTTGCTCATCCCCCATTTTTTGGCCCTTTTTGAGGTTATTTAATGCCCCTATCCTGACTTTGAAGCATTCTTAGGAGGTCTCCAAAATCCAAAAAATTGCGATAACTTTCAAACCGTGGGGCCTTTTGACCTGATTCTTTTTCTGGAATGCTCTAAATTACAATTACATTCATCTAGCCAATTTACACCTGCTAGTTTACCAAAATGATGGCTCAATTACATACTCTAATTTTTTTGACATTTACACATATCCCAAGGAGTTCAAATACTCTATCCTAGAATACTGATAGTGGAACTATGAGAGTTGAAACCTTTATTTGACCCAAATGAGTATCCAAAAATGAAAACACATGAAATAGAAACTAAGTCTATGTACAAATTTTTTTTGGGTGACATAGGATTGCCCTTATACCTCTGGATACTCCTGCATCAATATATGTATGTATCTATGCATGCATGCATGTATCTATGTATGCATACATGTATCTATGTATAGATGCATATATATATATATATATGTATATATATATATATATGTATATATATATATATATATATGTATATATATATATATATATGTATATATATATATATATGTATATATATATATGTGTATGTATGTATGTATGTATGTATGTATGTATGTATGTGTGCGTACATATATATATACATACATGTATCTATGTATGTATGCATACATATATATGCATCTAGGCATGCATGCATGCATGCATCTATGGATACATACATATTGCATACATACATGTATCTATGCATGCATCCATACATACATGTATCTATATATACATTGCAAGCATGCATGCATAGATATATCTATCCACAGATGCATGCATATCTATGCATGGATGCATCCATGCATGCATCTATGTATACATGTATGTATGGATGTATGCATAGATACATCCATACATACATGTATACATAGATGCATGCATATATATATATATATGTATGCATACATCCATACATACATGCATGCATGCATGCATGCATCATACATAGATATATCCATGCATGCATGCATACGTGGATCTATGTCATACACAGATGCATGCATGGATGCATGGATGCATAAATACATACATACATTTATACATGTATATATCTTGTATGTCTGCATATGCATGTATGCATGCATCCATACATGCATGCATCTATGGATGCATACATACATACATGAATCTATGCGTGCATGCATACATACATACATGTATACATGTATATATCTTTTGTATATGCATATGCATGTATGCATGCATACATACATGCATGAATCTATGCATGCATGGATGCCTACATCCATGCATGTATCTATGTCATACATAGATGTATATATGTATGATGCATGCATGTATGCATGGATGCATACATACATACATACATGTATATATCTTTTATGTATGCATATGCATGTATGCATGCATTCATACATGCATGCATCTATGGATGCATACATATGCATTCATGGATGCATGCATGTAGACATCCATACATGCATCTATAGATGCATAGATACATATATGAATCTATGCATGCATGGATGTATACATCCCTGCATACATATTGCATACATAGATATATATGCATACATCATGTATACATGCATGTATGTATATAGATACATGCATACATATATATATGTATGCATGCATGCATGTACATACATATATCTATGTATGCATTGCATACATATGTATACATGCATGCATGCATAGATATATCTATATATGTATGCAATGTATACATAGATATATGTTTGTATGGATGCATATGCATGCATGGATGAATACATACATGCATGCATCTATGGATGCATACATACATGTATGAATCTATGCATGCATGGATGCATATATCCATGGATACATAGATATATATGCATACATACATGTATACATGCATGGATATAGATGCATGCATGCATCCATCCATACATATATCTATGTATACATTGCATACATACATAGATATGCATGTGTGCATACATACATTAATATATCTATGAATGCATGCATGCATAGATATATCTATTTATGTATGCAATGTATACATAGATATATGTATGTATGGATGCATGCATGCATACATAGATAGATGTATGGATATATGCATGCATGCATCCATGCATACATAGATATATGTATGAATATATGCGTGCATGCATGCATACAGACATGTATCTATGTATACATACATGTATCTATGTATGTATACATGTATATATGTTGTATGCATGCATGCATCCATACATGCATGCATGCATACATCCATCCATACATACATGTGTCTATCCATGCATGCATAGATGCATGCATGCATGCATGCATGCATGGATGGATACATACATACATACATGTATAAATGTATATATCGTTCATGCATCCATATGCATACATACATGCATACATGTATATATCTTGTATGCATATGCATGTATGCATGCATACATACATGCATGCATGGATGCATACATCCATGCATGCATCTATGTATACATGCATGCATGTGTGTATGCATGGATGCATACATACATTCATACATGTATACATGCATCTATATATACACACATACATACATGTATACATGTATGTATGTATGTATATATATGCATGCATCCATATATATGTATGGATGCATACATCCATGCATGCATCTATGTATACACGCATACATACATGTATGTATGTATATATATGCATGGATACATATATATGTATGTATGCATGCATGCATCCATACATACATATATCTATGTATACATTGTATATATACATAGATATGCATGCATGCATAGATACATGTATATATCTATGTATACATGCATGGATAGATATATGTATGTATGGATGCATGCATGCATGGGTGCTTACATAGATATATGGATATATGTATGGATACATGCATGCATGAATCCATCCATACATACATGTATCTATGTATACATACATATGGATGTATGTATTCATGCATGCATACATACACAGATACATGTATGTATGGATGTATGCATGCATACATACATACATGCATACATACATAGATACATGTATGTATACATATATGCATGCATGCATGCATCCATATGCAATATGTATGTATGCATCCATATGCAATATGTATGTATACATAGATACATGTTTATATGGATGGATGCATTCATACATGTATACATACATATTGCATGCATACATATATACATATATCTATGTATACATTGCATAAATACATAGATATATCTATGCATGCATGTATACATAGATATATATATGTATGTATGTATGTATGCATGCATATTTTTGAATGTATGCAATGTATTCAGAGATATATGTATGTATGGATGCATACATACATACATACATACATGTATATATCTTGTATGTATGCATATGCATGTATGCAACATTCATACATGCATGCATCTATGCATACATGGATGCATACATCCATGCATGCATCTATCTATACATGCATACATACATGTATACATGTATGTATGTATGTATATATGCATGAACACATATATATGTATGGATGCATACATACATGCATGCAGATGCATGCATGGATACATACATACATGCATGTAGTTGCATGCATGGATGCATACATCCATCTGTATGCATACATCCATCTATGTATGTATGTATATAGATGCAGATATATATATATATATATATATATGTGTGTGTGTGTGTATGTATGCATTCATGCATCCATACATACATATATCTATGTATACATTGAATGCATACATACATATATCTATGTATGTAATGTTCCGCTTGGAGATCCTTGGAAACAAGGATTCAAATCAAGTCAAGATATTTTTTTTTAAAACAAGTATGAATGCACATGACAACATCATATAGAGATCACAAAAATCACAATAGAAGACTTCACCACAATCTCGGCAACCAACAAATTTTCGAATGCCACTAGCAAACCAGATGAGGGCTCAAGGAATGACTATTGATCAACAAAACACTAAGCTGGGGTAAAATGCAGAATCTTGAAATTTTGCGAAGCCTGAAATCCTGATGCACTTAAAATTGGCTAAGTCTGGATTTCTAAAGCCTTGAAATTTCTTAGAATCCTTAACTTGTCTTTGAGAGGTCTGAAACCTATCTCAAAAGATTTTTTGCATATATTAAAATATATCTTAGGAATAAGGAATTAAATATATGTCAACTTATACTTAAATGATATATTTTAAACTCTAAGAAACTAAAACACAAACACGAAAACTAGATTCAAGAGAAGCCAAAAAAATTCAAAATGCAACAACATAGGGTCAAGGAATGCCCAAAAGGGTACCCAAAAAAACTCTTAGAAAGTTTAGATCATGAAGAAAAATGCTTGCTATTGGGTTGCGTAGGTTTTTACAAAAATTGTGTGATACTATAATGCAACATAGAAAAGTGTCGCACGACATTTCTCAAGAAGGAGTGCGACACTTTCAGGGACTGGGTGATACTTTTCTTTAAGGCATGCGACACTTCAACAGTGTCATATGACACTTCTCTAAGAGGCATGTGATACTGAAAAAGTGTCATGCGACTCTTCTCTAAAAGGCATGCGATATGTTGCATGACATTTCTCAAGAAAGCGTGTGATACTTTATAGTGTTGTACGATACAGTTTGTATGGGCGTGTGATACTTTTTAAATGTCGCACATTGCTGAACAAATGTTGCCCATAGAAAACAAAGACACTTCTAGAACTTAGAAAGGGGAAAAATAGACCAAAGAACCTCCACACCAAGGAGAACTAGATCCACATCTTGGGGCATGAACACTCGAGTGAAAGAAAAACACAGAACAAAGAACATCTATCCGTCTAAACTACAACAACAAAGAACATACTAAAATAAACATCGCAATGAACTGAACAAACTAACTAAGTACATGGTTCCTCCCAACTGTCAATAGCATCATAAGACCATTGTGGGTCCTAGCCATCCTCTATGCATAACATCCTAAGCTACTGACCAAATTGTCAGTACTATTGTAATAGGGTCGTCACTACTAAAACATGCACAATATCAGCATAAGAAAATCTAACATGCTAGTGAAAATGCATAAGATAATCCTACAGTAGATAACATCGCCTATCACATGCTAAAAAACAGTAAGCAACAGATATATTACTAAATCAAATAACATCATCTAATCATATACTAAACATCATAACATTGGAATGCATAAAATTAACTAACATCATCTAAACATGATATCCAAGCATTCCAATGAAATCACAAATCACAAGAAAGCATACTTCAGAACCCGAAGTACTAAGTGAAGACATCTAGCAACGGTCACACTAGGACAAAAGATCGTCTCTGTACATCGATCCCTAGCAGTGGTGAAGGTAGCTATGCCTCCCAACCACATGGAACCTGTAGGTCCACACCCATTATGCTGATGGAGATAATGATCCAACCACAAATACACAAAAGAACATCCATGGCTAACACTCATGCCAAACAGTATGATGGCTACAACAAAGAACCTAAGACAATGCAAGGAGTATAGGTCTTGGTTAGATACTCAAAAAGCTACTAAGTAGGGGCTGACATCATGGAGAGTCACTTGGCATCAAAAAGCCCAAGCTTGGATCATGCAGATTCAGCATCCCTCAATGGAATGGCTCGGCATAACATTTTATTATCTTAAATTTTATTACTAGTCACACATTTTCTTTAATTATCACTTATTTAAAACTTCATATCCTTCGATAACCCTCGGGGTAGAATGATCACCAGGCTACAAAATAGAAGCCCCCTCCATATGATACCCTACCCTACCCATGCTCATCCTATAACAAGTGCCCATGGGCATGCATACTCCCATCCCAACCCCAATGATCAAAACTTCCACAAAAGACATAGAAGGTCGAGACCCGCAAGTCCTCCAACAAATGTATGCACACGTACTCGTGTGTGGCGCACCACCATCACGAAGATCATAACACAAGGACAGGATGAGAAATTAATGCAAAACAAACACCTAACCAAAAGCATCTCAAGAGGATGGATTTTGCATGAATCCCAAAGCCAATAAAACTATACATCATAAAATCACTCAACCGGCCTCAATGTGAGAGTATGGATTCTACATGAATCCCAATGATGCAACAAGACCAATGATGCAGGAGCATCCAAAGGTATAAGGGCAATCCTGTGTCACCCAAAAAAAAAAGTACTTAGACTTAGTTTCTATTTCATGTGTTTTCATTTCTGGATACCCATTTGGGTCAAATAAAGGTTCCAACTCTCACAGTTCCACTATCAGTGTTCTAGGATAGAGTATTTGAACACCTTGGGATACATGTAAATGCAAAAAAAATAGGAGTATGTAATTGAGCCATCATTTTGGTGAACTAGGAGGTTTAAATTGGCCAAATGAATTTAATTGCAATTTAGAGCATTCCAGAAAAAGAATATGGTCAAAAGGCCCCACGGTTTGAAAGTTATCATGACTTTTTAGTTTTTGGAGACCTCCCAAGAATGCTTCAAAGTCAAGTTAGGGGCATTAAATGACCTCAAAAAGGGCCATAGAGTGGGGGATGAGCAAAGCTGGTCCATAGGGCTATAGAGTGCTTCGAGAGCTTTCCAAAAATGTAAATGGTTCATCAATCGGAGCTTGGGGCATTCGTTAATCCAAAGGGCATGACTAACCACTCATAAAGACCATCCTTGGTCTTGAAGGCTATCTTCCACTCATCTCCTTCTTGTGTCCATATCTGATGATAGCCACTCTTGAGATCTATCTTTGTGAAGTACTGAGCTCCACTCAAGCAGTCCATAAGATCATCCATTCTTGGCAAAAGAAATCGATACTTGATGGTTATCCTATTTATAGCTCAAGAGTCTATACACATTCTCCACTCTCCATCCTTCTTTGGTGCTAGTACTGCAGGTACTGCACATGGACTCAGGCTCTCCTGAATCAAGCCCTTCCTTAATAGCTCCTAAACCTATTTGTTTAGCTCCTTAGTTTCAGTAGGAGTCATCCTGTGAGCAGCCTTGTTAGGCAAACTAGCTCCTGGAATTAAATCTATCTAATGATTGATTTGCCTTACTGGTGGTAGTCCTTCTGGAACATTATCAGAGATAATATCTCCAAACTCACCTAGTAAATCTAAAACTTCAAGTGGCATTTCACTACTACCTTCTTTATCTTTCCTAGGAATCAAGCATAGCACATACGCTGATGTTTCATGCCATCTAAAAACTTCCTTCCATCAACAAGACAAATCCTAGCACTGCTACATACCTTTTCACCTTCCTTTTTCATGGGCTTCAATTTGTTGTGAACTCCATCCTTTGTTAGAGAGTATGTGTTTGCATGACCATCATGTATTGCATGCCTATCAAACTACCATGGTGTACCCAAAAATAGATGGAAAACATCCATTGGAATAACATCACAGAGAACTTCATCATGGTAATTCTCAATTTTGAATTTCACTAAACATTGTTCACTTACCAGGACCTTATGATCATCTTTCACCCAAGCAATCTGATAGGGCTGGGATGTCTCTCACTCTTGAGCTTCAGCTTAGAGACCATCTCTTCTGATACCTAGTTATCAGTGCTACCACCATCAATGATCACATCACAACATTTATCCTCACAATTGCATCTGGTATAGAAAAAACTCCTCCTTTGTCCTAGTTCGGTCTCACCACTTAGTAGAACCCTTTTATTTACTAAGGTCTCTACTCTTTCTACATCCTCTAAATGTGATGATTCTGCATCCTCATCCACATGAGCAACCCTAGCTTGTCCCTCAACTCTCCTATCTGTCTTTCCTTTTCATTGAGGGCATTCAAAGGCATGATGACCTTCTTCATTACAATGGAAAAAAGTACCAGGGAAACCTCCTCTTCCTTTTCCATGTCCTCTACCTCTTCCTGTCTATTTTCCAAAGTCTTGATCATGGGAGTGGTTGAAACCCTAATTCCTCTAGTTGTTGCTGGTACCCACATCTTCATTTTTCTTTTGGGTTTCATTTCGGCCTCTAGATGACATACCACTACCCCTTCCTCCTTGACCATGCCCTCTTTGCCTTCCTTCAAACCTTTTATTCAACTTTTAGGGCAAACTGGTATGCCTCTTCAATGCTGGTCATTCTTACCAGACTTAATTCCTCTTGGATGTTGGGTCACAACCCACTGATATAATGAGCAACCTTCTCCTTATTTGCTTCTGCATGCCCTACTCTAATCAAGAGTTGGTAAAAATCCTCTATATATTCTTGAACTGATCTTCTTGCTTGCTTTAACCCATTCATCTTCTTAAACAAATCAAGCTCATAGTCCATAGGAATGAACTGCTTCTTCAATTTGTCTACCATGCGATCCCATCTTGTGATCTTTTCCTTTCCTCTTCTATTTCTTTCCAATTGAACGTATTGCCACCAGATTTTGGCATGGCCTTTCAGTTTGGACTTTGCAAATTTAACCCTATCTGGGTCCCTGATATCCTGATACTCAAAGTATTCTTTCATTTCATTGAATCAATCGATCAACTCATCTGGTTTCAGGTTTCCTGAAAATACACCCACTTCAATTGTAGGTCTTTTCCGAAACTTAGTAATGGCCCTAAAAAGCCTTTCCTCTGCCTGATTCAAAACTTCCCCTTCTGGTCCAATTTCTTCTTCTTCATTTTCATCCTCACTGTCATCACCTGCGGCAACATTTGTTCCTCTACGGAGCTCCTCTTGCAATGCTTGTACCTGCCTTTAGAGGGCTCTAACCTCCTCAAGATTAATAGCTCTGGCCCTTCTGCCATGCTCTCTTCATGGAGGCATCTTCTAACTTGAACCCACAACCACAAAATCCTAGTGCAAATTGCCTCACAGTCGGTGCTCTATCTACAGACTCAAGAAAACCAGCTCTGATACCACTTGATGGAGGTATGCTCTACTACCACAAAAAAAGGTATGCTCTGATACCAATTGATGGGGACACAACGCACAAGTATAGAATGGACACAACAGGAAAGGGAAATTTTATTAACTATGAAAATAAACTATTACATTCATTACAAAGAAAAATAGGCTTCAAAACATTCCCTAAGGGCTTACAATTGCATAAATCTGGAGATAATTTTTCCTTTTAGTACCTCCTCTCAAACTCCACTCTGAACTACCTTTTACAATGCTAGAAATGTCCTTAAATAGACCTCAGAGGGTTAAGGACTAGGAATACATTCTAGAAAGTTCTAGTGGGCATCCACCAACCAAATAGAAGGCTCCAAAAGCTGCGTTAGAAGTTGTCACAAATCTAGAAGAATCCAAAAATAGTAATCGAACTTCCGGGAGGCATAACTTTTGAACTGTAGCTCCGATTGATGAACTGTTTACATTTTTGAAAAGCTCTCAAAGCACTCTATAGCCCTATGGACAAGCTTTGCTTGTCTCCCATTTTTTGGCCCTTTTTGAGGCCATTTAATGCCCCTACCTTGACTTTGAAGCATTCTTAAGAGGTCCCCAAAATCTGAAAAATTGTAATAACTTTCAAACCGTGGGGCCTTTTGACCTGATTCTTTTTTTGGAATGCTCTAAATTACAATTACTTTCATCTAGAAAATTTACACCTTCTAGTTTACCAAAATGATGGCCCAATTACATACTCCTATTTTTTTTGGTATTTTCACGTATCCCAAGGTGTTCAAATACTCTATCCTAGAACACTGATAGTGGAACTATGAGAGTTGGAAGTTTTATTTGACCCAAATGGGTATCCAGAAATGAAAACACATGAAACAAAAACTAAGTCTAAGTACATTTTTTTGGGTGACACAGGATTGCCCTTATACCTCTGGATGCTCTTACATCAAAAAGTTTCTCCATAATCAACTCTTTCTTCTTGAGCATAACCCTTGCATACCAGTCTTGCCTTGTTTCTTGTTACCTCTCCATTTTCATTTTTTTTTCCCTAAAACCCTAGTGTTTCCCAATAACATTTTTGTCTTTAGTCTTGATCTTGGCACTAAATTCCAAGTATTGTTCTTCTCAATCTATTCAATTTCCTTATTCATTGTTTAAAGCATCTTTTACTATCTTGCACACTCAAATTCACAAAGTAAGAACATGTCATATTTGAGTATTTTCCTTTTCATAACACTTGATTTAACATCACCAATGATTTGTATAGGTTTGTGATGTCTTCTCACATGTTTTTCTAGCACAAGTAGTTCACTTCTCGGTTCTTCTACAAGTTCATCTAGAAAAATAATCTCAAGCTCATTTGATCTTTCTTATTTAGGTTCCAATTCATGTTCTGCATCGTGAGCATTTTCTATCAGATGGTTAGCATTCCCTATCTGTGACCCAGCATCTTTAGTTTATTGCTCAACACCCACTCTGTATTGCTCAATAGTTAGTATTTGCACTTCATCATTTCTTGTTTGTTGGGAAATTATATCTTGATTTTTTTGTTTATTTTGATGCTAGTGCTGATCTCAGATTGGTTTTGACAATTGAGTGTCAACACACTTATGTCATTTACTTAGTTCATGCCAAACTAGTAATATATGCCGAGTATAATATGTAAATACAAGATTGTGTCAAGTTAAAATGAGTGTCAACTCACTCATGTGTGAAGTCACTCAAGTGCCAAGTAGATATACCATGTTGAGTGATTCAAGTGCTAAGTAAATAGCAGATGCCAAGTAGTTTAAGTGTCAAGTCAGAAATAGAATTATAGTATGTGCCAAGCATCAGTAACTTCAAGTGTCAAGAAACACAAATTGAACATATTTGTTTATGATTGCACAAATAAGTATGTAAACCATTTTTCATCTAACCAAAGGATAGAATATGATCCTTTGAAGATAAGGATGAATCTGTATATAGATTCCCTATGCAATTACATAGAGCCAATCAGAGAATAGGAAGGATTAAGTAGCAAAAAGGATGAATCTCAATCATAGATTCATACTTAACCCTAAGTCTTCTAGTCTTCTTAAGGAGGATGAAATGCTAAACTTTATATGAGCATGTAAGGAATTGAAGGAGAAATATAAAGAAGTTTGTATGTGAAAAATAGAGCATTTCATGGAGACTTAGAAGTTATAGAGAGTGAATTGCAAAAATAATTGTTACATCAGATTAGGAAGGATCAAGAAGGACACTATATGGATTTTATCTTTAATCAAGCTACCATATCTATTCACAAGATCCATGTTGAAACATCCTAACAGGCGATTTTAGTTAAATCTCCTAAATAGAGTAGTCATTACAAACTATTGTAAATCCTTTAATAGGATGACATTCCAAGTGGATATTTTGAAGTTCTTTAGCTAGGAATACTTCTAACAAGGTGTTGAAATCCTCTAACAAGGTGGGACTTAATAGTCCTTATAAGCCTTTAATAGGGCATGTGTTTCATAGGGTAGATCATGATTCATGGTCAATCAAGTGTAACCTTAATTGTCTACACTTTATTGCTACAATAGTGAAGAATTGTGGGTATCATCTCCACCCCCATTTTACCTTTTTTTGGAGGTTGTCTTGGTAATCATATTAGTTTTCAAATGTGTGATTGATTATATTTTTACATGATTTAGATGTATGTGGTTTACATGTTATTTTAGTTTATCTATTGAATGCATGAGATGGATAAGTGGTGAAAAGTTTTATGGGTTCATGTTTTGACTTCTAATTCACCCCCCACAACAACCCCCCCCCCCCCCTCCCCAACACCCCCCCTCTCAAAAAATTATCTTTCCTACTTGTAATCCCAAAAATTGGTACTAGAGCTAAGTTCTCAGAAGAAGAAGCTTTGCAGCTTAAAGAAAAGATCTTGAAATGGAAGTCTACAAGTTCAGAAAGACCATTGAGAACCAAGAGATTGAGATACATCTCATACTACATCAACTAAATAAAGCTAGAGATGCTTTGAAGAGTTCCTTAAAGAGAAGGAAAGAGATTGCTATAATAGAAAATGACATACAATACAAAGAGATCAACACCACAAAGCTATTTATAGATGGTAACTCTAGTGAATTTGATGTAGCAATTGTAGATCTAATGGAAAATAATAGAGCACAAGCTAAAGAAATCATAAATCTCAAGTTGGAGTAAGAATCACAAGCTATACTGCTATGTGAAGTGATTGAACAAAAGAAGAAAGCTATAGAAGATAAGGCCATGATTGAAGAAGACAAAATAATTTTGGCAAATAGATTGGAAGAAAAGTCAATAGAACTATCTAGGATTTCAAACATGCAATTGGATACCTTAATCCAAATGATGAATGCTCATCATGAGTTGAATGTCAAGGACATTGAGATAACTACATTGAAGTTGTAGAATGAACAACTGCAGAATGACCTAATAAGAGAAAAATAATTTATTGAAAGGTTCAACAAGCCAAATGAAGCCATCAAGTACTTTGAGAAACTAATAAAATCCCCTAGATCTAGTATAGATACATCAAGATTGGGCTACACAAGCACTAAAGAAGGAGAATCATTCAAAGCTATTGAGAAAAGGAACAACAAAGGTAAGAACTCCAAACCTACTTGTCATCATTGTGGTAAGAAAGGACATACTACTAATGTGTGCATGAGCAAGAATACAAATTAGAATTCTAAGCCTAAGAACATGAATCATTGTCATAAGTGCAACAAACAAGGTCATTAGGGACATGAATGTAGAACTAGAACCATGCATGCACCAAAATTTGAAGGACACTGCTATAACTATCAAAAGAATGGGTATAGAGCCTTTAAATGCACATCCAAGTCCACCTGATCATCAAGCAAGCCAAAAAAGTTAAGAAGCCATGAAAACTCTTATGATTGGGATTACAATACAAGATATAGCTATCACTATTGCCAGAAATATGGACATGTACCTAAAAACTACATTAGGACTCAATTTAATGGTAACTACAAAAGATGGTTGAGTCAAACTATATGTTTCAGCTATCACAAGACTGATCACATAAGTAAGTATTGTTTAGCTAGGTCCAAGGCACCAAGTTGTGAATTTGATAAAGGTAAAGGCAAGGCAGAAGTTGAACATATCAAAAATGAGATGAACAAGACATGGAAGAAGAAAGATGGTGACAGTACATCAAATGAAGGGACCACTTCGCCCAATGGGTCAAGTGGTCACACTTCATCAAACTAAGCAAACAAGAGGTATGTGGGACTGATACTTAAAGTCTTGCATTATGCATTAGTTCCAAAAGAAATTATCACTAAAAAGATTACATTAGCATGAATTAAGATGCAAGAAGTTGTGGAAAATTGAATGTTAAATCTTCAAGTTCTCATGTTTTTGTCAAGCATTAAAAGTCTTCTGTATATACTAAGTGAAATACTATTGAGTACCAAGCTACTAGTCAAAGATAGTTAGAGCTAAGCCTATAGTAATTGTCAAGTGAGAAGAGTCTCTATAGATAATGAGTGGAACAAAAATTTTGTTGATGTTGAGTTTATAGTTGTACAAGCACCAAGCATTAAATGCAAAGTTTTGAAGGGTATAAGGTTAATTTTCACCTATTTTTTGTTATTAAAAATTCAAGCAAGAGCAAGTAGAGAAAAGAGGTGATTCAAAATCTATTTTGAAGTGTATTTCAAAGATCCTAGCAATAATCAGGCACTAGTTCATCAAATTTTTGAGGTATTCTCCATAAGCCGAGTTATGCAGTTTAAAATTTGTAAAACCCTAGTTTGATAGAATGGCTTCTAGTTCAAAGAATGTGAAGGAGAAAGAAGTTTTTGATGTTCAATTAGTCAACAATGAGGTCAAACAACTGAATTTGAAAGCCATCCTAGACATAGCTTAACAAAATGGCTCATCGAGTACATTATCCATGATTCCACCTAAGGTTATAATGGTCCAAGATGTAAGAAAATGTTGTAACTAAAAAGTAGGAGGCATAGATGATATGGAAATAAGGCAAGATTATGATAAGTTGTGTGAAAATGGCATTTTAAAGGATGAATTTAAGATAGTAGAGAGAAAGGGTTTGACCTATGCCCTAGATTTTTCCACAGTGTTCAAGATGGAATGGATCAAGATAGTGTTAAGTAGGATACATCATGGATGTCTATGGTTGGAAGGAGTACCAATCAATAATTCAAAAAGAATTTTTCATAGGGTGACTGGTTTTCCAACCCGAGATCGACCAAAGACCCTATGAAGTGACTCAAAATAAGTAATTGAGAAGAACACATGAGCTAAATGGAACAAGAGAGGAATGCCAATTGATACCATCATTGATCATGTACTCGAGTTTGTTGTTAGGGTTATTTCTCACAAATTTTATTAGTCAAGCAAGTTAAATAATGTACGATGCATTGTAGTAGATGTTGGCTATAAAATTGTCAAGAAAGATCATACTTATGATCTTGAAAAACTTTAATTGCAATAGATAAATGAGAACCTAGGTGCCATTAGAAAGATAAAAAGTGCACAATGTAAATTTGGATCAATACTTGTATGCATATTTTTCTATGTACAGAATGAATTCCCATCCTTTGGCAAAATAGGCTAGAAGACCAATTGATTAGTAGTTGTACAGATCAATGAATCTATTGAGAAGATGGGTGAAAACTTTGAAAAAGTTATGAAAAGCTATTTTGAAGACTTTGAGAAGTTTATGAAGTAGAGGTTGAGGATACCTATCTCCTTAGTTGAACAATACTACAATGACATATGTTTTCTTGTAGATATTGATTACACATACATACAAGTAGTAGTACCTAGGGTAAGATGGTTAAGACCTCTAGGATATGAGATAAATGTTGATGAAGCCTTAGCTACCATCACTACACTCCTAGCAAAGGAGATTGATAAAGGTGCCAAGATATTTGGTTATTATGATGTTATTAAATCCAAATTTGAAATTGAATTGAAGACTACTTCTACATTAAAGAAGAAAGATAAGGTTATAAAGAAGCTCAAGGCTAAATTTGTTGAGTGTAGAAGAGGAAGAAGAAGAAGAGGAAGAGAAAGAACAAGCCCAAGAACCTCTTTCTTTGACCCAAGGCATGGGTGAGGATATTGAAGAAGAAGGTGCTAAGGAAGTAGAGGAAGCACCAGAACAGGTAGAACCAAAGAAGAGAAAGGCCAAAGCACAACCTGTAGTAAAGACAAAGGCTAAAAGAATTGTTAAGCCAAGCCAAGAAAATCTTACAACACCAACAACTAGGAAAAACACAAGGGCCACTACACAAAATGCCAAAGAGCAAGCCAAAGAAAAGGCCAGGGCTACAAAACAAGAAGGGCTAGAGCAGAAGACGCAAAGGAGAAAATGCATTGCATAGAAAGAGACTGATGATGAAAGAACAAAATTTGAAGATACAAGCCAGTTTAGAGTGGTAAGTCATCCACAAAAATATAATCTTGAGAATCTCTATGAAAATGTTAGAAACAATGCAAATTTGACAGATTTGCAAAATATTGATTTTGGGAAAGTTGGTAGAGAAGAAAAAAATTTGATTGAGGAATTAATATATGCAATGATGTCAAAATTAAAGAACACTCCACTTGAATTAGATAATAAAATGCCTAAGGATCTATATACAACTATTGAAAATAAGTGGCATTATTGTCTAAACCTAGAGAAACAAATCAGAGAATCCACACTAGCCCAAGTGATGCCAGATTTGACAAAAGGACAAATTGTCAAAGAAAATAAGCAATATGGTGGATGTTTTGCACCAAAATACAGGGCATTTAGCATCCTTCAGAACAATTTTAAAGATGTTGTCAAGAAATCCACTCAAATGTGGAAATTGATCTATGGGTTGACAACTGTTAAAGAAGGAGAAGAAGATTCCTTTGAGGGAGGAAATAATGATGATGAAAACAATGATAAGGAAGAAGAAGATATAGAAAAGGATACTACTATAGAGGAGACATAAAAGGAAAAAGATAACATGGCTACAGCCAAAGAGCAGCAAGAAGAACACAGTGTGCAAGACACACAAATGCCTAGCATTAGACCTCCACATGACACAAGCATACCTGTAGAAACTATAAATGTTAAGGATTTTCCTAATAATTCAGCTCAAAACATCAATCCTTTAACTCCAGAAGATCTCAAGAAGATTCTTGACCAATCCACACTACAAGCCAGATTGTGTGAAAATACAGTATTGGTTAGTGTTGATGAACTTCAAAAGGTAGTAGCTGACATTACAAGGGATAAGGCGAATATAAAAGAACCACCTTCTGCCATCCCTTTAGCTACTAGTGCTCAACCTTTAATACAAACATCAGTAGATATATCGACAAAGGTTGACACAAATGTGAAATTTGATTTGGTTAAATAGCAATAGGCTGTAAGAGAAGAGGAAAAGGAAACCACAATAGAGAAAATAGGAAAAAAAGACACATCTATACCTACAACAAAAACTATGATGTCCCCACTCTAATATATAAATTAAATAATAAATAAGTATTATATATAAAGTTATATTAATAAAAATATTAAAGTAATAATATTTTATATGTAATATTATATAATAATATCCTCACATTATAATAACAATATGGAATTATGAAATTAATTAATTAATAAGCTAATATAATTATAAATAAATAATTATATTTTAATTATTAAGATATGATTTAATATAGAAACACTATTAATATAAAGTATTATAATATAGTAATATAATTTATTTAGTTGATATATTATTAAAATAATATATGTTACGATATAATTATTATTAATATAATATATCTTATGATATTAATTAATCAAGTTTATTAATATAAGTATATAATTAATATAAATATATAATTATATTATTATTACTAATATAATATAATTAATATTATAAAAAGATGTGACTCCTAGAAATTAAAACTATATATACATTGAGAAATATAATATTGAGGGGGATATGATAAGGAGAAATATAAAGGGAAATAAAAAGGAATCATTCACAATTTGGGAGCAAAAGGAGAAAATATATACACAATAAGGTTATAAACCCTAATGTCCCAAAAGGGGACATTACAGAAACCCAAGGTGAAACTCAAATCATTATAATTGTAAGAATTTGTCTTAGGGAAAATTCACCCAAGATTGAAGAACTCAAACATAAGCACAACTATAGACCAAAAAAGAGTATGATCAATATATCAAAGTATGTCCTCATTCATTGCTCTGTATTGTATGTACAAAAACACTAGGAGTGTCTGTATATAAAGGCCTCTCAAGAAGCATCTAGAATGTCTCCAGAAAGAGCTATGAGACTGTTGGTCTGACTTTTTGTGTAACAGAAGTTTTTGTTCAATTATAGAAAAGTCAAATTTTCTATTCCTATGTGAATCATAGGGTTTCTGGATAATCCATCCATAAAGAAAAAATTCATGAAAACCCTATGTTCTCTCTATTCATAAATTGTTGGGTACAAAACTTTTGAATTTTCAAGTGAGATGAATATTCTGTCCCTTTTTATTTTCTGTTCCCCCGAGATCCCTTTTTTTTCTCATTTTTCCATCCATCAGATCCAAGTAGATCTACTGTTGTCATTACCTCACTATGCAAAATTGCATGCTTTTTAAGCATGGCGAGGTAGCGAGTGCTGAGTATTTTACGAGGCGGGACTGCAAAGTGAAGATACGATGGTCGGAGATTTGTTTTCTGAATGATTTATTGTGCAGGTACACATTGCAGCTACCATCCAAATAGGGAAGGGGACCCAGTAGAATATCTGAAATAAGAGCTAGAATGATTGTTTTTTCAGACGCTTCGCCACCTCACTATCAGAAAAATTAGATACTTTGTCGTTAGCGAAGTAGCGAGGCCTGTGAAATTTGAAGGGGCAGTGACGTTGCATTTTGCCGGTACCATGACTACACCAGGTGGCGTGACAAGTCATAAATGTCATTGTCAGAAGCAGTTTAAATAACAAAAATAATTATCTTCTGCCCCTTGCATTTTTTGGTACGGAATTCATTAAAACATCAGAGCTCGCTACCTCACTATCAAAAAAATTAGATACTTCACCATTAGCAAAGTAGCAAGGCTTGTGAAATTTGAAGATTGGCAGGACCTTGGGTGACGTGGACTACAGTAAATTTTTGATAGGCGCCAACTATGCATAGATCTATTTTTCATTAATGCCTTTCTGACCGAATGTACAAAGAGATCTTGAATGTTAGCTTGGAATAGAATCAACGGAGCTTGCTACCTCACTATGCAAAATTGTGAGGGAGATAATTATAGCGACATAGCAAATAGGGCCCACCGCCTTCTTTCTGAGAAAACCCAGTAGCATATCATTTGATTGATTTCGAATCAGATCGATGATTGTCGCTACTTCGCTATGGAAAGATGCTCATTTTTTAAGCATAACGAAGTAGCAACATGCTGACACGTGTCCTCAGATGTCAATGGGTCCAGATACAAGTGCCATCAAGGAAATAATGATATACGTTGTAAGTTCTCATTGGGTAAATTGACTGACATGTCAAATGCAACTCCTAGTTGTTCTCTCCATATCACATGATCGTAGGATCTTTGAAGATCGATGGCGCAGTTTGAAACACAAAATGTAGTGCCACTCCTTGTATTAATTAGACATGAAAGGTTCATTTGTGAGATAAAATAGAGTATAATATAGAGAGATTTCATCAGTTTCATCTTACGCGAGCAAAGATTTGAAGCCAATCTTGTGTAGAAGCAATTACTGAAGGAAAGTGTGCCAAAGCCTGGTAGAAATTGTGAAGTTGTCTATGCACAGAAAGTTTGCGGAAATACAGAGGAAAAAAAAGACAAAATTCAAGTAAGTAATACTACCATAATCCTCGTAGGCTTTTCAGTTCTATGAAAAATAAGTCCAAGATGCCTCTGAAGAAGGGATTTTCAGGTGCAGTAAATTATTTGGATAGGAATGTGCATGATGATTTGCTTGAGTTGCTTCCTGAGTCTACTGTAGAGACCACACAAGTTAAGAGGCTAACCTCATTAAACCCTAGGCTAGGGATAGCTAATGGACTGTATGATAAGGGTAATTGGGTTCAAGATGCTCAGACTTCTCAAACTGGTTTGAGTCTATTCAAAAAGTCGTTTGCAGAAAGGAAATTATATGTCCCTCATGCCAATATATGGAATTTTGATCTTGGAAAGCTTGTTGTTCCGAGTGTGTTTATGGATTATGACCTGCTTGAAACTGTAGCAAAAAGCTATGATCCAGCCACTAAGGTAGTGAGAAGAATGGATGGTGAGGTTTTAATTACCATCAGTCCAGAAGAAATTAGGAAGGTTTTCAGTCTAGGACCTCTCACCATGTATCATGTGCCCATTAATTTGATAGAGTTAGAAAAAGAATATATGTCCAAAAGGGATGTAGTTAGGCAAGGTGCATTGAAAGCCCACATAGGCAGAATTGGAAACCTACCAACAATAACATCATCTTCTAAAGAATCTTTCAAGAAATCGTGCTTTAATGCCAGGGCAGTAGAGATATACAGGACCCTATGCAAAGTTTTCAGAGAGGGTGAAGAAGCCTTTATTCTGGTAAGCTTCATGTATATGATCACCCAAATCTCTTCTTTCGGTGTAGAAATAATTTTTGATTTTGCATCTTACTTGGCTAATGAGATTCACAATGGATTGGTGGGCATTGCAAAGGGCAAGGTGGAAAAGGTCTGGGGTCAGTACTCCCTATTGATGCATATGTTTCTTTTTAAAGGGGTTACATTTTTTGGTAAAGAAATGGTTTTAAATAGGGAACAAGAAGGGGAAACACTACCAGTTCAATTATGGAGTGCAGACATGACTTGGAAGGCAAAAAATGCTAGTTTTGTTAGATTTGATAGGCACTTTGCTTCTAAACTAAGATGCCTCATATTGACTGACAATCCCAGAATTCCTAAGGCGGTAATGCATCTTTTTAGGCCTATGGAAAAACCCCATAGTTTAAAAGTTTCACATAATTGGGGAGATATCATCCCATATCCAGTCTCAATTATCATTAGGGTCTATGGTTTCAAAGGGACACCCCATGTCCTACCCTATCAGGTACCTTTAAAGGTAGGGGTAGCTAAATTTTTATGGTAGTTGGGAGGAGTGGAGGAGAACTTTTTGCACAAAAGGGGAACAAAATCAATTTTTCCTACTTGCACTATAGCTCACTAGTTTGTAATAACTAAAGAAGGGTGGATATTCCTCTACAAATTTTTGGATCAGTATAAGATGGTAGTATCTCATGCTTGTTTTTGTGACATAGAAGACTTTTTTAATTCTGCTCTTAGACATAGAGTCAAGCTTCATCCAAGTCAACATGAATTCTATTTCCCTGAAGATATAATAAGGAATGAATATTCTCTCCAGGAACAAGAAACAAAGAAAGAAAAATGGAGAGTCTATTCAAAATTTTTGGAATTCATTAATTGTTTTGACAAAGATTACAATCCTCTTAGTAATGCTACAACTAATGCAAATAGGACAAATAAGCTCATGAGTACATTCTTAGAAATAATGGAGATAATGAATGAAAAGAAACAACATTTTATTGATTCTTTTCCAGATAAAGCCAGAGAAGTTATGAGGAAATTGGGTTTCACCCCTAACATAGGAGTAGGTCCACTGGTTGTGCGAAAAAGGACAAGATATACTGTTATTCGAGAGTAGATGCCCATTGTAAACAAAGAAAAATAGGTAATTAAATCTACTAATATTGTTCTTGAAGAAAGAACCCCTGAACCTTCTCCCAAAAGAAGAAAAATAATAAGGGAAGAGGAATCCATTGATGAAGGTTACTCACCTTCCCAAACTCCCATAAGAATTGAGGAAGAGCAGCTCACAAATGATCAAATTGAACAAATGGAGTCACAAGGAGGAGTTTTTGTTACTCAAGCAGAAATTGATGAAGGGAACCCCCAGGAGCCTCCTGTGCCAAGTTTTGAATTAATTGTAGCAGATTTTAGAGGAAGGGAATTAGATCCTATTTTGGAACAAGCCAGTCATCATTTTCTGTCTGATAACAGTTTTGTAAAATCTAGGGCTTTTCATCAGTTTGCATGGAGGACAAACATGCACATTTTTGAACAAAGGTGTAGGAATATGAAAGCAGAGCATCCAGAAATGGATGAAGCCTCCATTCAGAATCAAATAAAAGAATAAATGATACAAGAATTCAAAAATATAACCCCTGATGAGGGTAGACAGATGGTGAAAAATGCAAATATACTTGGGAAAAGCAAGGTGGGAGAATCCAGTACACTTAGAATTGTGTACCCTTCACAATCATTTGTTGGATCAACCCCTATCATTGAAATACATGACACCCCTGAAAGGCCCCAATTCTATACTGTAGAGGACTTTGAAGCAGAAAAAATAAAATTGCATGAGTTGCAGATAGAATTGAGAAATCAATATGAAGAAAAGTTAAAATAGGGTATAATATATTTGAGGGATAAAATACAATGGAAATGGAAGGAAAGAAATAATGATATTACAATCATATGTATATCTGTAGTTCAAATACCTTATCATCAATTTGAGAAGATTTTTGATTTATTAAATAAGCTAGAGAATTTTGATGGTGAAAGGAATTTTTTATAGAGAAGATTAACACTATGCTTTTCCCAATACATCGCTGAAAATTTCACACTATTTCCTTGTGCTTTAGAATCTGTTGATATGCTAAAAGAAAAAGAAAAGTGGAAAAGGGAGATGGATGAATTATTAAATGAAAGAATAATAAACATCATGAGTGAGACTGACCACTGGTTCTGGGCTAAGACTAATGAGGAACTAGTAAAAGTATAGTTATTTTATACTACTATGGGGAAAGAATTTGATGTTTTAGAAGAAAATGCAAATTCTTTAATAATGATACAAAGAGAAGCTCTGAGCTTTGATTGGCCAGATGATGATGCTTTTAATAAATGGAAAAATTAGTTTCTAGAACAAATATCAGAAGATGATGAGGAGGAAAGTGAAAAAGTAACAATCACCCCCGAAGTTAATACTAAGGACACAGAAACTCCCCAGGTTGAAGAAAATTTACAGGTAACTGAAGACAATACATCACTTTCAAACCTCATGGCTACTTACTCTGAGGATGAAGAATAATTGGAGAATTAGATCCTATCTTCTTGTTAAAAAAAATAAGAAATATAACAGAAAGGGAACCACCCAGGATGTTTTGATGTGTTAGCTTCTCTGTTATTGTTTTTTTGTCTTTTACTACAGACTTTCGTTAGTATCTTTTAAAGGACACGTGTCACTCTCTTTAGCCCTAAGCTTGTTGCATCTCACACTATTTAAGTGAGATCCCAAGGCTAAAGAATGGTCCGAATTCTTTTTCTTCTAAGTATTGTGCTTAGTCTAGTTTTTGGTCCAAATTTTGAAGGCAAGTTTGTAATGTGTTTCTCTATCAAATTTTCTGAAAATACATGAAGATAGAATGAACTGTGTTTATTTCTGAAGGCTACACTGAGTTTATTGTAAAAGATGTACCATTTTCAAAGGAAATGAATACAAACTATGAACTGTCCTCATATCAGTTCTTTCTGAATTTTCTCTCCTTCTCAATACTTAGTTACCTTGATGTTGTATGAGTAAAAGCATGTACAATTGAATGCAATCTAAGTAGGTTGTATATCCATCTATCATTGCTATTAATTCAATGGATTAAATAAAAGCTTTGATGAATGTGATAAGATCCCTTAAGTATAGAAAAGTATTTTGAATGACAAATTCTGACAAGAATTGTTGATAAAAAAATTTGTAAGGCAACAAATTAGATCTTAGATTTTGTTGTAGACTCTGAACCCCCAATGGATTAGGCACTGATCAAGTTGTTTCAGCTGAAGGAGAAATATCTTACAAATGGTTTTTTAATTGCATCATCAAATCAAATTTTACTTTTATTTCCTATAGATCTTCAAATTCGGCCAGCACTAGTCTGCATGAAATCTTTTTAGCTTCAGTTAGCCATTGTTGTTGAAAACATTTGCAGATCTATAGAAGACTTCTTGGCCATATCTGTTTATGGGATGTGTTTAGCAAGTTAGTAAGAATTATGTATATATTTGAGGATTTTGAAATGAGAATCAAAATGAAACTAAGAATAACCCTCATACAGTTGTGTCAGATTTGAACCATCCCTGGGTATACCCACCCTGGTTGTGCAGAGCCAAAAGAGTAGAAAACCATTTGTGGTTTTGTTGAAGTTGGGTCCAAATACCTTGCATATGCAATTGGTGATAAGAATAGGCTAGTCTTTAGATTGTGTATGTACTGTCATTCTGGTATTAAGCTATTTGTCGCTTAGTAGTCTTAGTACCATTTAAAACACCAACAAAATGGGGACTCTACTGGGGAGTTGTCCAACACATCTGTGAAAAGTACTGCAGTTTTCTTTGGTCCTGCTGTGAATGCGTTTGTCATGTGATCTATGTTTTTCCCATGGTTATAAGGGAATCTTACAGTGTCAAACTTTGAGAACTTAAAGAAGATAGAGCCCAAGCACCATTACTACACACTGACATACCCAGCCTATCCAAGTGTCTTATCTAACAAGAAAGAGTTGCAGTCATAAGACATCAGTGATTGGTTTGTCTGTGCCATATATTCTATTCCTACTTGTGTATTGTTTTCTTTTAGTCGACAAAAGTGTTATTATATATTTTCCCAAAATAGGGTGGCGACTCAGTCAAGGTTTTGAAGCTAGTGCTTATTGTAACAAAAGGTGAATATGGCTGACAAGAGAAAAAACACAAGAGCTTACATGAGAGCCAATCTCGATGTATCAATGTATACTGATTTACCCCAAGGTGGTAGGAAGAACCAAAATAAGAAAAAGATAGATCCAAATCCCACTTGGAAACCCAGAGGTAATGCATCCATCAATTCTCATTATCAACCAGTAATAGGAAGAGAATCTTCTTCACTTAGCTCTGGATCTAAAACTACACGACTCTTAGGAGGCATTTTTAGTACCCCATTACTAGATGAGAGAGATTTTCAAGACAAGGACGTGTCTACTATGGGAATTGCTTCATTAAGACCAGATCGTGTAGCCGATGTAAATTACAGGTTAGGATTTAGGAGTTCATCTGATAATCCTTTTAATCCCAAAGCAATCCCCATATGTAGAACCAAACCAATAGATTTGGATGATCCTACTGATTCTGAGGCAACGTTTACAGACCCTAAAGAAGTGCACTCTAAGATAGAATTTTTGAAGAAATGGATTGCTGAGGAAGAAGCTAAATGCATTAATCTTGAAAAGGAGAAGGAGCAGGCCACCTTAGATGCCATAATAGAAAGAGATACTCTGTTAAGAAGGATGGCTACTTTGAAAGAGCAAAATAAAAAATTAGAAGAGAATACCACAACTCTCCATAAGGATGTTTTTGGAGATATTGATAATCTGAGAGCTAAAGTTCAAGAATAGGAGAAACACCTAAATCGAAGGCAAGAACCAGTTATTTCTCAAGTTCAAGCCTATAAACCTGTTCAAGTTGATCCTGTAGAACCCACTGCAAAAGCTCCAGATAAAGGGAAAGGCAAGGCTATAGGAGTCCAAATAATTGAGCCTCAAGCTATACCAAGCAAACCTATACAACCCTCCATGTTGAAGTTAGATCTAGATCTTGAGAAGGCTTGAAGAGAGAGGGAAGATCTTGCAAACGAGCTTGAGAAGGTTGAGAATGAAGCTCAAGCTGCAGAAAATACAAGGAAAATCCAATTCGTAAAGTCTAATTTTGCATTGGCTTCATGACCCAATTTGTCTATCCCACCTATAAATACTGTACCAGTTAGTGCTCCCACAATTTCAACTCATGGAATACCCCAATCTGCCCCTACCTCATCCTCAAATATTGGCACCCAAGTCCCATTTGTCCCACCACAACAGTCCCAAGCCGCTCCACTAAGTCAAGCTAATATAGCTAGTACCTCAAATGTTCCTAGTTTCCAAAAGAAACCTATATACCTAGAAAAATATAGACAGATATCATTTGCTGGTATTCTTGGTGCCCCCCATCCCATATCTTTTGATTTAAGGGATAAAGTGGTTAAGTTTTTTGGAAATAATGTTGTTACTGGTGAAGGGCATTTGAGGATTTTCATCGACATGTTGAATGATTATGAAGTTGAACACGAAGACATGGTAATGAAATTGTTTGTGCATTCACTAACACAGGATGCAAGGGATTGGTTCAGGAGGTTTCCTGATGACATTATTACCTCATGGAGTGATCTAAAGAAATTGTTCAAAGAGCAGTATGGGGACAATACCAATGCAGGATTCATGTTGAACGAGTTCAACAATATCAAGAAGAATCCAAATGAGTCCACATTTGATTTAAATGTGAGATTCCAAAAGGGTATGTACAACCTTTTTCAATTCATGAGTTTAAATGAAGATATTTGTCTCACAACCTATTTCAATGCTTTTGATAGCAAAATGGCTTATCAATTGAGGGATAAAGATCCTAAAACTTTGAGAGATGCCTATAGAGTTGCAGTAAATATAGAGAATAATAGAAAGGCATCTGGCAAACTAGGTAGGAGGGATGATCCTAAGCTTTTTAATGCTAAAAACAATAATAAAAGGGAGGGTGACAAAGCTCCTATAGGAAAAAGGCCCGAAGAACCTACTATAGGCTAGGTTTTAGAAATGCTCAAGAAGATGAATCCCACTAGTTTCAATAAGCCAAATGTTGCTGAAAGAACCCCTGTGAATAACAACAACTTCAATAGACAGCCTAGGGTGCAGAATTAGCCTTATACCACTCAGTGGAAAGATGGTAAACCGGTTCCCAACGAGACCCAAAATGTGAAGGATAAGGGTACTCCAGACCCCCTGCAAAGGAACACTGTAAATATGAATGATGATGTACCATGGTGCATTATATGCCAATCACCTCATTCTGTTGATTATTGTGCTATTACTTAGTCATTTGTCCAAGCCCAAGGAGTTCAAGCTGAAGAAGAAATTGAAGAGAAAAGCCATGATGATGTAAGCTGCAATATGGTGAGCATGTGTGATGATTTGATAGATTCTGATTTAGAAGAGCCTAAAAGTGATGTTACTAGCAAAAGCATTGCTTACTAGCTATATCATCAGCAAGTACTCTCAAATGATGAAGGGTATGATGCAAATAAGGTATGCAGTACATCTTCTAATATAGGTCTCACAAGTCTAAGAATGCCCTCCAAGGAGGAAATTGACAGAATTACAGTCGAAATGATTTCACAAGTCCATAGTAATTATAATTTGAGAAATAGAGCAATAAATAATGATGCAGGAAAGTCATCTAGTGTCTTCATCAAGGACATCACTCATAAGATAAATGATCAAGACAAGAAAGTCCATGTAGATGTGCCTAAAATCAAGGAGAACAAGGGTAAGAAATGGGAACCAAAGAAGAAAGTTCAATTTCAGATAAGTGAAGCAACAAAACCAGTTATGCAACCAAAGAAGTCAGAACCAGATGTTGTCAAGAAAAATGTGGTGCCAACTACTTAAAAGACTCCGACTCCAAGTACTATTGTAAAACCTACTATGGTTGAACCTGTTGATATGATATCCATGTTATCTCAAATTACTATAAAAGTGCCCCTATCTAAACTTTTTAGAATTGAAGAACATAAGAATAAGGCTTTGTCATGGTTGGGTGGAATAACAAACAATAATATTATTGTTGACCAAGCTATGCCCCAACAGACCCCATTAGTAATAGAGGATAGTGGTATCATATCCCAGATTCCTCAAATGTTTCTAGATGATTCCTCAGTGGCATTCATAGAAGATATTGATCCTTTTTTCCTCAGTCTAATCATAAAAGAGAAGACCCTAAAAAATTGCATGATAGACTCAGGAGCTTCCAACACTATAATGCCTTTCATGGTAATGGAAGCCTTAGGATTGAAGGTAGATACCAAGCAAGGCATCTGTCCAAGCTAACGTTTAGGATCTCTTTGTACGTTTAGCTACTGTCCAAACAAGGAAGGGGACCCAGTAGAATATCTAAAATAAGAGCCAAAATGATTGTTTTTTCAGACACTTCGCCACCTCGCTATCAAAAAAATTAGATACTTTTTAGTTAGCAAAGTAGCAAGGCCCATGAAAATTGAAGGGGCGGTGACATTGCATTTTTATGGTACCGTGACTACACTAGGTGGCGTGACAAGTCATAAATGTCATTGTCAGAAGCAGTTTAAATAATAGAAATAATTATCTTTTGCCCCTTGCATTTTTCAGTACGAAATTCAGTAAAACACTAGAGCTTGCTACCTCGCTATCGAAAAAATTAGATACTTCACCGTTAGCGAAGTAGCGAGGCCCATGAAATTTGAAGATCGACAGGACCTTGCGTGACATGGACTACAGTAAATTTTTGACAGGCGCCAACTATGCATAGATCCATTTTTCATTAATGCCTTTCTGACCGAATGTACAAAGAGATCCTAAACGTTAGCTTGGAATGAAATCAATGAAGCTCGCTACCTCACTATGAAAAATTGTGAGGGAGATAATTATAGTGACATAGTGAATAGGGCCCATCACCTTCTTTTTGAGCAAACCCAGTAGCATATCATTTGATTGATTCCGAATCAGATCGATGATTGTCGCTGCTTCACTATGGAAAGATGCTCATTTTTTATGCATAACGAAGTAGCGACATGCTGACATGTGTCCTTAGATGTCAATGGGTCCAGATACAAGCACCATCAAGGAAAGAATGATATACGTGGTAAGTTCTCATTGGGTGAATTGGCTAACATGTCAAATGCAACTCCTAGTTGTTCTCTTCGTATCACATGATTGTAGGATCTTTGAAGATCAACGACACAGTTTTAAACACAGAATGTAGTACCACTCCTTGTATTAATTAGACATGAAAGCTTTGGTCATGAGAAAAAATAGAGTATAATACAGAGAGATTTCATCAATTTCATCTTACGCGAGCAAAGATTTGAAGCCATTCTTGTCCAGAAGCAATTACTGAAGGAAAGTGTGCCAAAGCCTGGTAGAAATTCTGAAGTTGTCTATGCACAAAAAGTTTGCGGAAATACAGAGGAAAACAAAGACAAAATTCAAGTAAGTAATACTACCATAATCCTTGTAGGCTTTTCAGTTCTGTGAAAAATAAGTCCAAGATGCCTCCAAAGAAGGGATTTTTAGGTGCAGTAAATTATTTGGATAGGAATGTGCATGATGATTTTCTTGAGGTGCTTCCTGAGTCTACTATAGAGACCGCACAAGTTAAGAGGTTAACCTCATTAAACCCTAGGCTAAGAATAGCTAATGGACTATATGATAAGGGTAATTGGGTTCAAGATGCTTAGACTTCTCAAACTAGTTTAAGTCTGTTCAAAAAGTGGTTTGCAGAAAGGAAATTATATGCCCCTCATGCCAATATATGGAATTTTGATCTTGGAAAGCTTAATGTTCCCAGTGTGTTTATGGATTATGACCTGCTTGAAATTGTAGTGAAAAGCTATGATCCAGCCACTAAGGTAGTGAGAAGAATGGATGGTGAGGTTTTAATTACCATCAGTCCAAAAGAAATTAGGAAGGTTTTAAGTCTGAGACCTCTCACCATGTATCATGTGCCCATTAATTTGATAGAGTTAGAAAAAGAATATATGTCCAAAAGGGATGTAGTTAGACAAGGTGCATTGAAAGCCCACATAGGCAGAATTGGAAACCTACCAAAAATAACATCTTCTTCTAAAGAACCTTTCAAGAAATCATGCTTTAATGCCAGGGCAGTAGAGATATACAAGACCCTATGCAGATTTTTCAAAGAGGGTGAAGAAGACTTTATTCTGGTAAGCTTCATGTATATGATCACCCAAATCTCTTCTTTCGGTGTAGAAATAATTTTTGATTTTGCATCTTACCTAGCTAATGAGATTCACAATGGATTGGTGGGGATTGCAAAGGGCAAGGTGGAAAAGGTCTGGGATTAGTACTCCCTATTGATGCATATGTTTCTTTTTAAAGGGGTTACATTTTTCGGTAAAGAAATGGTTTTGAATAGGGAAAAAGAAGGGGAGGCACTACTAGTTAAATTATAGAGTGCAAACATGACTTGGGAGGCAAAAAATGCTAGTTTTGTTAGATTTTATAGGCACTTTGCTTCTAAACTAAGATGCCTCATATTGAGTGACAATCTTAGAATTCCTAAGGCACTAATGCATCTTGTTAGGCCTATGGACAGACCCCATAGTTTAAAAGTTTCACATAATTGGGGAGATATCATCCCATATCTAGTCTCAACTATCATTAGGGTCTATGGTTTCAGAGGGGCACCCCATGTCCTACCCTACCAGGTACTTTTAAAGGTAGGGGTAGCTAAATTTTTATGGCAGTTGGGAGGAGTGGAGGAGACCTTTTTGTACAAAAGGGAAATAGGATCAATTTTTCCTACTTGCACTATAGCTCACCAGTTTGTAATAACTAAAGAAGGGTGGATCTTCCTCTATAAATTTTTGGATCAGTATAAGATGGCAGTATCTCATGCTCATTTTTGTGACACAGAAGACTTCTTTAATTCTACTCTTACACATAGAATCAAGCTTCGTCCAAGTCAGCATGAATTCTATTTCCCTAAAGATATAATAAGGAATGAATATTCTCTCTAGGAACAAGAAACAAAGAAAGAAAAATGGAGAGTCTATTCAAAAGTTTTGGAATTCATTAATTGTTTTGACAAAGATTACAGTCCTCTTAGTAATGCTGCAACTAATGCAGATAGGATAAATAAGCTCATGTGTACATTCTCAAAAATAATGGAGGTAATGAATGAAAAGAAACAACATTTTATTGATTCTTTTCTAGATAAAGCCAGAGAAGTTATGAGGAAATTGGGTTTCACCCCTAACATAGGAGTAGGTCCACTAGTTGTGCGAAAGAGGATAGGATATACTGTTATTTAGGAGTAGAGGCCCATTGTAAACAAAGAAAAATAGGTAATTGAATCTAGTAATATTGTTCTTGAAGAAAGACCCCTTGAACCTTCTCCCAAAAGAAGAAAAATAATAAGGGAAGAGGAATCCATTGATGAAGGTTACTCACCTTCCCAAACTCCCATAAGAATTGAGGAAGAGCAGCTCACAAATGATCAAATTGAACAAATGGGGTCGCAAGGAGGAGTTTTTGTTACTCAAGAAAAAATTGATGAAGGGAACCCCCAGGAGCCTCCTATGCCAAGTTTTGAATTAACTATAGCAAATTTTAGAGGAAGGGAATGAGATCCTATTTTGGAACAAGTCAGTCAGCATTTTTTGTCTGATAACAGTTTTGTAAAATCTAGGGCTTTTCATCAGTTTGCATGGAGGACAAACATGCACATTTTTGAACAAAGGTGTAGGAATATGAAAGCAGAGTATCCAAAAATGGATGAAGCCTCCATTCAGAATAAAATAAAAGAACATATGATACAAGAATTCCAAAATATAACCCCTGACAAGGGTAGACAGATGGTGAAAAATGCAAATATTTTATTATTGCTCAATTGGGATATTGTTGATGCCTTAATTTTTAATTCTGTGTCAAATAATTTAGGATTATAGGATCAAGATAAAAAAGAATTCTTGGGAATAGAATTCAGTAATGATCAAGCTGCCCTTGTTATGTGGTCACTAAGAAGAGGATCCAGGACTACTCTATTACAGCCTGATGATTCAAGACTAAAAGGGAATATCATTGTGAGGAGGGTCGCTGATACTTCAAATGTACAGGAAGCCTACATGAAAGTGGACTATTCTAAATTTGCCTTGGCCACTATAGAAAGAGAAGAAAAGGAAATGACTGATTTGCAGAGTAAGTATGAAATAGTGGTGGATGCCTACAATCAAGAAGTAAAAAAGAGAATTGAGCTGGAAAACAGGGTATCTCAATTGGAGAAGATACTTGGGAAAAGAAAGGTGGGAGAATCTAGTACACTTAGAATTGTGTACCCTTCACAGTCATTTGTTGGATCAACCCCTATCATTGAAATACCTAACACCCCTGAAAGGCCCCAATTCTATACTGCAAAGGACTTTGAAGCAAAAAAAAAAAAATTGCATGAGTTGCAGATAGAATTGAGAAATCAATATGAAGAAAAGTTAAAACAGGGTATAATATATTTGAGGGATAAAATACAATGGTCAAAATTCTTTGATTAGTTGGCCAGAATTGCAGCCCTCATGGATGAGTTGAATAGGGATAAGGATAAGCTGACTCTTCTTGCACAGAAATGGAGGGGGAGAAATAATGATATTACAATCATATGTATATCTGCAGTTCAAATACCTTATTATCAAGTTGAGAAGATTTTTGATTTATTAAATAAGCTAGAGAATTTTGATGATGAAAGAGATTCTTTATAGAGAAGATTAACACTCTACTTTTCCCAATACATCACTGAAAATTTCACACTATTTCCTTGTGCTTTAGAATTTGTTGATATGCTAAAAGAAAAAGAAAAGTGGAAAAGGGAGATGGATGAATTATTAAATGAAAGAATAATAAACATCATGAGTGAGACTGGCCATTGGTTCTGCGCTAAGACTAATGAGGAACTAGTAAAAGTACAGTTATTTTATACTGCTATGGGGAAAGAATTTGATGTTTTAGAAGAAAATGCAAATTCTTTAATAATGATAAAAAGAGAAGCTCTGAGCTTTGATTGGCCAGATGATGATGCTTTTAATAAATGGAAAAATCAGTTTCTAGAACAAATATCAGAAGATGATGAGGAGGAAAGTGAAAAAGTAACAATCACCCCTGAAGTTAATACTGAGGACACATAGACTCCCCAGGTTGAAGAAAATTTACAGGTAACTGAAGACAATACATCACTTTCAAACCTCATGGCTACTTACTCTGAGGATGAAGAATAATTGGAGAATCATATCCTATCTTCTTGCTAAAAAAAATGAGAAGTATAATAGAAAGGGACCCACCTAGGATGTTTTGATGTGTTAGCTTCTCTGTTATTTGTTTTTTGTCTTTTACTACAGACATTCATCAGTATCTTTTAAAGGACACATGTCACTCTCTTTAGCCCTAAGCTTGTTGCATCACACACTATTTAAGTGAGATCACAAGGCTAAAGAATGGTTCAAATTCTTTTTCTTCTAAGTATTGTGCTTAGTCTAGTTTTTTGTCCAAATTTTGAAGGCAAGTTTGTAATGTGTTTCTCTGTCAAATTTTCTGAAAATACATGAAGATAGAATGAACTGTGTTTATTTCTGAAGGCTACTCTGAGTTTATTGTAAAAGATGTACCATTTTTAAAGGAAATGAATAAAAACTATGAACTATCCCCATATCAGTTCTTTTTGAATTTTGTCTCCTTCTCAATACTTAGTTACCTTGATGTTGTATGAGTAAAAGCATGTACAATTGAATGCAATCTAAGTAGGTTGTATATCCATCTATCATTGTTGTTAATTCAATGGATTAAATAAAAGCTTTGATGAATGTGATAAGATCCCTTAACTATAGAAAAGGATTTTGAATGACAAATTCTGACAAGAATTGCTGATAAAATTTGTTGTAAGGCAAAAAATTAGATCTTAGATTTTGTTGTAGACTCTGAACCCCAAATGGATTAGGCACTGATCAAGTTGTTTCAGCTGAAGGAGAAATATCTTACAAATGGGTTTTTAAATGCATCATCAAATCAAATTTTACTTTTACTTCCTGTAGATCTTCAAAGTTGGCCAGCACTGGTCTGCATGAAATCTTTTTAGCTTCAGTTAGCCATTGTTTTTGAAAACGTTTGCAGATCTATAGAAGACTTCTTGGCCGTATCTGTTTATGGGATGTTTTTAGCAAGTTAGTAAGAATTATGTATATATTTGAGGATTTTGAAATGAGAATCAAAATGAAACTAAGAATAACCCTCATACAGTTGTGTCAGATTTGAACCATCCCTGGGTATACCCACCCTGGTTGTGCAGAGCCAAAAGAGTAGAAAACCATTTGTGGTTTTGTTGAAGTTGGGTCCAAATACCTTGCATATGCAATTGTTGATAAGAATAGGCTAGTCTTTAGATTGTGTATGTACTATCATTCTGGTATTAAGCTTTTTGTTGCTTAGTAGTTTTAGTACCATTTAAAACACCAACAAAATGGCGACTCTGCTGGGGAGTTGTCCAACACATTTGTGAAAAGTACTACAATTTTCTTTGGTCCTGCTATGAACGCGTGTGTCATGTGATCTATGTTTTTCCCATGGTTATAAGGGAATCTTACAGTGTCAAACTTTGAGAACTTAAAGAAGATAGAGCCCAAGTACCATTACTACACACTGACATACCCAGCCTATCCAAGTGTCTTATCTAACAAGAAAGAGTTGCAGTCTTAAGAAATTAGTGATTGGTCTGTCTATGCCATATATTCTATTCCTACTTGTGTATTGTTTTCTTTCAGTTGGAAAAAGTGTTATTATATATTTTCCCAAAATAGGGTGGTGACTCAGTCAAGGTTTTGAAGCTAGTGCTTATTGTAACAAAAGGTGAATATGGCTGACAAGAGAAAAAACATGAGAGCTTACATGAGAGCCAATCCCAATGTATCAATGTATATTGATTTATCCCAAGGTGGTAGTAAGAACCAAAATAAAAAAAAGATAGATCCAAATCCCACTTGGAAACCCAGAGATAATGCATCTGTCAATTCCCGGTATCAACTAGTAATAGGAAGAGAATCTTCTTCGCTTAGCTCTGAATCTGAAACTACAAGACTCTTAGGAGGTATTTTTAGTACCCCATTACCAGATGAGAGATATTTTCAAGACAAGGATGTGTCTACTATGGGAATTGCTTCATTAAGACCAGATCCTGTAGCCGATGTAAATTACAGGCTAGGATTAAGGAGTTCATCTGATAATCCTTTTAATCCCAGAGCAGCCCCATATGTAGAACAAAACCTAATAGATTTGGATGACCCTACTGATTCTGAGGCAACGTCTGTAGACCCTAAAGAAGTGCACTCTGAGATAGAATTTTTGAAGAAATGGATTGCTGAGGAAGAAGCTAAATGCATTCATCTTGAAAAGGAGAAGGAGTAGGCCACCTTAGATGCCATAATAGAAAGAGATACTCTGTTAAGAAGGATGGCTACTTTGAAAGAGCAAAATAAAAAATTAGAAGAGAATACCACAACTCTCCATAAGGATTTTTTTGGAGATATTGATAATCTAAGAGCTAAAGTGCAAGAATAGGAGAAACACCTAAATCGAAGGCAAGAACCAGTTATTGCTCAAGTTCAAGCCTATAAAACTGTTCAAGTTGATCCTGTAGAACCCACTGCAAAAGCTCCAGATAAAGGGAAAGGCAAGGCTATAGGAATCCAAATAAATGAGCCTCAAGCTATACCAAGAAAACCTATACAACCCTCCATGTTGAAGTTAGATCTAGATCTTGAGAAGGCTCGAAGAGAGAGGAAAGATCTTGCAAAAGAGCTTGAGAAGGTTGAGAATGAAGCTCAAGCTACAGAAACTAGAAGGAAAATCTAATTCATAAAGTATAATTCTGCATTGGCTTCATGGCTCAATTTGTCTATCCCACCTATAAATACTATACCAGTTAGTGCTCCCACAATTTCAACTCATGGAATACCCCAATCTGCCCCTACCTCATCCTCAAATATTGGCACCCAAGTCCCATTTGTCCCACCACAACAGTCCCAAGCTGCTCCACTGAGTCAAGCTAATATAGCTAGTACCTCAAATGTTCCTGGTTTCCAAAAGAAACCTATATACCTAGAAAAATATAGACAGATATCATTTGTTGGTATTCCTGGTGCCCCCCATCCCATATCTTTTGATTTAAGGGATAAAGTGGTTAAGTTTTTTGGAAATAATGTTGTTACTGGTGAAGAGCATTTGAGGATTTTCATCGACATGTTGAATGATTATGAAGTTGAACACGAAGACATGGTAATGAAATTGTTTGTGTAGTCGCTAACAGAGGATGCAAGGGATTAGTTCAGGAGGTTGCCTGATGACAGTATTACCTCATGGAGTGATCTAGAGAAATTGTTGAAAGAGCAGTATGGGGACAATAACAATGCAGGATTCATGTTGAACGAGTTCAACAATATCAAGAAGAATCCAAATGAGTCCACATTTGATATCAATATGAGATTCCAAAAGGGTATGTACAAGCTTTTTCAATTCATGAGGTTAAATGAAGATGTTTGTCTCACAACCCATTTCAATGCTTTTGATAGAGAAATGGCTTATCAATTGAGGGATAAAGATCCTAAAACTTTGAGAGATGCCTATAAAGTTGCAGTAAATATAGAGAATAATAGAAAAGCATCTGGAAAACTAGGTAGGAGGGATGATCCTAAGCTTTTTAATGCTAAAAACAATAATAAAAGGGAGGGTGACAAAACTCCTATAGGAAAAAGGCTCGAAGAACCTACTATAGGCTAGGTTTTAGAAATGCTCAAGAAGATGAATCCCACTAGTTTCAATAAGCCAAATGTTGCTAAAAGAACCCCTGTGAATAACAACAACTTCAATAGATAGCCTAGGATGCAGAATTACCCTTATACCACTCAGTGGAAAGATGGTAAACTAGTTCCCAACCAGACCTCCTTCAAAGGAACACTATAAATATGAATGATGATGTACCATGGTGCATTATATGCCAATCACCTCATTCTGCTGATTATTGTGCTATTGCTCAGTCATTTTTCCAAGCCCAAGGAGTGCAAGCTGAAGAAGAAATTGAAGAGAAAAGCCATGATGATGTAAGCTGCAATATGGTGAGCATGTGTGATGATTTGATAGATTTTGATTTAGAAGAGCCTGAAAATGGTGTTACTAGCTAAAGAATTTCTTACCAACTATATCATCAACAAGTACTCTCAGATGATGAAGGGTATGATGCAGATAAGGTATGCAATACATCTTCTGATATAGGTCTCACAAGTCTAAGAATGCCCTCCAAAGAGGAAATTGACAGAATTACAGTCGAAATGATTTCACAAGTCCATAGTAATTATAATTTTAGAAATAGAGCAATAAATAATGATGCAGGAAAGTCATCTATTGCTTCATCAAGGACATCACTCATAAGATAAATGATCAAGACAAGAAAGTCCATGTAGATGTCCCTAAAATCAAGGAGAACAAGGGTAAGAAATGGGAACCAAAGAAGAAAGTTCAATTTTAGATAAGTGAAGAAACAAAAGCAGTTGTGTAACCAAAGAAGTCAGAACCAGATGTTGTCAAGAAAAATGTGGTGCCAACTGCTCAAAAGACTCCGACTCCAGGTACTATTGTAAAACCTACTGTGGTTGAACCTGTTCATATGATATCCATGTTATCTCAAATTACTGTAAAAGTGCCCCTGTCTGAACTTTTTAGAATTGAAGAACATAAGAATAAGGCTTTGTCATGGTTGGGTGGAATAACAAACAATAATATTATTGTTGACCAAGCTATGCCCCAGCAAACCCCACTAGTAATAGAGGATAGCGGTATCATATCCCAGATTCCTCAAATGTTTCTAGATGATTCCTCAATGGCATTCATAGAAGATATTGATCCTTTTTTCCTCAGTCTAATCATAAAAGAGAAGACCCTAAAAAATTGCATGATAGACTCAGGAGCTTCCAACACTATAATGCCTTTCAAGGTAATGGAAGCCTTAGGATTGAAGGTAGATACCAATCAAGGTAGATGCAGAGGGATGGATGCTAGAGAAGTCCCAGTCATAGGTACTATAAATGCCCTACCATTCAAATTAGCTGCATATCCTGAAGTAGAATTGACTATGTCTGTCCTTGTGGTAGATATACCTCCACACTACAGAATGTTATTCTCTAGAAAATGGAGTGCTTCCATGGGGGGAAGCCTACAATGTGATCTTACTTATGCCACTTTTCATATAGGGGACAAAGCTGTCAGGGTAAATAGAGAACCAAGGGTTAACCACATCTTAGGTGAAGAAATTGACAAAGATACCACTTGTTTCCTAGATACTGGGATTAATGCTTTCAGGGCTGAATTAATTATTTAGGAAGTTGAAAACTTACCTGCTATCATCAAGAATGAGGTTGAATGTTGCATGAATTCACCAAAATTATGGACAATGTTCTTTGATGGGGCTAGTTCTAAAGAGGGTGCAGGGGTAGGTGTAGTCTTTGTTTCCCCTTAGAATAACACTTTTATGTATTCATTTACCTTGAAGTTTGCCTGCACTAATAATATTGCAGAGTATGAAGCATTGCTGTTAGGACTTAAAGTTGCCATACATCATAAAATCAATAAATTATGTGTCATAGGGGATTCTGAACTAGTTATCTCTCAGATCAAAGGAACCTATTCATCCAAAAATAGGAGATTGAAACAATATAGAAATGCAGTCTGGGATCAGATAGAATTATTTGATGCACTTGGGATCGCATGAGAGATAGGACACAAAATATGATGGCTGATCTGTTGGCAAATGTAACCATCAAGCCAAAAGAAATATCATTTGCAGGAATCTCCTAGATTGAGGTGCAAAATAGGCCTTCCATACCTGACAACATTGCAAATTGGGAGGTTTTTGAAGATGATAAGGATATTACAAATTTTTTGTTAAATGAAGACAAGTATCACGCTCAAGAGATGGATTGTAGTGGACTGATTGAAACCATAAATGGGAAGGAAACCATTTTTGGTCAAGAAATAATGCAATTAAAAACAAATAAGATGCCAAAAGGGTTAGTAGTCTTGGAAAATATTTTTGATAACCAAGACAGAGTAAAATCTGGAGTAAATGACCCCAAACCCCAGGAGTTAGAAGAAATAAACTTTGGTACTGATGAAGTTCCTAAAAGGGTTTATATTGGCCAACATTTGCCTATTGAAATCAGGAAAACATTGATTGACCTACTTAGAAAATACAGACATGTTTTTTCTTGGACATATGATGACCTTAAGGCTTACAGGGAGGATCTTTTCCAGCATGTCATACCATTGAAGGAAAATGTAAGACCTTTTAGGACTACCTTTGGGGCCCCAAATCTATCACTAAGAACTATAGCTCAGATGTACAACAATTCTGAAAAGTAATCAAAGTAATACAATGCAGAAAAAGACCTAGTTCTAAAAGTGAGATTTTTGTCCAAACAACCCTAGAATCTAACTGCAACTCTAGAAAGTAGATGAAAAATAATGCATTTTCAAAAAAATGAAACCTATTTTTGTGTCCAGATGAGCCTGTATGGAGCATTTGAAGTTGCAATATGTAGGATTGAATTGGTACAGTCACCAAAAATCTGTAATTTCTAACAAATCTAATCACCAAAACTAAAAAAGAACACCACCACTAAAATTCTTAGGAAATTCTATGCAAATTCAAGAAAAAAATTGCACCTAATTTGGAATATGGATGTATGAGTTATGGGCTCTCAAAGTCAGACTACCAAATCAAAAAATAATTTGGAGAGGGATCTGGAAGGAAAATTGTGTGCTTAAATTTGATAGTCAAATGGCCTTCATAGTGGTTATAAAATGCCTAGTTTTGATGGTCAAATGGTCGTCAAATTTAACTTCATTATTGGCTAACATCAGCAAAAAAAGTCCCCTAGGATGACGTGGTGTACGATTGTATGGCTAGATGACATCACCTATATGGAATAGTATAGAAAAGTGTGACATGGCTCCTTATTGGCAGTCCTTGTGATAGTCTACAAGTCTGTCTAGCCCGTGGTATGATTGGCTGAGTTGTCAGTCCACCATGGCAGACAAGTGTGAAACCTGATATGGGTGGGTCTATTTATATGGAAAGTGAGCTACATTTTTTAGGTCACAAGTGGCAATCTAGATTACTTCATGGTGAGGCTAGGAAATTCCATGTGGCAAATAGTCAATAGTGCCCAAAATCCTCATGTGGTTGCCAGGTTTCTAAAAACCAATGCCAAAAGTGTATTTTTAAGGGTTGAGAAAGGAGAATGGTTGGGAAAATTTGATGGTAGTCTTCAACTTGGTAGGGGCCAGAGCCTTAACAACTACACTAGAAACATGAAACAAATGACTAAAAAATGTAGTGTTCATGACACTAGATTACAATAGATGTGCCACACAAACAAAATGTTGCTAGGAGGGAAATCCCTTCATGGGGCTAAAAGTTGAAATATGTGTTGTCAGAATGGAAAAAATGTTGCAAAGAGTTGTTACTTGTTGTTGGAAAAGGAGTAAGTAGGCCCTACTTAATAAAAACCAATAGGGTAAAATTTTTATCCCACATCGATGGGGATTTAGGAATGCAAAGGGTTTAAAAACCCATTCCCATAGTATTAAAATAACAAGCTGCCAAATGTGGAAAAAGATTTTGAAACTTTGTAGCTTGGTCAACTCACTAGAGCTATGTGTGGATTTGGCCAGTTTGATTATGGAAGGTGGAACAGCCAAAATTTGTAGTCCAATCTAGATTTGGTTTAGTTTGTTGTTTGAAGGGAATATTCTGTGAAATAGGAGGAATATTCCACACATGTGTAGGGCTGGGACATGACTAGCTGGTTCTGTACAAAAAATTTGTCTACAAGGCCACCTAACCTTAAAAAAATTCAAAAAAAAATGCAGAGAAAAATAAATTACAGATCTGAAAAACAATTAATTAGATCTGCAAAATGACCATACCTAAATTGTAAATCAGAGCCTCTAGGTCCTAATTTGCAAAATAAATTTTTCTCACAATTGAGTTTGGCCTAGGGTAGCCAAATTTATAGCCAATCTTCATGAAATTAACATTTTGGATGCAATGGCAATGTCCGTTTTGGCTCTAGATACTCCCAATTTCTATAGTATTCCAAATTCAGGTTGAGGTGTTGAAGAAACAATGGTCTCAAATGACTATGTGAAGAGAGATTCTCCAAGCTCTGATACCATGTAAGAATTTGGTATAGCTCTAATACTATGTAATAATTTTTCTTAGGGAAAATTCACCCAAGATCAAAGAACTTGAACACAAGCACAACTATAAACCAGAAAGGAGTATGGTTAATATATCAGAGTATGTCCTCATTCATTGCTCTATATTGTATGAACAAACACACTAGGAGTACCTGTATATCAAAGCCTCTCAAGAAGCACCTAGAATGTCTCCAGAAAGAGCTAGGAGACAAGATAAACATGACAACTAAGAACACATCTTATCCATCATTCTAGATGAGAGGATAAGAATGACAAGGTGTATCTCAAGTGGAGATGTTGTAGACACCATGTGCATAAAAGAGGTGTGAACTCTTGTGTTGTCAAGATGACAACTCACAAGAGTGCACATACTCCTAGCTGACTAATAAATAAATATTAAAGTAATAAATTAACCTAAGTAAACTTAAGTAAGTGTAAATAGTGAATAATTATTTACACCAACAATAATTGATCATAGAATATTTGAAGAAAGTAAGGACATACCAAAGGAGAAGGAATAAAAGGCCACCCAAGCATTGGTAAGATTACCAACATCTGGCACTCCTAAAAAAGTCCTTCAAGAGCCAAATTCTAAAACTATACCATTGTAGATCTCAACACTAGGCTCAAGTTCCTTCAAAGTTGCTAAGGTATTTCACTATGGAGATGTAACTCTAGATGAAGAAATAGTGATACCTAAGTATGATTATGCAACCATAACATTAGAATAGATAGGCATAATGCAACAAGCAATAGTAAAGAAGAAAAATCAAGAAATACTAAGAAAGGAGTATAGACAGAGGCAAGCATTAAAAGAAATCAAAGACATCTTCTTAGATGCATTCATCTTGAAAACACTTGCTTTGTGGAACTAGTGAACAATGAAGATTAGGACACTAATGCAAAACTTTTGGAATGGTCTGAAAGGAAATTTCAAGGAAAAGTGAATGAAAATATATCTGGTTACATAGAATTGATGCAAGTGTAATTGGCTACGAAAATTGAGAAAGTAAATAAGGTACTTGAGAACATTTTCTCATTGTACACCAAACTGTGTGATCCCACACTCTTCACTCAAGAAACAAGACATAAAATTTTGAGTCTGGAGATAATTTTGAAAGTCTTAGGTATGCAACTACCTTAGAACCCAACTCAGACTGAGAAGTATTTTAACTCATTGCTTCAATCACAAAGTCAATTAGCTATGTTAATAGCAAAAGAGGCTAATATAAGAGCCAAGTTGATTAATATTGAAGTCTTCCTTACCCCCCATATGGAGATACTCCATAAAGAACTAGGATATGAAAAAACTTTGTTGAAGAAACATCTTAATCTTTCTATGTTAGATGGACTAGTTCACCTTGCAACAGAGCTAGCAATCAAAATAAAGTCAATACATTTTGCATGTGACAATTGGGATATTTTTCTAAAAATAATCATGGAGGTCCACAAATCCATTTTTGACAAATACACCATAAGTGTATAGACCCTTTGACATAAGTGTCGAAAAGGGTGAGATAAAAAACCAAAGGGGGAGATAAAAGAAAAGAGAAGGGGGGAGATACAAGTGAATGAAAAGGGGGCGATGAAAAAGGGGGGAAATTAAACCAAAGGGGGAGAAAATAAGAAGAAGCAAGAAGAGAGAAATGAAAGAGGAAGCTAAATTAGTTTTGACCCCAATGATATATATTTTGAAGAAAATAGATACAGAAACAAATGCATAGCAAAGCATATATCAGATGATAGAGCATAAGATGAAAATACATTAAAGAGAAAGAGTATCAGTAAGGGACAGATCTACTCATAATGGAGAGCAGATTTTTGATGTAGATTAGGCACATTAACTTAGAGGGAGTTACAAAATTTTGAGGTATATAGTCTATTACAAAATTTTGAAATTTTCAAGTTTTGTATATAAGAAGAGTTGTGAATATATTATACTCAAGAATATTAGGTAGTTATGTATAGTCAAGTGTTTTTGATACTCGTGAATATATTATACTCAAGAATATTAGATAGTTATGCACTGTCAAGTGTTTTTGACACTTGTTTCAAAGGGGGAGATTGTTGATCTCATATTGGTTTTGACAATTGAGTGTCAACACACTTAAGTCATTTACTTAGTTCATGCCGAACTAGTAATGCATGTGATGCCTTGCCTGGACATCCTTGGAACAAGGATGAAATACAAGCCAAGATTATCATTTTTTACAAGTATGAATACACATGTCAACATCATATAGGGATCACTATGATTGCAATAAAAGACTTAACCTCCATCCTAGCAACTAGCAGACCTCCTGACACCACTACTGAACTGACACAACACTACAAGAACAAAAACACTAGAAACTAACAATAGAAAAAGAAATCTCCAAACTACCCAACATAGGTAAATTGGGTCAACCCCATGGGTATTAGAAACTCAAAAAATTGAAGGAGACATGTCTTGTTTCTTTCCCTCTACCAGGGTTTCATGCAAAGAAGTGCATTGTGGCACATGAAGAAACACATTTTCATGCAAGAAAGTGCATTTTTGCATGAGCAAGTGTTGGCTATACCAAAAAAACACCTTAGGATTCACATAGGGTTTGGTGAAAGAAAGTACCAAGCTGTGCCAAGAAACCCAACACACCATATGAAGACTTCCATCCTCGCATGAGAAAGTGCAATCTCGCATGAGATCTTAAATCAACACACAAACACAAAACACAACAAAAAGCTAAGGAAATAAGGTAACGTCATTCCTCCACACTAGGGAGTAATGGATCCATGTTTCAAGGAGAAAACACTTGACAAGCACTGAAAGAAAAACAATTAGAATCCAACCATCTAATCAAACAATGAAAGAAAAGAACAGAAGGAACATCACAACGAACTAAAAGAAATATCGCACTTGGAAAAAAGACTATGTATATACACTAGTTGCAATGTCCCTTTTCTGATTTTACATGATATTTCCAACCTTTAATCAGATCTTTAAGATCAAACAACTAATATCACAAAGATCCTCCAAATTTCTCAAGAAACCCCAAATCGGGTATGCCAGAAATTGTGCCAAAAGCTTCACAGCTTCACCAATTACTAATAAATCTGAAAATGGAAATTTTTACAGAACTTTCAGCAGCATAACAGCCTACAAATCGAAATTTCCAGATCCGTATAGCCTTTACACAATAGCTCAAAAATGTAGGACCAAAACTATGCTCATCGGGCTCCCGAAATAGCACAAAATATGCCCGGAAACACCACAAGAACACTAATAATCTATCTCAGAAGTTTAATCACGTCCCAATATATATATTCAGATCTATTTTAATAGCTTAAAGTCTGAAATACAGCAGCAACCAAAACTGATATGAAATGCTCAACTGAAAACACCAAACTCATGCAAAAAACACACCCAAAAACCCACAAATCTACACTGTTCAGCACAAAGGCAAACTCTGTATGAGCATGCACATGGAATGGCTTCAAACTCCCGTCCTTAGCCTTCCTGGAAACCTGCAAACTCCCATTCTTGGGTCTCCCTGGAAACCTGCAAACTCCCGTTCTTGGGTCTCCTTCTCCACAGGTTTGGCAGCCTCTGAAGAATAACAAAGAATGAGCGAAAATCAAGTCTGGAATGAGCCCAAAATGCCTCCAAACCCCTTAAAAGAGGGCATAACTGTAACTCATGTCCAAGAGAGGTTAATAAAACTTATTTTAATAATAATTTTCATTTATTAGTCCAACGGTTTCCAAAGATTAACCCCCTTTTTCCGAAACTTCACTTTCTTGGGCCTGCCTGCCTTAGCAAAGATTTTCTTTTTTAATTCTGTAACTCACATCCAAGAGAGGTTAATGAAACTTATTTTAATAATAATTTTCATTTATTAGTCCAACGGTTTCCAAAGATTAACCCCCTTTTTCCGAAACTTCACTTTCTTGGGCCTGCCTGCCTTAGCAAAGATTATTATTTTTTAATTATTTGAAAAGGGGACATGACAAGTCCTCCCCTCCCAAACATTGCTTGTCCTCAAGCAATGGCTAAACAATAAACCAATCAATCCTCCTGGATCCCAAATGTAGTCATGAACTATACTACTACCAATTAACACAGACTCCTGCAAGATCCTCTGCAATATGACCAAGAGGAATCCATAATCAAACTGGCAATTATAGCTCAACCAAACTCCAAAATCACCATTACCACAGTCAAAAACCCATGAGACACAAACTCTTAGAATATCAAAACCCAAGTAAAGTGGACTACCAACATAGTAAATACCATCAATGCATTCCACTGGCCTATATGGAATGTACAATCCAACTCTGCAACAATGGTGAATGCTCTCAAATGAAACTATACCAAGTATGGAGAATCCACACACTGTACAACTCCTACAGTCAACACAACTCTGTAGATCATTGGCCACTATCTCATAACCATAACTCCCATGCACCCTTGATGGTGAAAAGCCATCACAAGATAAACAACAAGAAATGGAACCCAAACCAAATTTTCCTGCCATCAACTCCTCAGCATAAGGATCAATTGTTAACTGATGTACATACCCTGCAATATAATGTTGATTAAAAAAACCAACCTCAGTCAATAGCTCACCATGAACAAGTGATACAACCCACTGTGACTGATCACTAGCTAAGTCAGGAGATGTCATAGCCAAAGGAGTAGAATCAATAACAACACTTGCTGAAGCATCACTCCAAAACTCCTGCTCTAAGTCATGTATTATCAAGCTATCAACTACAGAACCTGTCACCATGTCGTGCCCATCACAACTCTCATCTCGAGGCATCAAACTATTCCATAACTGATGATAAGCACTAGGAAACAAAGTACATTTCTGTGTCATAATCTCATCAACATGGTCATCAAAGGTAAATTGATGAGCGTACCTCACAGTGTAATGCTGATAGAATGCGCCAATCTCAGTCAGTGGCACAAACTGTAATCCAGATGAAACTAACTGCAATTGATCATCAACCATGTTGGAACTGACTACTACCTCCAAAGATATCACCAAAGGAGTAGTATTACTAGCAGGAACCATGCCAACTGTCGACTCACCAACATCACACATGACCTTTGATACATCTCTAGTCTCTGTGCCTTCAGTACTAGAGGCCACCACCCTGTCAGGCATACAATAATCTGCTACAATACCCAACTCAACTAAACCTGACTCTAGTGGGAATGAACCTGATATGCCAATGTTAGTATCAAGGATGGATGCATCCCCATCTCCACTGTCTCTGACAATCTCAGCCATGGACATCCTTGAATCATCAAACACCATAGCTTGTGACTGTATAGAATTAGATAAAGACTGTAGTCGCTCTAACTCCATGGTCACCTTAGCCAAATGAAACTGTGACTCCTTGAAAGCCAACTGTGTACTCTCAAGAATCTCAGAAGTCACCTCAAGCTGCTCAGTAAGCTCACTCACCTCATCTTCCTTGGCCAACAATGCATCATATGCTTTACTACCCCACTCCATAAGATAATATCTGTCAGCTACCAACTGCATATAATTCTGTCTCAAAATCCGAATAGCCTCCCATAAAGAGTGGATCTCTGTCAAGGAAAGATAACTTCCTCCCTGCTCATCACTAGTAGGAGAACCCCATCCATAAACTGCTAACAACTGACGAGCAGCATCGAAATGTTGGCAAGTGATAGCAATGTCTTGGTCACTAACTCTCAACTGATTAGACACATGATGGTACTGGCTTGACTGTCTCCTACAAACCTCCTCTGATGCACTGTCTGAAGGAGTGTCCTCAAAGTTACTAGTCTCTAGAGTATTACCATCCATATCCTGTGAATCAAATCTAAAGCTCATATCAACATACGGAGTATCAAAAACATTAGCATTGCTGTCCAACTCCTCTGTACCCAAGGAAACTAAGTCTTCAAAACTGCCCACTGCATCCTCCTGGATGTCATCAATGCCAATATGATCCTGGGACTCATCTATACACACTGCCAAATATGAAATATCATCAACACATTCCAGCAAGTATGGTCGACTGGATATATGAACAAAGCCCAACACCGGTGTATAAAAACTAATACCAACATCAGACAAGATACTGGCACAAGAAAAGACAACACCGTGTAATCTGCTAATCAAATCCATGATAGCACCCAAACAAACACTGCTACCAAAAAGTGTTAAAGATCTCCAGTCAACTGAATCCCAAACACCAATATAACAATCTCGAGTCCATATCCGTAAACTAGAATCAACTGGTAACTCAAGAAAACTCCTCACCTGAGTAATATGACCAATACCAACTAACTCCACATACCTATCATGATGAGGTAATGAAGTCACAATACTATCTTCACTCACCTTCAGCTGGCGGGATAAATCATGTGAAGTACTACCTGCCTCAACCTCATGTGATGAAGCATCTAACTGCGCCTAGTACTCTTTCTCAGCAAAGTCATGAATGCTCAATGTCTGCTCATCTCTACCAGGTATCTCACCATCCTGCACAACAACATCCTCATAATCATCATCTGAACCCACTACACTGTAGTCACTGCCTGTTGTAACTATACCATCTTGAATACCTGTGGCATCACCCTTTGATGACCTGTAAACAATTGTCTCAATTTGAGTATCAAGTTGACTGTTACTATCAATCTGTGTGATATCCTTTCCCACCACCTCCTGTGGCAGAGTAGAATCTGAGACCTCTACCTGGCTATCAGCTAGTTTCTCAAACTCCTCATGCAAGTTCTTGGGAATTGTGTCATCTGTCCTGTGAGAAAATCTGCCAAATAGAAATCCAGTCAACTTATCCACCTTAGCTGGGTCAGATAACATGTCATTTATGCGGTGGTGCTCAACCAACTGTTTAGACATGTCATGGCTTATTTTCATAAGTTTATCTCGAATGTCTAAATAACCATCCTTTCTACTGTTTTGACTCTGGCTATCAGTTGTCCAAGATTGTTTCCTCTGAGACTTTGTACTATACCTGTCCATTCTGGATAAAGTAGAGTGTAACCCCAATAGGATATAACTTCTTCAAACACCAAGAACTAACATGCAAATGATTAGAAGTAGCATGCAACCATAGATTTGGACATGCAACTGATTAGAAGCAACATGCAACCACCAAATTATGACATGCAAGATCTGGGTAGTTGTCAAAACTGACATGCAAGATCTGGGTAGTTGTCAAAACTGACATGCAAACTTCTGCAAACTTCTACAAACCCTCAGGCTGGCAAGATCATGGCTCTGATACCACTGCAATGTCCCTTTTCTTATTTTACATGATATTTCCAACCTTTAATCAGATCTTTAAGATCAAACAACTAATATCACAAAGATCCTCCAAATTTCTCAAGAAACCCCAAATCGGGTATGCCAGAAATTGTGCCAAAAGCTTCACAGCTTCACCAATTACTAATAAATCTGAAAATGGAAATTTTTACAGAACTTTCAGCAGCATAACAGCCTACAAATCGACATTTCCAGATCCGTATAGCCTTTACACAATAGCTCAAAAATGTAGGACCAAAACTATGCTCATCGGGCTCCCGAAATAGCACAAAATATGCCCGGAAACACCACAAGAACACTAATAATCTATCTCAGAAGTTTAATCACGTCCCAATATATATATTCAGATCTATTTTAATAGCTTAAAGTCTGAAATACAGCAGCAACCAAAACTGATATGAAATGCTCAACTGAAAACACCAAACTCATGCAAAAAACACACCCAAAAACCCACAAATCTACACTGTTCAGCACAAAGGCAAACTCTGTATGAGCATGCACATGGAATGGCTTCAAACTCCCGTCCTTAGCCTTCCTGGAAACCTGCAAACTCCCGTTCTTGGGTCTCCCTGGAAACCTGCAAACTCCCGTTCTTGGGTCTCCTTCTCCACAGGTTTGGCAGCCTCTGAAGAATAACAAAGAATGAGCGAAAATCAAGTCTGGAATGAGCCCAAAATGCCTCCAAACCCCTTAAAAGAGGGCATAACTGTAACTCATGTCCAAGAGAGGTTAATAAAACTTATTTTAATAATAATTTTCATTTATTAGTCCAACGGTTTCCAAAGATTAACCCCCTTTTTCCGAAACTTCACTTTCTTGGGCCTGCCTGCCTTAGCAAAGATTTTCTTTTTTAATTCTGTAACTCACATCCAAGAGAGGTTAATGAAACTTATTTTAATAATAATTTTCATTTATTAGTCCAACGGTTTCCAAAGATTAACCCCCTTTTTCCGAAACTTCACTTTCTTGGGCCTGCCTGCCTTAGCAAAGATTATTATTTTTTAATTATTTGAAAAGGGGACATGACACTAGTCCTTAGCAATGGTATGGGTAGCTATGCCTTCCAACCACATGGAACCCATAGGTCCACTCCCACCATGTTGATGGAGATAATGATCCAACTACAAACACACAAGAACAACATCCATTGCTAACACTCACACCAGATAGTATGATAGTTGTAACCAAGAACCTAAGACAATGCAAGGAGTATAGGTCCTAGTCAGACACTCAAAAGGCTACTAAGTAGGGACTGAAATCATGGAGAGTCACTTGGCATAAAAAACCCCAAGCTCAGATCATGCGGATTCAACATCCCTCAATGGAATGGCTTGGCACAAGTAGTTTATTATCTTTAGTTTTATTACCACCCAATATTTTCTTTAGTTATAACTTAATTAAAAACTTCTTCAATCAAATGGGAAATGGACACCAAAATGCATGATAGAAGCCCCCTCCATATTCTACCCTACCCTACCCATGCTCAACCTATGAAAAGTGCTTGTGGGCATGCATATTCCCAACCCAACCCCAATAATCATAACTTTTGAAAGTACCATGGAAGATTAGGCCTCACAAGTCACCTAAAAAATGTACACGCACATGGTGCACCACCATTATGAAGATCATAACACAAGGACTAGATGAGAACACAATACAAAAGATCACTCAACTAAAAACAACTTGGGAGGATGAATTCTACACAAATCTCAAAGACATAAAACCATACGTCATGAAATCACTCCACCAGCCTCAATTTGAGAGTATGGATTCTACATGAATTCCAATGATGCAACAAGACCAAACATCATGAACTCAATAAACTAGCCTCAATCTGAGAGTATGGATTCTACATGAATCCTAGTGTCCACAAAACAACAAGAAAATAGGGTGGCATGCAAAACGAGGTAAAAACCCCAAATTTTGAAAAAACTTTGAAATTAAAACCCATTTGGCTTTTGGGTAAAAAAAACCTAAAAATCCAAAAAAATAATTAAGTTTGGACATTGTATGCAAAAATGACCAGCATAATGGTGCAAAACCCCAAACCCTCATCCTAAAAAATAAAGAAATTTTTGTGCCTGCCCAACCAGGTAGAACTAGTGTACAAAAATGGAGGGAAACACTAGTTCTCAACCTCCTAACAAAAAACTACCAAAAAAAAATGCTGAAAGGGAGCAGAAACAAAAAAATGGCAAAGCCCTACCTCATAGCCAAAAGAGGAAAAATGGTAATCTAAACTAGACAATAAAAAGCTCATAGAAGTGGCTAAAAATTGTGGTAATCCAAGGCCTCCCCAAACTAGATCCAAAAAGCTCAACCTCGCGATGATCCCATGCTCGCAGCTCCCGCAATGAACAAAATAGTAAATCCTCATGAAGATGATTTTGGGTTTTACTCTCCAACTTTTTAATTTGAAGGTGAGAAGTGAGGAATTAAATTTCTTTTTCAATACTTATTCACTTTTCGAGTGAATAATCAATTAGGGCAATTAACCAGCCAATTTATTTAAACCCTGAATTGACCCAAACAAAAATAGGTTATTCCTCGTAATGAGAATTCATTTAAGAAAAATCTACTAGAAATTAATTTCAAGAAGATTTAAAGCCTGAATATCCAAAAACACAGAAAATCACTTAACACTTTCACGACAGAGTGACCTCTAAATACACATACATGCTCATAGGTCTAATCACATAATTCAAATGAGCTCAGATTTGATAATCACCAAAAGGATTAACTAAAAAATTAAAATAAGGATATGTCAACCATACAGGGATGACATTGGTAAAATATGAATTGTTGAATCACTAACTCCATGTGCCACTACCAGGGATATAAATCCTGCATGCTAAACAACACGATCAAGTGAAATTGCATATAATAATATAGCCAAAGAAATAAATGCATTAAATCACCTAATTTAACTATTTATTTAATTATATCAAAATACTCTATTTACATCGCTCACATTTGCATAAAGGATAACAATGTAGGAATGAAGTAAATAACCATAGCATTAAATCCATCACATAGCATAATCAGGGATATGTCCAAATATTGGATAACCATATATCATCATAAAACACACTGTCATCTCAAAATGGCATCATCATGCAATATGATCAGCTAAACAACATAGTAGTCTAATATCTATGATACTGAAATCAAGGTATAACATCTGACCCTTAGGTCATCTCAAAACTAAAACATAACATAAGTAGCAAATATCTCTTGGATCCAAAACATAACAAGGTAAATATCCTCAACAAAAAACCAAATAATCCAACATGTACAATCCATTTATGATTATTTAACCATTAAATAATGGTTTCTAACACAACATAAAAAGGCACATAAAATACATTAGCAACCATAGTCATAAACATGACTAACCACTGCTATAGGAACCCAGTCCAGTTTAGCATGGTAAAAGTACACAGTACAATCTCTGCACACATCTCAAGGTAATCATTGAACAACCTCATGATACCACATTGATCCTAGTAACCACTAGCATAAACCTTAGTGAACCATAAATCATCATAATCTCAAAAATTAGTCAAAGCATAAATAAAGCAATTGATATAAAAACATGACTCCAATCACCTCAATGGTGTATACCACTCATGGTACCAATCACAATCCCATATCAAGGAGAGATCAACAAGGTTGCATCCATCAAGATGACTTACAAAAGTCAAATGGGAAAGATACTACATCATCCCCCCCAAAGACTAGGCTTACTCCTGGAAGCCTGCAATCCAAGAATAGAAACCAAAACACACCAAGAGAAAAATCAAAACTGAGCAATAGGAATGACTCAAGAAGCTCTCCACAAGTCAAACCCAAATCACTCCAACATTCTCAAAGCATCACATCAACCCCAAACATGTCAAGCACAAGAGAATGGGTGTCACACTGACATAAGGTCCTCCAACAAGGAACTTCCTAAATGCTAGGAAAAAATCCATCTAGCCATAAAGTCAACAATATAAGGGAAGGAAAAAGTCACTCTACCTCATCCACAGGTGCCCAACTAAATATGTGCCTACCACATAACCACAAAACAAGGTCAAAAACACTGCACACTTCCAACAAGATTTGGAATCATGAGCAAATAACCATCGCAAAATTCCCAAGAACACAATCATGTCACACATGAGCATTCTTGAAATGACGTAAACTCATCCTTTGAACAAAGTGGATGAAAATTTACTAACAAAATTGCACACCCCAAAAGACTACTCACTACCACCAACCACCAAGTGTAGGAGCACAATGCCTCTCCAAAGTACAAAAGCTCAACTATCACAAAGAACTAGGGTTACACAACCCAACCAAACAAGATATCACCTTTCCAAAAGGTTGCAAAGACTTTTGTTAGTGGACACAATCATGTAATATTTGCATACCAATTCATAAGATGGTAACACGTGTCCAATGATACCATGTCCCTCTAGCACCATGTTGGGAATACCACACCCAACCTACTGCTAAACTCAATCTCTAGCATCAAGTCAATGGTCTAAGAGAAAACTTGACAGAGACAATCCTCTTGAAGAAACAAGCTTAGGGAGGAAGAAACTACAGAGTATTAGGACTGAGAGGGAGTCTCTCTCAACCTTTGCACTAAATCAACCCAAGGTGCATTAGGGAACTCACAATCCCACCAACCATCAACATACTCATTTGAAAACACTAACTGAGCTAGTGGCATAGCCACACTAGCCTACTTTCTCAAGAGAGAAAAGAATGTGGATATGTACCAAAGTCAAAGTCCAAAAAGTAGAATCTAGACTCATCAAAGAACTAAGTCACTCCCAAATGACAAGGCAACATCAACCTTGAGCAAGGAATGCTCACAAACCACACTTCACCTCACAAGGGTGGGATGGTGCTATAGGAAACACACAACCCCAAGCACAAATTCAAAAAAGTACCTAGTAAATTATCAAGATTTGTTAACACCTCCCTAAGAATAATCATGAAGGGTTAAACTTCTCCAATAGCCATAAATGTGACATGTCATGATTGAATTGGCTTCTACTCAATAAAGAGTACTCGAAATAGTGATTTGCACCTTCAGAAGTGCAAAAGAATTGCTTGATGTTCCCCATGAAAAATTTTACATTAGCACAATCTCATGTGAAGTTTCTCATCAAACCAAGTGAGAAAGTGCAATGAACCAGGTGAGAAAGTGCATGACCACTAGATTCTCGCATGAAATTTCAAAACAACACAAAACTCCCTACACTTTGGAGGCCATAACTTTCACATTCAGACTCTGATTGGCTCCATTTGAAAAGTGTTAGAAAGATATCAACAAGGCCTACAAAATGATGAAGCTTAGAGAGTTCTAAGACCTAGGAGGTTTAATCACCACTCCAAAAAAAATATCATATGCAAAATCAACAGTCTAAGTTACCAAAACAAATGACAGACAAAACGTCCAAAACCACTCAAGAAATGCCCAACACAACATAAGGCATGGAATGAAAGGTAGTTCACACACTAAAAGCATCATTACTTATCTTTCATAATTTCATTATTTAAACATAACATGAGCACTAATACACAAAGAACTTAAAGGTTTTCAAAGCAAGGGTTCAAGAGTCACTTACCCTAAAACAAGTACATATCTTTTAAATTTGTTTCAATAATAACATTACATTTACTCATAATTTAAACCATCTATTTAAATAAGAAATTTTACATCTATGAAAACCACACTAGTATATTCTCTATGATATTATCCCTTGTACATACTACTAGAGGTTCGAGATGAACATGGCAGAGTCACAATACACAACTGGGCATCAGTTAGAAACACATTAAGAATAGTCATCGTGAACCAAAAAAAAAGTCCAAATGGGGAATTGTCAATTCCAATAGTAAATCAAAAAGGATATTAGTTCAACAATAAGTTGAATGTGACAACTATCACAAAGAGAGCAATAAAGAAAATTTGATGACTACTCCAAGAGAGAAAAATACTAAAAACCAATGCTAGCCCAACAACATGAGGAAAATACCTCCAGCCAAATAGAATAAGGCATAAAAAAAATCACATCACATGTGAAAACTGAGAATAGTCACAAAAGAGGGATAAATCACCACACAATTCTAAGGAATACATCATCCTAGCAATGTTAGAGAACACACTCAGACACACCAAGTAGTATACCATCAGTAACCTCATGCATATGCATACAACAATACTTTCCATGAAATGCAACATTTAGATATCCATCACTTTTAATACAAATTTCCACAATGCTCAAGAAGTAATTAAATTGGGGACTTAAGTCATTAACCCAAGTATATAATATAAAACCTACTTCTTTGCAATGATTCATAATAAACACTTATTTTTGAAAGAAAAGAACCATTTCATTAGTGTAACGACATAATACAGAATCACAAATAAGAATCCTTTATTTACTTACAAGTAGGAGAAAATAGAGAAACAATGCACCTTACTCCAAAAGGAGAAATAGAAGAGGCACTCTAAGCCATCACATGGACACCAATCAGTGGTTCCATCGAATACGATCACACAAGAAACCAACCAAACAAGGCACATCAATTCCATCTACAGAACCAGAAAGACTCACTTCCTTCTCTTCACATTGATCTAGTCACATCTCTTGGACAAGCAAGTCCATCACAAGTAGATACTAAAGCAACAAAGATCATGAGCTCTTTACCAAGACACTTGCACTTACACAACGTAGCATCAACTATATGGGCAACATATATGCTGAGATCCCAATGTTTGAACATGGGCTCTAATATGAGAAGTGATGCCCCGCACGGAGATCCTTGGAACAAGGATGAAATACAAGCCAATATTTTTGTTTTTAAAAAGTATGAATGTACATTTCAACATCATATAGGGATCACTAAGATTAGAATGGAAGACTTAACCACCATCCTAGCAACCAACAGACCTCCTGATGCCACTACTGAACAAGCACAACACTACAAGAACCAAAACACTAGAAATTGAAAATAGAACAAGGAATCTCCAAACTTCACAACCAAGGTAAATTAGGTCAACCCCATGGGTATTAGAAACTCTAAAAATTGAAGGAGACACCTCCTGTTTCTCATACAATAACTTACCTCTACCAAGGTTTCGCATGAAGAAGTGCATTGTGGCGTGTGAAGAAATCCATTTCCATTTGAGAAAGTGCATTTTCATGTGAGGAAGTGTTGGTTGTACCACCAAAACACCTCAAGACTAGCATAGGGTTTCACATGAGAAAGTACTGAGTTGCGCAAAGACTTGTATCCTCGCGCAAGAAAGTGAAATCTTGCTTGAGATCTTAAATCAACACACAAATATGAAACATAACAAAAAGCTAAGGAAACAAGGTAACAACATTCCTGCACATTGGGGAGTACTGGATCCATTTTTCAAGGAGAAAACACTCGACAAGCACTGAAAGACAAACAACTAGAATCTAACCATCTAATCATACAATGAAGGAAAAGAATAGAAGGAACATCACATGGAACTAAAAGCAATATCTCAATTAAATAGAATTAACATCACAATGAGCAATACAAAAAAACTAAGTATGTAGTTCCTCCTTATCATCAATCGCATCATAAGATCATCATGGATCCTAGTCATCCCTCATGCATAACATCTCAAGCCACTAACTAGATCATTGGTACTATCATAATAGGGACATCACTACTAAAACATGCTACAGTAAAAGCATAGGGAAATCTAACATGCTAGTAATAAAGCATAAGATAATCCTACAAAGTAGATAAAATCACCTATCACATGCTAACATCATACGAATAGGAAATCTAACATGCTAAACCAATAAGCAATAGATAATGCAATAAAGTAATTCACATCATCTAGTCATATGCTAAACATCATAATATGCCAATGCATCAAATAAACTAACATCATCTAAACATGATATATAAGCATTCCAATGAAAGCATAAATCAAAAGAAAGCATACTCTGGAACCCAAAGTACCAAGTGAAAACATCCAGCAATGGTTACACTAGGAAAAAAGACCGTCTTTGTACATCAGTCCCTAGTAGTGGTATGGGTAGCTATGCCTCCCAACCACATGGTACCCATAGGTCTACTCCCACTATGCTGAAGAAGATAATGATCCAACCACAAACACACAAGAACAACATCCATGGCTAACACTCACACTAGACAGTATGGTGGCTATAAACAAGAAATTAAGACAATGCAAGGAGTATAGGTCCTAGTTAGACACTCAAAATGCTACTAAGTAGGGGTTGACATCATCAAGAGTCACTTGGCATCAAAAAGTTCAAGCTCAGATTTTGTAGATTCAGCAAAATGGAATGGCTCGACACAAGCATTTTATTATCTTTAGTTTTATTACCACCCAATACTTTATTTAGTTATCACTTAATTAAAAACTTATTCAGTCAAATGGAAAATGGACACTAGAATGCACAACAAAAGCCCCCTCCGTATGCTACCCTACCCTACCCATGCTCATCCTATGGCAAGTGCTTGTGGGCATGCATATTCCCAACCCAACCCTAATGATCATAACTTCTAGAAGTACCATAGAAGATTAGGCCTCACAAGTCACCCGAAAAATGTATGTGCACTACTCGTGTGTGGCACACCACCATCATGAAAAACATAACACAAGGATTGGATGAGAACACAATACAAAAGATCACTACACTAAAAACAACTCGAGAGGATGGATTCTACATGAATCTCAAAGACAATAAAACCATGCATCATGAAATCACTTGATCGGCCTCAATTTGGGAGTATGGATTCTACACGAATCCCAATGATGCGACAAGACCAAAAATCATGAACTCACTCAACTAGCCTCAATCTGAGAGTATGGATTCTACACGAATCCTAGTGTCCACAAAATAATAACAAGGTTCCAAAAAAAACCATAACACCAAGTACAAAATCACTTAACCAAACACAAAGTCAAAAGTAAAAATGTGACATATATCCCAATGCAAACAAAAAAGTGCAACGATGGTATGACTAATATCCAAATGGATAATCTAGGTCCACGTCCCAACACATGCCAAGAAAACCCAAAAAAATAGGGTGGCACACAAAACGAGGTTAAAATCCCAAATTTTGGAAATTTTTTGAAATTAAAACCCATTTGGCCTTCTGGTACAAAAACTCCAAAATTCCAAAAATAATTAAGACAACGTATGCAAAAATGGCTAGCATAACAACACAAAACCCCAAACCCTCAAATCAAAAAATAGAGAAATGTGTGTACCCACCCAACTAGGTAGAACTAGCATACAAAAAATAGAGGGGAACACTAGTTCTCAGTGTCCTAACAAATGGCTACCAAAAACAAAAGCTTAAATAGAGCAAAAACAATAAAATGGTAGAGCCCTACCTCACAGCCAAAAGGAGCAAAACAAGAATCTCAACCAGAAAATAAAAAGCTCGCAGAAGTGGCTGAAAATTGTGGCAATCCAAGGTCTACCCGAGCTAGATCGAACGAGCTCAACCTTGTGACAATCCCATGCCCATAGCTCCCACAATGAAAAAGAAGTAAATTCTCATGAAGAGGATTTTGGGTTTTACTCTCCAACTTTTTAATTTGAAAGTGAGAAGTGAGGAATTAAATTCCTTTTTAAATACATGTTCACTTTTTGAGTGAATAATTGATTAGGGCAATTAACCAGCCAATTTATTTAAATCCCAAATTGAACCAAACAAAAATAGGTTATTCCTCATAACAAGAATTGACCTTAGGCAAAACTGCCAAAAAATAAATTCGAGAAGATTTAAAGCCCAAAAACCAAAAAACACAAAAAATCACTTAACACTTTCGCAACAGAGCAAACCTATAAATGCACAGACATGCTCATTGGTCTAATCAGATAATGCAAGTGAGTTCAAATTTAATAATCATTGAAAGAATTAATTTAATAATTAAAATAAGTATACGTCGACCATACATGGACGACATTGGTAAAATATGAATAGCTAAATCACTAACTCCTTGTGCCACTACCAAGGATATAAATCTTGCACACTAAACAACATAATCAAGTACAATTGCATATAATAAAATATCCAAATAAATAAATGCATTAAATCACCTAATTTAACTATTTATTTAATTATATCAAAGTACTCTATTTATATCACTCACATTCGCATAAAGCATAACGATGCAGGAATGAAGTAAATAACCATAGCATTAAATCCACCACATAACATAACCAGGGATATGTCCAAATACTGGATAACCATATATTAGCATAAAACACACTGTCATCTCAATATGATCAATTGAATGACATAGTAGTCTAATATCTGTGATACTAAAATCAAGGTATAATATCCAACCCTCAAGTCATCTCAAAAGTAAAACATAACATAAGTAACAAATATATCTTAGATAAAAAAACATAACAAGTTAAATATCCTCAACACAAAACCAAAGAATCCAACATGGACAATCCATTTCTAATTATTTAAGCATTTAATAATGGTTGCTAACACAACATAAAAAGACACATAAAATACATAAGAAACCAGAGTCATAAACATGACTGACCACTGATACAAGAACCTAGTCTAGTGTAGCATGGTAAAAGTACATAGTACAATCTCTAGACACATCTCAATTTAGTCATGGAACAACCTCATGATACCACATCAATCTTGGTAACCACTAGTACAAACCTCAATGAACCATAAATCACATCATAATATCAAAAATCAGTCTAAGCATAAACAAAACAATTGATACAAAAACATAACTCCAATCATCTCAATGGTGTAGACCATTCATGGTCCCAATCATGATCCCATCTCAAGGAGAGATCAACAAGGTTGCATCCATCAAGATGAATTACAAAAGTCAAATGGGAGAGGAACTATAACACATGTCGAGTTGAAATGAGTGTTGATTCACTCATGTGTCGAGTCACTCAAGTGTTGAGCAGATAGACCATGTTGAGTGATTCAAGTGCCAAGTAAATAGTAGATGTGGAGCAGTTCAAGTGTCGAGTGAAAAATAGAATTATAGTATGTGCCAAGCATCAGTAACTTCAAGTGTCAAGCAACACAGATTGGACATATTTGTTTGTGATTGCACAAATAACTATGTAAACCATTGTTTAGCTGACCAAAGGATAGAATACAATCCTTTGAAGATAAGGATGAACCTATATGCAGACTCCCTATGCAATTACATGTAGTCAATTAGAAAATAGGAAGGATTAAGTGGCAAAAAGGATGAATCTTAGTCATAGATTCATACTTAACCCTAAGTCTTCTAGTCTTCTTAAGGATGACAAAACCTTAAACTTTATATGAGCATGTAAGGAATTGAAGGAGAAATATAGAGAAGTTTGCATGCAAAAAATAGAGCATTTCATGGAGACTTAGGAGTTATAGAGAGTGAATTGTAGAATCAATTGGAGGAGAACAAAAAATAGAGAAATACAACAATTGTTACATCAGATCAAGAAGGATACTATACATATTTGATCTTTAATTAGGCTACCAGAGGTAATCACAATATCTATGTTAAAACATCCTAATAATTGATTTTAGTTAAATATCCTAGGTGGAGTAGTCCTTACAGACTATTGTAAATCCTTTAATAGGGTGACATTCTAAGTGGATGTTATGAAGTCCTTTAGCCAGGCACACTTTTAATAGGGTGTTGAAATCCTCTAACAAGGTGGGACTTAAAAATCCTTGTAAGCTTTTAATAGGGTATGCCTTTCACAAGGCAGATCATGATGCATGGTCAATCCATTGTAACCTTAATTGGCTACACTGTATTACTGCAGTAGTGAAGAATTGTGGCTCTCATCCCCACCCTAGTCTGACCTTCTCTTTGGAGGGTTTCTAGGTAATCATATAAGGTGTCAAATGTGTGATTTCTTATATGTTTATATGATTTAGATGTATGTGGTTTACATGTTATTTTAATTTATCTATTGAATGTATGAGATAGATGAGTGGTGAAAATTTTTATGGGTTCATGTTTTTACTTCTGATTCACACCCTCCCCCCCCCTCTCGGAAGTTTACCTTTCCTACTTGTAATTCCAATAGCTAGGAGAATCATCATCCACATAGATGAATTTACTATAATCTTTAGGTTCTTCATTACATGAAATGTCACTTCTTTCTATAAACTTGTCAACTTTCACATTTGCACTTTCCACAACTTTGTTAGTGTTAAATTTTAACTATTTATTTATCTTTTCTTTTGGTAGAATATCCTAGGAATATGCCTTCATCACTCTTTGCATCAATTTTTCCATTCTTGTTATCTTTTAGTATAGAACATCTATTTCCAAATGTTTTAAAATATTTCACATTAGGAGAATATACATTCCATGGTTCAAAAGGTGTAGCATTTGCACCTTTCTTTACGTGTACTCTATTTAGAGTATAGACAACAGTATTAATAGCTTCTCTCCAATACTTCTTTAATACACTCTTCTAAATCATTAATGTTCTTGCATAGTCTATTATTGATCTATTTCTCCTTTCAGCTATCCCATTTTGAGGAGGGGTCGTTAGTGCTAACATCTATCTTTTCATTCCTCTACCAATGCAAAATGTATTGAACTCATTTGAAATGAATTCACCACCTCTATTAGATCTCAAAAATTTTAGATTCTTCCCTATTTCTTTTTCAACTCTGGCTAAATACCGCTTGAATAGATTGAAAGAATTAGATTAAGCTTTAAGAAACATGCATTAATATGAACCAATTCCAAAATATCACTAGTAAAGTATATTTTTCTCTTAAAAAAGACTTGATTGTTTTTCCCAATTGACATTGTTTACACATGGCATTGTCAAGATTATTTAGTTTAGGCAACCCTCTTACTTTCTTATTTTACTTATATTCACTAGATTGTCAAAGTTCACATGCCATAATCTCTTGTGCCATAACTAAACATCTTTTTGTGCAAACAAAAATGTCTCATTTGATAAATATAAATATAATGAGTTATCTCTTGCCTGATCACCAGTTCCAATGAAATTACCATCAACATCATGTATCTTGGCCTTCCTATTGTGAAATTCAACTTTTTAACCTTATTTTTTCACCTGTGAAACACTCAAAAAATTATAGTTGAGTCCTTTAACTCAATAAATATTGTCACATTTTATCTTGTCAGTCAGTTGAATAATGCCTTTATCTTTTACAACACATGGGATATCATTACCAAATTTAACACACCCACCTTTATATGGACCAATAACCTCAAATTTATCTTTATCACTAGTCATATGATTGGAGCATCTACTATCATTATTCATCTATCACTCTTTTTTATATATGAGATTAATGTAGTTTTCTCATCTTCATTAGAATCTTCTTTCATAGAAACATAGAAAACTTCATTTTTATTACACATAGATTAATTATTAGTTTCTTCTTCAACAATAGAACAAGATTTCTTACCTTTGTCATCCTTGCTTCTCTTGTAGTCTTTGTCATCTCTTCTTCCTTTGTACTTTATTTCCCTCCTTTCATCTGTATCCTCTCTGTTAGGACACCTAGTAGCAATCTAGCCAACCTTGTTGCATGAAAAAAGAAGGAAATTTTACTTATAATTTACCTTTTCCTCTTCCACATATTTTTGCAATCATGGCTTCAAGTTCATCAATCTCATCATTAGAATTGTCACTATCACTTTTCACATGTTTACCTTTTCTTTTGCTAAGGACTAATTGTGACTTGAATGCAGATTCAATAGTAGTAGGTGTGTAGTTATCAAAGTTAGACATCTCAAAAGTAGTATGTCTACCAATTACACCTTCTAAGGCTAAAGTGTTCTTAGTGTGTATCTCAGTTCTTAGATTGCAGAAACTCTAATCACATAAATAAGGAGTAGAGTCCTCAATACCTTTCTTATTAATGTTTCATCTTTTATTTCTCCATTTGCACAATAAATAGCATTAAAAATGTGTTTGAATCTTGTGTAGTATTGCACTACGTTCTCACCTTCCATCATTCTCCTATCATCAAATTTTCATCCCAGGATTTCAGACTTGGCTCTTAAGACATTGTCATCATCTCCATATATGGTTTTCAATTTGAGTCACATTTTATCTACACTATCAAAATCCTTTAAGTCATCAAAGTCAACATAGCTTAGGGCTAAGGAAATCTCCAAAATTGCTTGATTCTATTCGTGCTTCTACTTTAATTGATCAATTGTCAAATGAGTAGTGGTTACCTTTACATACTTATTGTCTACAAAGTTGGTAGCAGAATCACTAATACTCGATATATGCAACCTCATTAAGGATTTCCATGTGGGAAAGTTCTCCTTTTTTATCTTGGATACATCTCTCTTATGAGTCATGATTTTTAGCTTTAAGTACTTTCAAAATTTTCTTCATAATCACTACACTCTAATACCAACTATTAGAAATGTTTAGAACAGATGAGGTGGGGGCAGGGTTGGGGGGGGTGAATCAGTTACTCAAGGTCCTTAAGTAGCACTTGAACAATTAAACACAAACACTCGTTATTATGCTTATCCTATTGTTGTTCAGTCTCTATTGCAAAAATATTGTCTTAAACATAACATGCTTTCCTTAGTGAAAAAATCATCAAATGTAAAAATGTAAAGCATGCAACACAAATTTGATACTAAGATTTTATGTGGAAACCCAATTTGGGAAAAACCACCAGCAACATGTCACCATTTTTTCACTCTTTCAAAGTGAGCCCTATTAGGAGCAAACACTATTAAAGGTTTATAAAACACACTATTACATGTGACTTTGTTAAAGATTTAATCACCCTATTAGGAGTGGCCTTATCAGAGGACTTTGGTCATTCCATTTAGAATGTCACCCTATTAAAGGATTTACATAGATTGTTAAATCTTTAAATGACTATTAGGTCAACCTATGTTTAAAGGATTTTAGTACAAATTGTTTACAATGATTAGAAAGAAAATAGTAGGTTATTATATGTATGATTACAACTCACTTTGCAAATTTAGATCTCTATTTAGTTCAAGTGTTGACTCACTGATACACTCTTCGTTATCATCTTTGTTCTCTATTCACTTGGAAACCCTTCAAGAAATCTATCCACTCTTCTCGAAAACACTTAAACATTCTACTTAGATTCACTTATCAACATCAACATCATCTAAGTAAGCAATCTCTTTTATCTTTGCATTCACTCACTTGTGTGTTTTTGATCCACTGTTGTCTATATGCCTCCCTTACATCTACTTGTACTCACACTCTTTCATTTTTTCAACTTTCTCCCTCTTTAAATAGGCAATTATTGCTTTATCATTTTTAATCATCACTGTAGATCTTAGGAGTTACAATCAAGTTTGATGTGGTTTGTTGTATCTTTCTATCTTCTTGATTATCCTTAGAAACTTCTCTAAAATTAGTATATCAGGTCTTTATCTATTCCTCTTCTTGAATTTAATGATCTGACTCATCAATCTTATCTTCAACATGATTTACATCTACCAAGAAATCAACTAATTCAGCTAAATCTCATGATTTCCTCAAATTCACTCTCATATTGTTACTCAACAATCTGTAAATTTTTGCACTCAGTCATCACTAATTTACTTGGTCATTGTAAAGCTTTTGGCTTGGTATCAACTATCTTGCTTGATATCAACCATCTTCCTCATTTGATAATAATACTTAGTCAACACTAGATTTTCTCAACACTAATTGTAGCTCAATTAAGACTAGCATCACTTGGCATTCCCTATTCTTTTACTCTATTGCTCGGCTTGGCTTAACTTTCTTGAAATAAAAAATTACTTTGCTTTATCAAAGTCCATCTAATCGAATTTCCATTGTAACTTCCTTTTAATAACTCAACCTTTTCTTTAGATGTTATTGTTATGAGAAATTTCTTGAGTCAACTTCATCAATCAAATAGATACAATATTTAGATTAGGTGGCAATATCGCTTATCAATAGGTTTGACATCCATGACAAAAAAACAATTGCTCTAATTGTAAGTTTCTAACAAGGGTTAGGAATTCCATAGTGTCTTATGAGATTGTAGATTCTTGTAGTGGTATTGAGTTGTAAGTGATTATGGATTGTAATCAATGGATAATAATAATATTAGACTTGTTGTTGGTGGATGTAGCCTAGGGATTGGGTGAACCACATTAAATTTTTGTGTCTTATGTTCTCTTCTATACGATTTATTATTTTTTGAGATTGGTTATATTTGCATGTAATTGTTCTTTCTATCCATGGTAGATCCTAACAACATATGTTAGTCACTTCTTATATAAAACTTACCAATGCCATCATCTCTCTTGATATAACATTTTCTTCCAAAAATTTTGACAATATTTCACTAATAGTGTTTGTCAAAACTAAATTTCATAAGGTGTCTTATTTGTATGTTCTATGATTGGCACTATGTTCATTGTATTGTCAAACTAACTACCAATGTTCCCCTTCAAGATTTGTGGCATGGCTTAACTACCTCTTATGTTCTATAAGTCTAGTGATTGTTTTGAGCATTAATAGGTCAATCTTTTGGTGAAACATAAATTCTAGCTTATAACAAGTGGTATTAGAGCTTGATCATAGGTTTGAATATCCTTAAGTAATGCTAAAGGAAGATTTTTGGACTAATCTCCAATGTTCCCCTTTGACATTCATGACATAGCTCAACCACCTACTGTGTTTTATAAGTCTAGTGGTTGTATCGAGCATTAGCACATTAATCTTTTAGTGCAACATCAACTCTAGCTTGTAACATGTATATGCTACTATATTAATTTCCTCTCTCTAAAATATCTTTGATACATATTTCTCAAACATCATAGCTCTTTTTTTTTCTCTCATAGACCTATTTCTTCTCTTAGTAATTCCATTTTACTTAGGAGTCTTAGGATCTGATAGTTTACTCTTGATACCATTTACTTCACAAAAGGTGTTAAACTCATTTGAGATAAATTCTCCACCTATATCAAATCTTAAACATTTAATCTTCAATCCAAAATCATTCCTAACTCTACTCTTAAAGAACTTAAACTTTTGAAATTCTTCAAAATTTTCTCTAAGGAAAGCTACCCACACCATCCTAGTAATTCACCAACATTAATCATGAAGTATCTTTCACCATAGAATCCTCTTGTCTTAGTGGGACCATTCAAATTTGTATGAACAATCTCCAATATTTCTATTTTAGTGAATGTCTTTCTAGGAAAGGAACTCTTGTTCATCTTTGTCATTAATAATGAATGTCTTTCCTATGAACTATAACTGACATCCCTTATCAGTAAACTATCCAACATTCAATAGATTAAGTTTTAATACATCAACAAAGTAAACATCATCAATGTTAGTTTTCCCATCAAGAGTAATAGATTGCATTCCCTTGATATGACAAGCCACATTATTACCAACTCTAGCAATTCCTCCATCATGGCTCTTGAACTAACAAATTTATGATCCAATCATTTTTCTTCTCAACTTGTAACACTAGGGATTTCTCTTTTCTGAATTCTTTTTAAGATTTTCTTATTTTATAGCAAAAAATTCTAACTCATCATCACTTTCACTCCAAACTCTTTGATTAGAGTCATCATCTTCATTTGAATACAAACATTCTCTAGGAATTCTATACTTGAAATTCTTTTTGTACTCTTTCACTCTTTTAGGAAATTTAGAAGAATAATGACCAAATTCATCACAAGTCCAACATTTAAATATTTTCCTTCTATCTGGTTCTTTCCTCACAAACAAGGTAACTCATTCTTTAATCCTTCTATCTTCCTCAGATTTTGATCTACTACTACTAGCATAATCTCCACTGGTGCTTTGCACATCATGAAAAGGAAGGGCATACACTTAATGAACTAAAAGTAGTTTCTACTCTAAGAAAATCTCCAGACTATTTCAACCTTATTTCTACTACTTCCAAAAGAGTTTCTTTGTTAAATTTATTAGTACAAGGTATCACTTGCTCAATCATCTACACTGTCTCCTTGAATGGTGGTGTCAAGGTTTTCAAGATATTCCATATAATCTCATCTTCATCTTTAGTTCCATTATAGGACTTGATTCCTGCAAAATTTAATAATATTCTAGCAATATAACTTCTTACATATTCATCTTCCATCATTTTAGCCTATTGAAAAAAATCCAATTTTGTGATATGATTCTCTTTGCAGGCGTACCACCTTCAAAAGTAAATTCCAATTCTTTCCAAATTCCATGAGATGTTTCTAAGGATTTTACCTGATTGTATTCATTTTTAGGTAGAGCTGACAAAAGTGTTTATCTAGCAAGAATGTTACACGTGAATTGATCTCTTTTAGCTTCACTATATTCTTCAAGTTTTCTTTCTTCCACAATTTTCTTTCTATTCTTTGTCATCAACCAATATCTTGGACCCATGCGCAACAAATGTGTCTTCATATTCTCTTTTCATTTGTCATAGTTAACTTCATCAAACTTAGGAATTTCTTTTGTTGAAATGACATAACATTGATCTCCTAAAGTTGTCAAGATTTTTCTTCAAGGACTTAAATATCTAATACCAATTATTATAGAGTAAAGTCCATCAAGATTACTAAGAGGGATAGGGGAGGGGGAGAGGGGCGAATTAGTTAACTCATCAATACAAATTTTATCAACCTTATTAAACCTTAAACATGTGATCAATAAAATTAGAAGCTATAAGAAGATACACATACACATCCACAATAACACCAAATATGTTGACTAGGAAACCCTTAATTAGAGGTAAAATCCTAGTGGGGATGGTACCCACAAAATAATGTACTAATATATAAGTTCCTTGTAAGAGGATGGACTCTATTAGGAGCCAATGAGATACATTCAATACATATGAATCCCTATTAGGAGACTTTGAACTAATGTTAGGAGATTCCAACCCTATTAGGAGTTGTGCCAACCTTGTTAGGAGTTGTAGAAGATAGATGAACCCATTATCAAAATAGCTTCAAGGGAAAGACTACCAAACTCACTATCCAACTAGTCTTTTTATTATTCATTTTAGAATAATAGAAATGCAATTTATCCCTAGCAACTCAAACTCTTTCTATTTCCTCTTACTATGCCAATACCATACCAAATACCTTTCAAATCTCAATACTAGATCTTTAACTTTACATCTCAATAATCCCTTTGATCACTTGCTAGAATTATATTCATAAATTGACTTCAATATATACTTCATCACAAGGAAAATAACTTTAATTTAAACCATATCCTCAAATTAATTAATTGAGTTGGCCTTGAGGCTTTCCTAATTAATTATAATAGGACCTTACTAAGATAACATAACTCATTGCATCTTTTCACAATTACAAAGTATCGTTGGCTCACTATCTTCACAACTTTTTACATGTGTGACCTTAGACCTCACACACTTGCTGACATCATCATTAGGTTATCTATTGTTACTGTCTAACATTTCCCATCATGATTCTATCTCTATTAAGAGATATAATCCAAACATTGGAAAACACTTCTCGGGTACTCTATCTACACACTACCTTATGTAAATCACAAATAACTTTCACATATTTTTGAATTCCTATATGTGCACTTATCCACATCATCCATATACACTATAGAACATATCATCAACTCTGATTGACCTCATCACCAATACTCTATTTGTACGACCTCATTCTTTGTCTATTACTATCAGGGTCTTAATAGATATAATATGATGTTGACATCAATGAAAAATACAACCATAAATGTAACATGTCAATCTTCCAAATGTTCCATAAATTCTTAGGATACTTCCCCAAAGGAATATCATCAATATTCATACTAACAACAACAGGTGATTGCTAATTATGTTTATGATATTTTATGGTATTGAAAATGTTTGAAGGGACTATAGGATAATTGAACATAAGTGATTAACCCCCCCTCTTAGTTATCTAACATGAATACCTCTTTCCTTGATGGATGACTCTACTATATCCAATAAAGGAAAACACTAGATCTAGAGAAGGAATATACACACAATTGTTGGAATTCTTTAGAATAACTAGTCGGTATGAATCAGTTATCCAAGGTCCAAATATACAAATAAAATTTTTTTAGTACTTCAAATATTCATTTCCATAAAACCATATCATGTATACATCCATTAGAACATCTAGTACCTTAACTTAGTAGGTCACTATCCTAGGCCAAAATAACTTTGTAGTAATGTAAGCACGAAATACCACAAAATCATTCACACAATTTGACACAAGGATTTTACATGGAAACCTAATTTGGGAAAAACCACTAGTAATATGCTACCGATTTTCACTCTTCTGAAGTGATGCCCTATTGAAGGCTAACCATATTAAAGGTTACAAAGCACATTATTAAATGTGACCTAGTTAAATGATTTCAATCATCCTATTAGGAGTGAGCCTTGTTAGAATACTTTAGAACATTCTATTATAATGTCACTGAGTTCAAGGATTTACAAATGACTACTAGGTCAACCTTAATCCAAAGGATTTATCCAGACTGATATAGTTGTTAGAAACTAATAGTAGGACTTGATCTAATAATAAAACATAACTCACTTGCAAATTATAGATCTTTGGTTTATTCCTCCATTCTTCTTAGCATTCATATTCTTCATCTCTGAAAACTTGTTTACCCTTCAACATTCATCCTCTTAAGCATTCTTTCATTGTATGCCAATTGTAGACTCTTCTACTTGGCCACCATATGAAGCAAAACCCTAGACCCCTTTTCTTGCTTAGTTTCTCACACATGAAAATAGTTCCTTCTGGCCTTGTATCCTCTTATAAAGAGAATTTAGGTCTTTTTATACTTAACCACAATCATCCATTTTAGGGTTAGATAAGATTTAATGAATCTACCCACCTTTCCATTTTAGTCCCTTCTAAAAAATTCTTCTAGAATCCTCTTTCAATTCACCTCAAAATTATTTATCTTGTATTTTGTGCCACCAACTCATCATACTTATCTTCCACACACTTCACACAATTCAAGAAATCAAATTAGTCAACTCAAATTTTTCAAATCTTTGATTTAACTTGTTTCATTATCACTCGGCATCCACATTGTTCACTCAGCAATAATAGTCTTTTGATGCTCAACCAACACTAGGTTTCTCAGCATCTACTAAGTCTTCCTCACTTGGTCATCAATTTTATTTCCATAACACTCGACACATACTAAATTTAACTAATGCTCAACACCTATTGTATTTTTTGACACTCAACACTTACTAAATTATGCTCAGCCTGAACTAAGTTTTCTCAGCTTACACTATTTTCTTAGTCAGGATTGGTAGACACTTTTTATGAAAACTCTTCTTCTTGTCTTAGCCAAAGTAACCATTTAATTTAGCCTTAAGTAGATCAATAATACATCATATCATCCATGTCTTATTTGGTCTTAGTGCTCCTTTCATACACCAAATAACTCAACCTTTCTCTAGGTACTCTTGTTAATCTTATCTTTTCAAATCCTCTTCATCAATCAAACAAATGATAGCATTAAAACTAAATGTAATTATCTTACCATGAAGTAGCAAGTTTGATATCATTGAAAAAATAATGATTGTTTCATGATAGGTTCCATCCTTCAAATAATCTCTTATCAACAATCTCCCTATTTGGTGTTGATGGCAAGCCAATCCCAAAAACAACACCAAAAAGAGACTTAATACATTTAAAACTCTCCCTCTATCAATATTCGTCCTTCCTCTATATAGGGAAATGTAATATTTTTCAATCTCCTTCAATGTATCTTGTCCCTTTGACTTCTATGTTATATCTCCCTCTTTAGGTTATCTCTCCCTCTTTGACAACAATGAAAAAGACTTGTCATCTCAATGTGTAAATATAATCAATTCAGGTTCTCCCTCTATCACCTTGTTTGTGAGTGTAAATCTTCTATTTCAACTCCTCCATTACTTTAGTTATCTCCTAAAGTTAGATCCACTACATCAAATTTTTAAATCTGACATTCAACTTAGTTGATGTAGGGTACTATTCTTTCTTCTTTAGTGCTTTGGATAGGGGTATCACCCTAATTTACCTCTAAGATATTCATGTGCATCCTTAGGTAAAGCTTTTGTGAATATATTAGCTATTTTTTTCTTTATATTCACATATTCCATTCTCATTTCTTTGTCTTGAACCAACTCTCTCAAGTAATGATACTTCATTACAATGTTCTTTGACTTTTTATGCATCACAAGGTTCTTAGATATGTTTATAGCACTTGTATTGTTACAATAGAGTATCATAGGTTCAGTAATTTCCTCCTTCATTTCTTTGAGTAATTGTTTGATCCATACCACATTTGTACAATTCATTGCGACAACCACATATTCAACTTTAGTAGTAGATTGTGATATACAACTTTATTTCTTACTAGTACATGAGACTAATATTTTTCCTAAGAAAAATGCTTCACCACTTATACTTCTTTTGTCATCAATATTTCTAGCCCAATTAGTATCTGTATAGGCTCTTAATTCAAACTTATCATTCTTCTTTTAGTATAGACCATAGTCTTTTGTTCCTTTCAGGTATCTCATTATCCTTATAATAGCCATCAAATTGTTCTCCTTAAAATTTTTAGAGAATCTTGAAACAATCTCAATAGCTAATGCAATTTCAGGTTTTCTATGAACTACATATTGTAATTTACCAATTATAGACCTATACAATGTTTGATTTACTTCAGTAGAATCATCTATTTTGGATAGTTTGTATCCTATCACCATAGGAGTACTAACTAGTTTTGAGTCCTTCATACTAAAGAATTTCAATATTTTCTTCACATACTTTGACTGAGTGGTGTAAATACCATGTTTCATCTAATATACTTGCAATCCAACAAAGAACTTTATCACTCCAAACATAGACATTTCAAACTCTTTCTTTATTTCATTTGCAAATGTCTTACACAATGTATTTTGTCCTCCAAATATGATATCATCAACAAATATTTCAGCTAGTAAAATCCCTTCACCTCCTTCTATCTTCAAGTATAGATTTTAGTTATCATAGGTTTTCTAAAAACCAATCTTTACAAGATAGTTGTGAAGCCTCTCATACCATGCTCTTAGAGCTTGCTTCAAACCATATAAATCTTTGTACAATCTACATACCATGTTCTTTTTGTTTGGATCAAAAAATTCTTTTGGTTGTTCAATGTAAACCTCATCTTCTAGTATATCATTTAGAAATTATGATTTCACATCCATTTGATAAACTTTAAATCCTTTTTATGCAAAGTAAGGAAAAAGATTTCTTACTCCTTCCAGTCCTACAACTGGGGTAAATGTCTCTCCATAGTCAATTTAATCTTCTTATGTGTACCCCTTACAAACTAATCTTGCCTTATTCCTTGTGACTTCACCATTCTCATCCAATTTTTTTATGTACAGCCACTTGATTCCAATAACATTCTTATTCTCTAGTCTAGGTACCTGATTCCATTTTTTTCCTCTCAATCTAATCAATCTCTTCTTTCATGGCCAAATTAGTTTAAAAAATTGTTGTGACCATTGTAAATTCCTAAATATCCCTCATAGGTGGGTGGTAGGATCATTGAGATGTGATTTTTCTTTTCAATCAATAAAACACAATGTTTTCCCTACAAAATTGATGTTCAAACATCATGTACGAATAGATTGATCTAAGAGGGTGACACATTTGGACTCTCTAGTGAGTCACCTTTCTAATGCATTTTTTTGGAATACTTGAATCAACTTACAATTTGAAATATTGGAATTTCCCTAACTACTACTCTAGATTTTGTTGTAACCTAGGATAGTGCACAGTCCAAGAGAGGTACACTGACACCCCCCTCTCCACCATTATGTGAGGTGGTGACCAAGTTTCAAGGGGGGGAAAAAAAGACTTTTAAAAATAATTAAATCTCTTAAGCATGGTCTACAAAAAACAATGGAGCGGATAGGGGATGACATCATCCTATGTGATGACCAAAGACTTTGCAAAACACTTTCGTATAAAACTTTTTTTAAAAATTCATTCCAAGAGAAATGCCCAAGGGCAGATGGTGACACATTTAAGTCATAAAGTTTATTAGGTAAGTTTAGGATATTTAGTTATGTTTTTTTTTTTTTTTTATGGTTATTTTTTTTTTCATTTTAAATATAATTTTTTTTTTAAAAAGCAAAAAGGATATTTAAGGAATCATTTTGATTCTCTGTTACCAAAGGCCATTTAATTAGTTTCTCCCATACAAATTCCAGAGCCTATTTGGCTCTAGGATATAATTTTTTTTGGTCAAATTTTTTTCTAAGTGTGGATTTAAAAAGTAATGTATTTTTTTTTCAAGGTGTATTTGTTTTTTTGGATGGATTTAAAACAAAGATTTAACCATTGTGACACAATAATACAAGATTAATTGATATCTTAAACAACTTGAATTGAACTAACAACCATAACCATTTTTCTTTCCTTAACATAGTTTTTTCATATTTAACATATAAGGAATTTGAAAATTTTGCTTAATTAAACCATCATCCCATCATCTTATTTTTGATGTGCATCCATCTAACTGAAAATTACAATTAAATCACATGATAAACAAATATACTCAATCATCATTTTTATTGGCAAACCTAATTCAAAGGCTCTGTCGGGAAAGAACCAGGAAAAAAACTTGACGTTGTTGCCATTACAACAAAGTTTGAAATAAAAATTACATAGGATTTCAATCTCAAATTACAACAATTTAATTGAATTTCCTTCATGACCCTCATCAAGGGTTCCATAACAATTTCTGCAACACATTTCTAAGAATCGTGGAGAGAACAAAATCTGATCAAGTGACAACAAGCATGACCAAGAGACAAGAAAACATGCATATTAATACAAGGTTTACACAATAGGATTCATAATGAATCAAAACTAGGGAAAGGTGGATTCTTCTAATAGGAGAAGTTAGGAACAACACCAAAATAGATGCCCAATCGAGGCTATAAACCAAGAACTTCCGTTCTTCCATTTTAACATACCAAAATCATACAAGTTTTGTGCTGACAGGTAGGGGCCCATAACACCCTACCCTCTCTCCCTCTTCTCATCCTGAGAAAAGACTCTACACTAGTTGGAGTCCAACTAAAAAGACCTTTCCCAAAATTGGTCACTTCTGCCCTATCCAAGGGTGAGTAATACCAAAACACCCATGCAAGAAAATCTCAAAATTCAAACATAAACATGAAAGGAAAACATTCAAGAACATGGTTTTCAATCCTTCCCAACATACCCACCTACATACAAGCATCCAAACAACAACAAGGTAGCATAAGCATGAAGCAAGCATGAAAATATAAACAAGGGAGATGACGAACTCCTACCTTCACAAAGAGGTAATGGCAATTGAATAAATTTGAGTAGAGCTTTTCCCTTCCTTGCTTCAATCTTCCAAGACTCCTCTATAAATGTAGAGATTGGGTAACAACCTAAACTAATCCAAGAAGGGCTTCTAAATAAGCCTCAAACTCACCCACCAAAAGGAACAATAACTTCTCCCACCCACCTACAAATCTAGAAGTTCCTAACTCAACCCACACTATGGTTAATCACTAGGTGGAGGTGAGTTGATGCAACTTATGGTAGCCATAGTCAATTTTCGCACAAAGGTAAAAAGAGACTTTGTGAGTGATCTCAAAAGTTAATAAAAGGGGCTTAGGGGTTAGAAAAGATCCCCAACCCATACCCATACCCCTTGGGTATAAATATTTCATGTTTTAAAGCCTTAGGAATAGGTTTCGAACCAAACAAAAGTTAGAAAATAATTTAGGGCCATCTAACAACTCTAACAATGTAGATTAAGCACTAATCTGGATTAGGGATGACTAAACTTGATTAAGAACCAAATTAGCAAAAAGACACTAACTTAATTTGACTTAGGTCCAAAGGTTACACAACTAACCCTAATAGGCATGCTGAAGATCACAAACAACTCACGAGTGTCAAGCGACACTAAAAGAACATAGTTATGAACATTAACATTTACTGATCATAGAAAGATACATACATACATATCACAATAAATTTGATTACGAACAACAGGTTTCAATAGTTAGCATATAGGGATCAGTTTTGTTCCTCCATCGGGTTTCTCATCTAAAATATCTTGCACACTAATTGCACACATTAGGAGTCTCGTAAAATCACATGTACATATGTATTTACATATCAAAAATTCACATAGATTAAAACATACATCAGTAAATTAGTCAGGGTTTTCTCTCATTTCTTAACCATTAAAATCTCTTAAATCAAAGTATCAATCCTACATTTACTGATTTCATCAACATACATATACATAGAACATTAAATGACAAACATCAAATATCTAAAAGTAACATCACACAATATGAAATAATATAATATGTTCTAAGCATTAGATAATGTCTCAACATCTCGAGTCGTGATATCAAAATAATAGTAATGTATCACTATGCTACAATGGGTTGGGGCGAGGCCTCACATCCTCCCCCACTGGGCATGAACTTCCTCCTGGAGTTCATCAAAAAGATAAGGGTACTAAGATTGCATCTGTGCTACATCCTCCCATGAAGCTGTGACCTCATCGTAACAATCCCACTGGACCCTAACCTGGTCCAGCTCTTGGCCTCAAAGTGCTAGGGTCTATCGAGCAATAATACAAATAGGCTCTAGTGCTAGCTATCCATTTGACTCCACTTGTAAAGCATCCCAATCTATAATATGAGACTCATCATAAATGTATCCTCTAAGTACTAAAATGTGAAACACATCGTGGATGCGTAATAGGCTAAGTTGAAAAGGTAAATGGTATGCAATAGGTCCTATCCTCTCTAGGATCTCAAATGGCCCAACAAACTGAGGTGCCAACTTAGAGCCCTTTCTAAATCAAATTGGACTCTTGTGTGGTCGCACCCTCAAGAACACTCTATCACCAACCTGATACTCTCGATCTGTCCTCTTCGCATTAGCATACTTCTTTTGCCTATCCTATGCCTCTCTTAGGTGTTTTCTAATTAGGGTCGCATGTTGCTCCATCTCCTTTACTAATCGAGGATCAATAGATACTTGATCCTCGATCCTATTCCAGCTCAAGGGCATCCTACACAGTCTTTCGTACAAGGCCTCATAAGGTGGCATACCTATGGAGGAATGGTGCCCATTTTTATAGGCAAACTCGACAAGATATAGGTATTCCTCCCATTTGACCTAATGGTCTATCATGTACATATGTAGCATATCCTCCAAAACCTTATTCACTTGCTCAGTCTGACCACCTGTCTGAGGATGGTACGCTGTACTAAAATTGAGCCAAGTGCCCAAAGCTGCCTGCAACTCTCTCTAGAATGAAGAAGTGAACAAAGAGTCTCTATTGGAGATGATCTTATAGGGAACACCATGAAGTCTGACAATGTCCTATAGGAACACCTGAGCTATGTCTCATGTTATAAATTTAGTATGCATAGGTGAGAAATGGGTAACTTTGGTCAACGTGTCAACTATCACCAAAATGGCATCATTGCGGCGAGATGACATAGGAAGACAAACAATGAAATCCATAGATATAGTATCCCATTTCCACTCTATAATCTCATGTGGCTAAAGAAGCCCACCAGAATGATGGTGCTCTACCTTCACCCTCTGGCACTCAAGGCATCTCACAACTATGCTAGCAATCTACACTCTCATGCTTGGCCAATGATACAACTACCTCAAATCTGCATGCAACTTCTTAACACCGAGGTGTGCTGCATAAGGTGCTCTGTGAGCCTCAAGTACAATGAGCTCACACAAACCCCCAATGGAAGGTACATACATACATCCCCTATGACACAAAAGTCCATCAGACTCCAAGGAATACTCTGAAAACTTCCCTTCCAAGGGTCTTTGAGATTGTATTAATTGACTCACTTCTACATAAAGCTCATCAACTGGTAAGTGCTGTAAGATTCGCTCTCTCAAGTCAGTGCAAGTAGTCATAGATGGCAGCTCATGGCACCTTCTACTTAAGGCATCTGCAACCACATTCTCCTTTCCCTTGATGTAATGAACATCAAAATTGTACTCACACATAATCTCCATCCACCTTCTTTGCCTAGCATTAAGGTTCGGCTATGAAAATATGTACTGTAAACTCTGGTGATCGGAATGAAACTCAAATCTATGACCCAGAAGGACATGTCACCATCTCACCAAGGCATGAACCACTGGCACAAGTTCGAGGTTGTTAGTAGGATAATTGAGTTCATGAGTCTTCAACTTCCTAGACTCAAAGGAAATAGGTTGTCCATCCTGCATAAGGACTACACCCATACCATCTAAAGATGCATCAGTGCACACCACAAAATTTGCAATAGGATCTGGCACTACAAGAATCGGTGCACTCATGAGGGCTCTCTCGAGCTCTTGAAAAGCTCTACCACACTTCTCTATCCACTCATACTTTTTCCCCTTTTTTTGAAGAGATGTGATGGGGTGTGCCAATCTAGAGAATCCTAAAATGAAACATTGGTAATATCTTCCTAGCCCCATAAAGCTCCTCACTTCAGTAACACTGGTGGGTGCTGGCCAATCCATGATGGCCTTAATTTTTTATGGGTCTACTGAGACTCCATCACCTGATATGACATGACCCAAATAATGTATCTCAAGTTTTAAGAATGCACACTTCGGCAAGCTACCAAACAATTGATTCTCTCTTAGCTTCTGCAATACTTGCCTCAGGTGCTCTTCATACTCTTTCTCATCATGAGAATAAATTAGAATTTCATCAATAAAAAAAACCACAAACTTATCCAAAAAGGTATGGAATACTCCATTCATGAGGCTCATGAATACAGCTGGAGCATTTGTGAGGCCAAAGGGTACCACGGTGAACTCATAGTGACCATACCTAGTACAAAAAGCTATCTTGGGGATATCACTATCCACAATCCTCAACTGATGATAACTTGACTTTAGATCAATCTTTGAAAATACTCAAGCACCCTACAACTGATCAAAGAGATCATCAATTATGGGAAGAGGATATCAATTCTTGATGGTCACTTTGTTCAATACACAACCTAAGTGATTTGTCCTTTTTCTTGACGAAGATCACTAGTGCACCCCAAGGTGACACACTAGGTTGAATATGCCCCTTCTCTAAGAGTTCCTTCAACTGAGCCTTTAGGTCATAGAGCTCATGATTAGTTATCCTATATGGTGCTCTTGAAACTGGCTCGGCTCTAGGCACAAGGTCTATGTGGAAATCCACTACTCAAGGTGGAGGTATACTAGGAAGCTCTGAAGGAAACACATCTACAAACTCCTGCAGGATTAGAAAATCATCGAGCGATGGCTCCCCCTCTGAATCTTCCTCCTTGTCACTAATGGTGATAGTGAACAACTAACAACCCTTTCGCATGCATCACCTAAGCCGCATAGCAGAAATAATATGAAGGGATACAAGTATCTTCACTCCAAAGATCTCCCTAGAGATACCATCATCATCCACACATTCCATCCTCTTCTATCAAAAATCCATCTTAGCATTGTGGGCATAAAGCCAATCCATGCCAAGAACAACATCATAAGAACCTAGAGGGGTAATGCGTAGATCAGTCCTAGTGGACATATCTCCAATCTGCATCTGACAACTTTGCACCATGTAACTAACTGACACTCTGGCCCCTGAGGCTAACTCTACTTCCCAACTAACATCTTGTCTAACTACCACTAGCCCACAATGCTCCACCACATATGGAGATATAAAAGAGTCAGTAGCTCTGGAATCAAATAAAACTACAACCATATGGCCCTGTATAATGCTTGTACCCTCGATAACTATGGCCTAATGCTCAGCCTAGCAGTTATCAACCATTGCAAAAACTCTATGGGATCCACCCATGTCACCAATTGTCGGCTCTGAAAAAGCTCTACTATGACCACTAGATGCATGTCCCTGCTGACACTCCCTAGCTATATGACCCATGCCACCACAAGTGTAGCATGGTCCCCGAGTATAAGATCATGCACCCTCTAATCTAGATTGTTGTGGGCTTCCTAACCTACTGGATCCACTATAACCACCCCTAGAAGACTACTAAGTATTCATTGATTGTGACTATGGGGCCTATACTTTTAGATCTTTCTTGGGACCCTATGATTGTCACTGCTTGGGATTGGAGCCTTGATAACCTTGAGAAGGTTTCTAATGCTACTACTATGGTTTTGGCTGCTAAGATTGTTGGCCCTTAGAGGACCCTGTTGTATAGTTCTAATTCCCTTTCCAAGGGGGTTTCTACTGGGAAGAGTTTCTATTCTGAGACCAATCCCATGACTCCTGCCTACCTTGAGTATCCTTAGCCACTAGTGCTATGTCCACTACCTATCTGAAGGTGGTAGGGAAGACCATCTAAACTGGGCCCTGAAGTGAGAAATTCAAACCCATAATAAAGTGATGCACCCATAGTTTCTCATCCTTCATGTATTCCACATAAGGAAGGAGCTCAAGAAACCTACTCTCGTACTGAGCCACTATAAGACCTCTCTGATAAAGAGAATGAAACTCCTCTATCTGTTTCTATCAAAAATGCTCTGACAAGTACCTCTCTCAGAATCTTTCTAGGAAAGACTCCCATGTGAGGGTGTCCATCCTCACTCCACCTATGATCTCCTCCTGATGTCACCAATTGGAGGCATCCCCTCTCAACTGATGAACTACTAGGTGTGCCTTTAGATTACTCACATAGGGTCATAATCCAAAGCACTGATGTAGGCTCTACAACCATGCCTCTACTACCATTCCCTCAATGGAACCCGTATACAATGGTGGCCTGAGTCAGATCAATTCCCTGATGTCATCTCCTATATGTCTCAGAGGTCTATCAAGTGGGGGTCCTCTCTGGTGTATTGACTCTTCCTCATGCTCACCCTAACCCTCAATCTGTCTCGGTGGGGGACTCTTAGTCCTCTCTCTAATTCCAGGTCTACCTCCTTCGAGTTCCTCTACTTCCACTACTGGAATCTGCTGAACTGGCTGAACTACAGGCACTACTCTCTGCTGGACTACATCAATCAAAGTTTGAAGTGTATCTATAATTTTCTAGTTTGAGTTTGGTGGTGTTGGAGGTGGAGGTGGTGGTGGTGGAGGTGGTCCATCCTCCTATTCTACTCTACCACCCCTAGCCCTACGACCTCTACCTCGTTAGTTGCTTCGAGTAATAGGAGGCATCTTCACAAATAAAAGTTTGAGTTAAGTTTAGGAAGCCTTCCTAGTATTGAAACATGGGCTCTGATACCAAAATGTCATGCCCAAACTATGAGGCAAAAAAACACAAATCTTTTTTCTTTTTAAAAAATAAAATTAATAATCAAAATGCTCTAAGTTTGATAAGTTTGTGATCACAGTTTAAGTAAGGTTCTCTAAATCTCATCTTAAGTTACATATCTTGTGAAGGAATACATCGTTAAAATTTGATGCTCTCGTTATTAGATTTATAGTGATCATTAAACACGTTATTTCACTAACTTCTCAATGAGATAGGAAGATTATTTAAATAAAATTTTTAAATGAGTTTGGTTTTAAAATTAATTGAAATATCTAATCAAGGACTAGTTAAAATAACTAATACATCTACTCATACATATATATATATACTTTATTTAGCTTTTCTTAAATTTTCATTTAATTAAAAACCCATAATGTTATTAAGAGTTAAACATTTATGAAGATATTAACAATATAAATTACACTTAAATTTGACTAGGTGATAAGGAAATCAATTTAACATCTTATGTTTGTCTAACAAATACTCACATGATAAAACAGAATACTAGTTCACAATAAGTTTACTAAAACTTTAAAAATATAAAATTTCTACTAAATATATTAAAATTTAAAATGAATAACTTAAAACAAATAACAAAACATGTATTAAAACTTTCCAAATTAATTAAACCAATAAATTAATTTTAAAACTAAATTAACTACATCCAACATAGTTTAACCTTTAAATTCAAAACTAAATAATATTCAAAAATAAATTAACATTGATAATACAACTATCTAAATTTACATTAACATTTTAAAAAAAAAAACCATTAAACAACATAAAGAAAGACTAACATAAAACTTTAATACATTAAACTAACTTAAATTAACTAACATGCTAAAATAAACTACTTACAATTTTTAATAAATTAAACTAACTAACAAAATAAATTACATAAACAAAACTAACATATTAACCAAACCTAACATCATACTAACCTACTTACTAACGCACACCCAAAAACTAACTTTCCTATACTAACATATACTTTCCCCCCCTACACTTACTCCCCTACTCCCAATGTCAAATCGACCCCCCCTTACCCATGCACAATCCAAATCTGTTATTCCTAAGCACTGCACTTGGGATAGCGCATAGTCCAAGAGATGTACATGTAGATAATCATACATGTATACATACATAGATACATGTATGTATACATACATGCATGCATGCATGCATCCATACATACATATATCTATGTATGCAATATGTATGTATACATAGATATATACATATATCTATGTATATTGATACATAGATATATGTATGTATCTATGTATACATACATATTGCATACATAGATATATGTATGGATGCATGAATGCATCCATCCATACATACATACATGCATCTATGTATACATACATGTATCTATGTATGCATGCATGCATGCGTACATACATTCATACATGTATCTATGTCATACATAGATGCATACATGTATGCATCTATGTATACATACATGTATCTATGTATGTATACATGTATGCATACATATATATGTATGTATGCATGCATACATCCTTACATACATGTATGTATGTATGTATGTATACATGCATGCATGCCTACATCCATACATACATGTATGTATGTATGTATACATGCATGCATGCCTACATAAATGTATCTATGTCATACATAGATGCAAACATGCATGTAAGCATCCATGCATGCATCTACATGAATCCATCCATACATACATGTATCTATGTATACATACATATTGCATACATAGATATATGCACGGATGCATGCACACATCCATCCATCCATACATACATGCATGTATGTATACATACATGTATCTATGTATGCATGCACGCATGCATACATACATACATACATGTATCAATGTCATACATAGATGCATGCATGTATGTATGCATGGATGCATACATACATACATACTTGTATACATGTATATATATCTTTCATACATGCATATGCATGTATGCATGCATACAAGTATGAATCTATGCATACATACATGTATCTATATATGTATACATGTATGCATACATATATATGTATGTATGCATCCATGTATACATACATACATACATGTATCTATGTCATAAATAGATGCATGCATGTATTTATGCATCAATGCATGCATGTATACATGCATCCATCCATACATACATGTATCTATGTATACATACATATTGCATACATAGATATATGTATGCATGCATGCATCCATAGATACATGTATGATTGCGTGCATGCATGCATGCGTGTATCTATGTATCTATGCAAGCATGTATCTATGTATGTATACATGTATGCACGCATGCATCCATACATACATGTATTATGCATACATAGATGCATGCACGTATGTATCCATGCATGCATAGATATATGTATGTATACATATTGCATACATAGATATATGTATGTATGCATGCATGCATGCATGCATAGATATATGTATGGATGCATGCATGCATACATAGATACATGCATGCGTCTATGTATACATACATGTATCTATGTATGTATGCATGGATACATAGATGCATGCATGTATGTACGCATCCATCCATGCATAAATGCATGCATGTATGTATGCATGTATGGATGGATGAATCCATACATACGTGTATCTATGTATGGATGCATGCATGTATCTATGTATGTATACATGTATGCATGCATCCATCCATACATACATGTATCATGCATACATACATACATACATGTATCTATGTATCCATCCATGCATGCATAGATATATGTATGTATGTTTGCATGCATGCATGCATCTATGTATGTATAGATGTATGCATGTATCCATCCATACATACATGTATCTATGTATACATACATATTGCATATATAGATATATGTATGTATGTATGCATGCATACATACATACAAGAATGCATACATACATAGATACATACATGTATCTATGTATGTATGCATGGATACATACATGCATGCATGTATCGATGCATCCATGCATGTATAATGCATACATGTATGTATGCATGTATGGATGGATGCATCCATACATACATCTATCTATGTATGTATACATGTATGTATGCATGCATCATGCATACATACATACATACATGTATCTATGGATGCATCCATGCATGCATAGATGCATATATGTATGCATCACTGCATGCATCCATGCATGCATGTATCTATGTATGTATGCATGCATGAATCTATGTATGTATCTATGTATGTATACATACCTATTGCATACATAGATATATGTATGTTTGTATGCATGCATGCATAGATATATGTATGGGTGCATGCATGTATCTATGTATGTATACATGTATGTATGTATGAATGCATGCATAGATACATGCATGCATCTATGTATACATACATGTATCTATGCATGTATGCATGGATACATAGATCTATGTATGTATGTATGTATGCATGTATCTATGTATGTATGTATCCATACATGTATCTATATATGTATGCATGCATGTATCTATGTATGTATACATGCATGCATTCATCCATCCATACATGTATCTATGTATGTATGCATGCATGTATCTATGTATGTATACATGTATGCTTGCATCCATCCATACATACATGTATCTATGCATACATACATATTTACATATATATATGCAAGCATGTATGCATGCCTACATGCATGTGTGTGTCATTACATACATACATACATGTATACATGTATGTATCTATATACATAAATATATATGTATGTATGAATGTGTATGTATGTATGCATACATATATATATGCATCCATATATGTATGCATGTGTGTGTATGAATACATATATACATACATCCAAACATGTATGTATGTATATATTTGTATGTCTATATGTGTATGTATGCATACATATATATACATACATACATATATGCATACATACATACATACATATACATATGTATGATGCATGAATACATCCATCTATATATGCATGCATGCATACATACATATTGCTTTCATGCATACATATATGTATCTATGCATGCATCATACATATGTATATGTATGTATGCATGCATGCATGCATACGTATATGCATGTATACATAGATATATGTATATATGCGTACATATATATACATACATACATATACATATGTATGATGCATGCATACATACATATATGTATGCCTGCATGCATACTTACATATTGCATGCATGTTGCATGTATACATAGATATATATATGCTTGAATGCATGCATATGCATACATACATATATATGTATGCATACATCCATACATACATGTATCATGCATACATATATATGTATGTATGCATATGCATGCATGCATGCATGCATCCATCCATACATACATCTATCTATGTATGTATTGCATGCATGCATATGCATACATACATATATATGTATGTATACATGCATATGGATGCATGATACATGTATATATATATATATATACATACATACATATCCATATCTATCCATATGCATATATCCATAAATATATATGTATCTATGTATGCAGGCATGCATCAATACATACATTTACTTATGTATGTATGGATGCATGCATGCATGCATGGATTATACATAGATACATGTATGGATGGATGCATGTATGCATGCATGCATATATATATACATACATCCATGCATATATCCATATCTATGTATATATGCATACATATCCATATCTATCCATATGCATATGTCCATACATACATATATATCTATGCATGCATGCATATATATATATATATATATATATATATATATATATATATATATATATATGCATGCATGCATCCATACATACATACATGTATCTATGTATGTATACATGTATGCATGTATCCATCCATACATACATATATCTTGCATGTATGTGTGCACGTATGGATGTATGCATACGTACATGCATGTACACATGTATGTATGTATGTATGTATATTCAAGAATACATATATATGTATGTATGCATGCATGCATATGTATGTATATACATATATATGTACATACATAGGCATGCATGCATATATACATATATCTATTGCATAGAACTCTTGATCATAAACAGAATACTTCTTTTTTGTATCATTCAATTTTTCACTAAAATATGCAATAGGCTTACCATTTTGGCTTAATACAGCCTCAATAGCGCTGCCACTAGCATCACAATCCACCTAGAACACCTTCCTAAAATTTGGAAGTGCCAACACAGGTTGTTTTGTCACCTTCTTTTTTAGCCTTTCAAAACTTCTCGTAGCTGCTGCAATTCATTTGAACTGTTTTCTATCCCCTCTTATTGTGTCAGTTAGGGGTGCACATATGCCACTGAAATTCTTAATAAACTTCCTATAAAAACTAACCAGACCATGAAATGATCTTACCTTAGTAGGAAACCTTGGAGTAGGCCATTTCAAGATGGCTTTTACCTTCTCTAGATCCATTTTGAAACCTCCAGGTGATATAACAAACCCCAAATAGAATAACTCCCTTTTTGCAAAGATACACTTCTTCAAATTAATTAACAGTTTCTCTTCCCTTAACCTTTCAAGGACACTATGAATATGCAATAAATGTTCTTCCAAAGTCTTGCTGAAAATTAAAATATCATCCAAATATACAATAACAAATTTTCCTAAGAACTTCTTAAGTACCTCATTCATAAGTCGCGTGCAGGTGCTTGGGGTGTTTGTCAATCCAAAGGGCATGACTAACCACTCATAAAGATCCTCCTTGGTCTTGAAGACCATTTTCCACTCATCTCCTTCTCGTATCTATATCTAATGATAGCCACTCTTGAGATCTATTTTTGTGAAGTACTGAGCTCCACTCAAGCAGTCCATAAGATCATCAATTCTTTGTAATGGAAACTGGTACTTGTTGGTTATCCTATTTATAGCTTGAGAGTCTGTACATGTCCTCCACTCTCCATCCTTCTTTGGTCTTAGTACTGCAGGTAATGCACATGGACTTAGGCTCTCCCAAATCAAGCCCTTCCTAAATAGCTAATGAACCTGTCTATTTAGCTCGTCTATTTCAGTAAGAGTCATCCCATGAGCAGCCTTGTTAGGCAAACTAGCTCCTGGAATTAGATCTATCTGATGACTGATTTGCCTTACTAGTGGCAATCCTTCTGGAACATTATCAGAGATAATATCTCCAAACTCTCCTAGTAAATATAAAACTTCACATGGTATTTCACTACTATCTTCTTTATCTTTCCTAGGAATCAAAGCATAGCACATACACTGATGTTTCACTCCATCTAAAAACTTTCTTCCATCAACAAGACAAATCCTAGCATTACTACATACCTTTTCACCTTCCTTTTTCATGGGCTTCAGTTTGTGGCGAACTCCATCCTTTGTTAGAGAGTATGTGTTTGCATGACCATCATCAACTGCATGCCTATCAAACTGCCATGCTCTACCCAACAATAGATGACAAAAATCCATTGGAATAACATCACAGAGAACTTCATCATGGTAACTCCCAATTTTGAATTTAACTAGACATTGTTCACTTACCAGGACCTTATGATCATCTTTCACCCAAGCAATCTGATATGGCTAGGGATGTTTCTCCCTCTTGTTTCTCCCTCTTGAGCTTCAGGTTAGAGACCATCTCCTCTGACACCAAGTTGTTAGTGCTATCACCATCAATGATCACATCACAACATTTTTCCTCAAATTTGCACCTGGTATGGAATAAACTCCTCCTTTGTCTTGGTTCAATCTCACCACTTAGTAGGACCATTTCATTCACTAAAGTCTCTCCTCTTTTTACATCCTCTAAATGTGATGACTGTGCATCCTCATTCACATGAGCAACCCTAGCTTGACCCTCAGCTCTCCTATCTGTCCTTCCTTGTCATTGAGGGCATTCAAAGGAACGATGCCCTTCTTCATTACAATGGAAATAGGTACCATGGAAGCCTCCTCTTCCTTGTCCACATACTCTACCTCTTCCTCTCTAATTTTCAAAGTCTTGATCATGGGAGCGGTTGAAACCCTCATTCCTCTGGTTTCTGCTAGTACCCACATCTTCATTTTTCTTTTGGATTTCATTTCGGCCTCTAAATGACCTACCACTTCCCCTTCCTCATTGACCACACCCTCTTTTTCTCCCTTCAAACCTTTCATTCAACTTCTCTTCAACTCATAGGGAAAACTAGTATGCCTCTTCAATGTTGGTCATTCTTACCAGACTTAATTCCTCCTGTATGCTAGGTTGCAACCCACTAATATAATGAGCAACCTTCTCCTTATTTTCTTCTGCATGCCTTGCTTCTTTTTCTAGAATTCTCTAAATTACAATTACATTCATCCAACCAATTTACACCTTGTAGTTTACCAAAATGATGGCTCAATTACATACTCCTATTTTTTTTGACATTTACACATATCCCAAGGTGTTCAAATACTCTATCCGAGAACACTAATAGTGAAACTATGAGAGTTAGAACTTTTATTTGACCCAAATGGGTAGCCAAAAATGAAAACACATGAAATAGAAACTAAGTCTAAGTACATTTTTTTTTGGTGACACAGGATTGCCTTATACCTCTAGATGCTCCTACATCACATACATAGATACATGTATGCATGCATGCATATATATATATCTACGCATGCATGCATCCATAGATACATGTATCTATGAATGCATATGCATACATACATATATACATAGATACATGTATGTATACATAGATACATGTATCTATGGATGGATATACATACATGCATGCATCCATCCATACATACATGTATCTATGTATACATACATATTGCATACATAGATGTATGTATGTATGGATGCATGCATGCATGAATGTATGTATACATACATGTATCTATGTATGGATACATGTATGCATACATCTATATGGATGCATACATGTATACATACATAGATACATGTATGTATACGTAGATACATGCATGCATGCATGCATAGATATATGTATAGATATATGTATGCACATGTATGCATACATAGATACGTGTATGTACATGTAGATACATGCATGCATGCATGGATGCATGCATGCATAAATATATGTATAGATATATGAATCGATGCATACATGCATGCAGGTATGTATACATACATACATGTACCTATGTATGTATAAATGTATGCATCCATATATATGGATGCATACATGTATACATACATAGATACATGTATGTATACGTAGATAAATGCATGCATGCATAGATATATGTATGGATATGTGTATAGATGCATGCATGTATGTATGTATACATGTATGCGTACATATATATGGATGCATACATGTATGTATACATAGATACATGGATGCATGCATGTATGGATGTATACATACATGTATCTATGTATGTATACATGTATGCATACATATAGATACATGGATGCATGCATGTATGGATGTATACATACATGTATCTATGTATGTATACATGTATGCATACATATAGATACATGGATGCATGCATGTATGGATGTATACATACATGTATCTATATATGTATACATGTATCTATGTATGTATACATGTATCCATACATATATATGCATGCATACATGTATGCATACATATATATGGATGCATACATGTATACATACATAGATACATGTATGTATACGTAGATACATGCATGCACGCATAGATATATGTATGGATATATGTATGGATGCATGCATGCATCCATCCATACATACATGTATACATGCATGCATCCATACATACATATGTAGATACATGTATGTATACATTGATGTATGGTTGCATACATACATCCATACATATATCCATACATATATATATGTGTGCATGCATGTATCTGCGTATACATACATGTATCTATGTATGTATATAGGTATGCATCCATATATGCATCCATACATCTATGTATAGATACATGTATCTATGTATGTATGTATGGATGCATGCATGTATACATGTATGTATCGATGGTTGCATGCATGCATAGATATATGTATGGATATATGCATGCATGCATCCATACATACATGTATCTATGTATCCATATATATATTGCATACATAGATATATGTATGTATGGATGCAGGCATGCGTGCATGTATACATAGATATATGTATGGATGCATGCATTTATGTATACATAATTTTATTTATGTATACAATATGTATACATACATACATAGATATATGTATGGATATATGTATGAATGGATGCATGCATGTATCTATGTATACATCCATGTATCCATGTATGTATGCATGTATACATATATGTATGTATGGATGCATACACGTATCCATGTATGTATGCATAGATACATATATGTATATGTATGTATGCATGCATGTATGTATGCATTCATACATCCATAAATACAAGTATCTATGTATCAATATATGTATGTCTACATGTATACATGTATGTATGTATGTATATATATGCATGCATACATATATATGTCTACATGCATGCATACGTACATATATATCTATGAATGCATGCATGCATACATAGATATATGTATGTATGTATGTATGCATGCATGCATGCATGCATCCATCCATACGTACATACATATCTATGCATCCATCCATACATACATGTATCTATGTATACATACATGAATCTATGATGCACCACTGATGACGGGCCACACCACCCGTACCAACTAACAACAAAAATGCAACAAGATGGAGATAGAGAGATGACAAAATGCTTCATAAAACTTCCATTAATACTTGAAATTCATTAGAATATTTTCCAAATAGAAAAACTCCAAATTCTTACAATATAAGAGAGATTGCTCGCTAAGAGCTTCTACAAGAAATTACATCCGAAGAGCTTCTACTTGAAGAGCTTGTCTTGAAGAGCTTCTATTTCTCCAACTTCCATTAGAAGAGCTTCCATTTCTTGAACTTGATTACAAACGATTATAAGCCTTGCTTAAATAGGCACTTCTAACCCAAGACATTACAAACACAAGCAATGTGGGATAAAAGGTAAATACAACTACCTTTAAATAAATATTAAATTCTCACCTAAATACAACTAAGCACCCAACAAATATTAAATGCATGATTTAAGGAACTTTCCACAAACTTCTAAGATGCCTCCTACACACCTCGATTAATCAAATGACAACTATTTTTATTATTTTCTATTTATGCCACCCATGCACCTTGAAAATAGAAATTCCTCTTTTCTCCTTTTTTTTCCTATTTTTTTATTATTTTCCTTCCATTTTCGTCACTTTCTCTCTCCTCCATAATTTTTTTTTCTCTCTCTTTTTTTTTCTAATAATTTAATTTTTCCATGCAAGATGCTCCTGCATCAGACTCCCTTGGTAGATAGAAAAGTGTGTCCCACACTTTGATGTCAATAGAGAGATATAGAACCATCTTCATCTTCACCACAAGCTTCCACCTCAATAGGGACAAGAAAACCAACATGCAAATCTTCCTCATCCAATCTTGTTGAATTAATCACACCTGTAATAAATCCAGCAACACCATACCAATCTTCCTTTGCATACCACACATGACTAACAAGATCCTCATGCAAAAAATCATCAATATCTTTTAAACTCATATCAAAGACAACATCCCATGATTCATAAGAATTTACCTGTTTGACATCTTCATCTTTGCTTGCCTCTTTTATGTCGTCAACAATGCATGTAACTACTTCACTTGCTTGATCTCCAACTAAGGCACTATATTCTTCCTCCATTGTTTTAGTCTTCCAATCACCTTTATCTACTTTTGGCATACAAATCTGGTTATCTTCATGCTCTTCCTCTTCTCTTTCATCTTCTTCAACTTCTAGTTTGCCAATAATTTTCTCTTCATTCACTTGCTCTTCCACTAGATCATCTTCCTTTTCCACATCTAAAGAATTATCAACATCTCTATTCTGGTGACATGCTCTTCGTTTTCACAACTCAGCTTCTAATTCATTCACTTGCTTTTGCAAATCAACTAGTAATGATTGTTGATTTCTTGCTCTAAATTTCTCAAGTCGAGGAATCCTTAGAATCCATCCAATCACAAAAGCCATCTTCTTCTTTCTCTTCTCCATAATCAAGTCTTCAGAAGACAAATCTTGTCCAAAACAAGAACCTCGTGCAAACTGCCTCACAGTCGGCGCTCTGTCTACACAATCAAGAACTTCTTCACAAACTTCACCCAACTCAAGGTCCTGGTGCAAACTGCCTCACGTTCGGCGATCTGTCCGCACACTCAGGAACTCCTACTCTGATACCACTGATGACGGGCCACACCACTCGTACCAACTAACAAAAAAAATGCAACAAGATAGAGATAGAGAGATGACAAAATGCTTCATAAAACTTCCATTAATACTTGAAATTCATTAGAATATTCTCCAAATAGAAAAACTCCAAATTCTTACAATATAAGAGAGATTGCTCGCTAAGAGCTTCTACAAGAAATTACATCCGAAGAGCTTCTACTTGAAGAGCTTGTCTTGAAGAGCTTCTATTTCTCCAACTTCCATTAGAAGAGCTTCCATTTCTTGAACTTGATTACAAACGATTATAAGCCTTGCTTAAATAGGCACTTCTAACCCAAGACATTACAAACACAAGCAATGTGGGATAAAAGGTAAATACAACTACCTTTAAATAAATATTAAATTCCCACCCAAATACAACTAAGCACCCAACAAATATTAAATGCATGATTTAAGGAACTTTCCACAAACTTCTAAGATGCCTCCTACACACCTCGATTAATCGAATGACAACTATTTTTATTATTTTCTATTTATGCCACCCATGCACCTTGAAAATAGAAATTCCTCTTTTTTCCTTTTTTTTCCTATTTTTTTATTATTTTCCTTCCATTTTCGTCACTTTCTCTCTCCTCCATAATTTTTTTTTCTTCTCTCTTTTTTTTTTTCTAATAATTTAATTTTTCCATGCAAGATGCTCCTGCATCAATCTATGTATGTATACATGTATGCATGCATCAATCCATATATACATATATCTTGCATGTATGTGTGCACGTATGGATGCATACATACATACATGCATGTATACATGTATGTATGTATGTATATATATGCATGAATACATATATGTATGTATTTATGCATGCACATACATACATGCATATATCTATGGATATGGATATGTATGTATACATAGATATATGTATGTATGGATGCATGCATGCATGCATGCATTATACATAGATACATGTATGTATCTACACATGCATATATATATATATATATATATATATTCATCCATGCATATATCCATATCTGTCCATATCTATCCATATGCATATATCCATACATAGATATATATCTATGTATGCATGCATGCATGCATGCATGCATATATATATATATATGCATGCATGCATGCATAGATATATCTATGTATGTATGCAATGTATACATAGATATATGCATGCATGCTTATGTATATACATATGCATGTAAAGACATATGCATGAATGCATCCATGCATGCCTATATATATCTACGCTTGCATCCATACATACATGTATCTATGAATGCATATGCATACATACATATATACATAGATATATGTATGTATACATAGATACATGTAGGTATGGATGGATGCATGCATGCATCCATACATACATACATGTATCTATGTATACATACATGTATTCATAGATACATGTATGTATGGATGCATGCATGCATGCATATATATATCTACGCATGCATGCATCCATACATGCATGTATCTATGAATACATATGCATACATACATATGCATGCATGCATGCATCTATTCATGCATATGCATACATAGATATATACATAGATACTGATGGGGACACAACCCAAGAACAGAATGGACAGAGCAGAAAAGGGAAATTATATTAACTGAGAAAATAAGCTAGTATAAATAGTACAGAGAAAATAAACTTTAGAACATGGCCTAAGGGCTTACAATAGCATAAATCTGGAGAATATTTCTCCTTTTAGCCCCTCCTCTCAAACTCCACTCCGAACTGCCTTTTACAATGCTAGAAATCTCCTTAAATAGACCCTGGAGGGTCAAGGACTAGGAGTACATTCTAGAAAGTGCTAGTAGGCATCCACCTACGAAATAGAAGGTTTCGGAAGCTGCGTTAGAAGTTGATGCAAATCTAGAAGAATTCAGAAACAGTAACTGAACTTCCGGGAGGCATAAATTTTGAACCATAGCTCTGATTGACAAACCATTTACATTTTCAGAAAGCTCTCGAAGAACTCTATAGCCCTATGGACCAGCTTTGCTCATCCCCCATTTCTTGACCCTTTTTGAGGTCATTTAATGCTCCAAACCTGACTTTAAAGCATTCTTAGGAGGTCTCCAAAACCCAAAAAACTACAATAACTTTCAAACCGTGGGGCCTATTGACCTGATTCTTTTTCTGGAATGCTCTAAATCATGATTACATTCATCTGGCCAATTCAAACCTTCTAGTTTACCGAAATGATGGCCCAAATACATGCTCCTATTTTTTCAAGATTTTCAAACGCATTGATAGTTAAACTATGAGAGTTGGAACCTTTATTTGAGCCAAATGGGTATCCAAAAATGTAAAGACATGAAACAAAAAGTAAGTCTAAGTACCTTTTTTTGGGTGACATAGGATTTCTCTTATACCTCTGGATGCTCCTACATCAGACACCCAGGGTAGATTGAAAAGTGACCCTGTCACTTTATGGATGGTAGACGAAATCTCAAATGGGAAACCTCAGCTGCTGAAATCCAAGTTGAGTCCTCGATCGGCCGTCCTTTCCATTTGACCAAATACTCTTCATACTGCCTATTTCTGGTACTCCTACCCACACGATGATCTAGAACATCTTCTATCTCCTCCTTCTTAGAAGCAGGAATTAGACATGGCTCTAAAACCAGTTCCTCATCTGCACCATCATCATGATACTCTATTAAATCTGCAATGTTGAAAATGGGAGAAATGTGAATACCATCTGGTAGCTCCACCTTATATGCATTTCCTGAGTCATGTTTCTTCAAAACTTTGCAGGGGCCAAATTTCTTCATTTTTAGCTTGTTGTAAGTACCAACTGGAAATCTTTCTTTTCATAAGTGCACCATGACTAGATCCCCTACTTGGAATTCCTTATGTCTTCTCTTTTGATCAGCCCTAGCTTTATACTCTTGATTCATCTTGATCATTTGTGCTTGAACCTCCTCATGTAGATGCTTGATGTGTTTAGCAAATTCCTCAGCTTCAGCACTTGTCCTCTCCCCTTGTTCTATCTTCCTCAATTCTGGTGCAGTCCTTGGGCTATTCCCATATACAATTTGAAATGGTGATTTTCCAGTACTCCTATTTACAGAGTTATTATAAGCAAACTCTGCCTGTGGTAGAATCAAATCCCATCACTTGGGCTTATCTCCACCTAAACATCTCAGCAAATTGCCCAAACTTCTATTTACCACTTCTATTTGGCCATCAGTCTGTGGGTGATGCGTGGAACTGAATTTCAAGTCTGTTCTCAACTTCTTCCACAATGTCCTCCAGAAATACCCCACAAATTTAGTATCTCTGTCAGAAACTATACTCCTTGGAAGACCATGTAGTCTTACCACCTTTTTGAAAAACAAGTCTGCAATATGGACAACATCATGAGTTTTGTGGCATGGAATGAAATGTGCCATTTTGGAGAACCTATCAACCACCACGAATACTGAATCATTACCCCTTTGTGTCCTTGGCAATCCAAGAACAAAATCCAAACTTATGTCCTCCCATGGCCTTGATGGAATAGGCAATGGCTGATATAGGCCAGTATTTTGACTAAACCCCTTGGCAACTTGACAAACCTGGCAACTTTGTACAAACTTTTTCACATCTTGTGTAATTTGAGACCAAAAATAATGTTCTCTAAGAATGGCAAATGTCTTATCCCGACCAAAATGTCCTGCCATCCCTCCACTGTGTTTCTCCTTAATCAAAATTTCCCTCATGGAACTCCTTGGAATGCACAATTGACTACCTTTGAACAACATGCCATCTTGAATCAAATAGTCTAACCACTTGGTTCTATCTACAGCAATAGGTTCTTTACAAGCTTTCCATGCTTCAGCAAAATCAAGATCCTTGGGGTACATATTCTTGAGTTCATCAAACCCAACTACTTCAACCTGCATTGTTGTAAGCAACAACTGTCTCCTACTTAGTGCATCTGCAACCCTGTTAGGTTTTCCACTTCTATGCTTCAACAAAAATGTATAACTCTGCAAGAATTCTACCCACTTCATATGCCTCTGATTCAATTTACCTTGGCTATTTAGGTACTGTAATGCCTGATGATCAGTATAAAAAACAAATTTCTTTGGCAATAAATAATGCCTCCATTTCTTTAAGGCCTGAACTATTGCATAGAACTCTTGATCATAAACTGGATACTTCTTCTTTGCATCATTCAATTTTTCACTAAAATATGCAATAGGCTTACCTTCTTGGCTTAATATAGCCCCAATAGCGCTACCACTAGCATCACAATCCACCTGGAATACTTTTCTAAAATTTGGAAGTGCCAACACAGGCTGTTCAATCACCTTCTTCTTCAACAATTCAAAACTTCTCATAGCTGTTGCAGTCCATTTGAACTCTTTTCTATCCCCTCTTATTGTATCAGTTAGGGGTGCACATATGCCACTGAAACTTCTTGTAAAAACTAACCAAACCATGAAATGATCTTACCTCAGTAGTAAACCTTGGAGTAGGCCATTCCAAAATGGCTTTCACCTTCTCTGGATCCATTTTGAGACCTTCAGGTGATATAACAAATCCCAAATAGACTAACTCCCTTTTTGCAAAGACACACTTCTTTAGATTAATTAACAATTTCTCTTCCCTTAGCCTTTCAAGGACACTACAAATATGCAGTAAATGTTCTTCCAAAGTCTTGCTGAAAATTAAAATATCATCCAAATAGACAATAACAAATTTTCCCAAAAACTTCTTAAGTACCTCATTCATGAGCCGCATGAAGTTGCTTGGGGTGTTCTTCAATCCAAAGGGCATGACTGACCACTCATAAAGACCCTCCTTGGTCTTGAAGCCTATTTTCCACTCATCTCCTTCTCGAATCCATATTTGATGATAGCCACTCTTCAGATCTATCTTTGTGAAGTATTGAGCTCCACTCAAATAGTCCATAAGATCATCCATCCTTCGCAAAGGAAACTGTTACTTGATGGTTATCCTATTTATAGCTCAAGAATCTGTACACATTCTCCACTCTCCATCCTTCTTTGGTGCAAGTACTACAAGTATTGCACATGGACTCAGGCTCTCTTGAATCAAGCCCTTCCTCAACAGCTCCTGAACCTGTCTATTTAGCTCCTCTGTTTCAGTAGGAGTCATCCTATGAGCAGCCTTGTTAGGCAAACTAGCTCCTGGAATCAGATCTATTTGATGATTGATTTGCCTTACTGGTGGAAATCCATCTGGAACATTGTCAGAGATAATATCTCCAAATTCCCCTAGTAAATTTGAAACTTCAAATGGTATTTCACTACTAGCTTCTTTATCTTTCCGAGGAATCAAAGCATAGCACATATGATAATGTTTCATGCCATCTAAAAACTTCCTTCCATCAACAAGACAAATCCTAGCACTACTACATACCTTTTCACCTTCCTTTTTCATAGGCTTCAATTTGTGGCGAACTCCATCCTTTGTCAGAGAGTATGTGTTTGCATGTCCATCATGCACTGCATGTCTATCAAATTGCCATGGTCTACCCAACAATAGATGGCAAACATCCATTGAAATAATGTCACAGAGAACTTCATCATGGTAACTCCCAATTTTGAATTTTACTAAACATTTTTCACTTACAAGGACCTTGTGATCATCTTTTACCCAAAAAATCCGGTAGGGTTGGGGATGTTTCTCCCTCTTGAGCTTTAGCTTAGAGACCATCTCTTCTGATACCAAGTTATCAGTGCAACCACCATCAATGATCACGTCACAACATTTATCCTCACACTTGCATCTGGTACAAAAGAAACTCCTTCATTATCCTGGTTCATTCTCACCACTTAGTAGGACTCTTTCATTTACCAAGGTCTCTCCTCTTTTTGCATCCTCTGAATGTGATGATTGTGCATCCTCATCCACATGAGCAACCCTAGCTTGGCCCTTAGCTCTCCTATCTGTCCATCCTTTTCATTGAGGGCATTCAAAGGCATGATGACCTTCTTCATTACAATGGAAATAGGGACCACAGAAGCCTCCTCTTCCTTGTCCACGTCCTCTACCTCTTCCTCTTTGATTTCCAAAGTCTTGATCATGGGAGCGGTTGAAACCCTCATTCCTCTGGTTTTTGCTAGTACCCACATCTTCATTTTTCTTTTGGGTTTCATTGCAGCCTCCAGATGATCTACCACTTCCCCTTCCTTCTTGACCGCACCCTCTTTGTCTTCCTTCAAACCTTTTATTCAGCTTCTCTTCAACTCATAGGGAAAATTGGTATGCCTCTTCAACGCTGGTCATTCTTACTAGAATTAATTCCTCCTGGATGCTAGGTTGCAACCCACTAATATAACGAGCAACCTTCTCCTTATTTGCTTTTGCATGCCCCGCTCTAATCAAGAGTCTATAAAACTCCTCTGTATATTCTTGGACTGATCTTCCTGCTTGCTTTAACCCATGCATCTTCTTAAACAGATCAAGCTCGTAGTCCACAGGAATGAGCTGCTTCTTCAATTTTTCCACCACGCTATCCCATCTTGTGATCTTCTCCTTTCCTCTTCTAAGTCTTTCTAGTTGAACCTCTTGCCACCAGATTTTGGCATGGCCTTTCAGTTTGGCCTTTGCAAACTTAACCCTATCTGGGTCCCTTATATCCTCATACTCAAAGTATTCTTCCAGTTCATTGATCCAATCGATCAACTCATCTGGTTTCAGATTTCCTGAAAATATACCACTTCAATTGTAGGTTTTTTCCCAAACTTAGTAATGGACCTAAAAAGCCTTTCCTCTACAGGATTCAGAACTTCCCCGTCAACTTCCTCTTTTGGTCCCATTACTTCCTCTTCATTTTCATCCTCACTGTTGTCACTTGCGACAACATTTTCTCCTCTACGAAGCTCCTCTTGCAATGCTTGTACCTACCTCTGGAGGGCTCTAACCTCCTCAGGATCAATAGCTCTTGCCCTTCCGCCACGCTCTCTTTGTGGAGGCATCTTCTAACTCGAACCCACAACCACACAATCTTGGTACAAACTACCTCTTAGTCGATGATCTGTCTACACACTCAGGAAAACCTGCTCTAATACCAGTTGATGGGGACACAACCCAAGAACAGAATGGACACAACAGAAAAGGGAAATTATATTAACTGAGAAAATAAGCTAGTACAAATAGTACAGAGAAAATAAACTTCAAAACATGCCCTAAGGGCTTACAATAGCATAAATCTGGAGAATATTTCTCCTTTTAGCCCCTTCTCTCAAACTCCACTCCGAACTACCTTTTACAATGCCATAAATCTCCTTAAATAGACCCCGGAGGGTTAAGGACTAGGAGTACATTCTAGAAAGTGCTAGTAGGCATCCAAAACTCGAAAAACTGCAATAACTTTCAAACTGTGGGGCCTATTGACCTGATTCTTTTTTTGGAATGCTCTAAATCATCATTAAATTCATCTAGCCAATTCACACCTTCTATTTTACTGAAATAATGGCCCAAATGAATGCTCCTATTTTTTCAAGATTTTCAAACGCACTGATAGTTGAATTATGACAGTTGGAACCTTTATTTGAGCCAAATGGGTATCCAAAAATGTAAAGACATGAAATAGAAACTAAGTTTAAGTACATTTTTTTGGGTGACAGAGGATTGCCCTTATACCTCTGGATGCTCCTGCATCAGATACATGTATGTATGGATGGATGCATGCATGCATGTATACATACATATTGCATACATAGATATATGTATGTATCGATGCATGCATGCATGCATGCATACATAGATATATGTATGGATATATGTATGGATGCATGCATGCATGCATGCATACATGTATACATACATAGATACATGCATATATACGTAGATACATGCATGCATAGATATATGTATGGATATATGTATGGCTGCATGCATGCATGCATGTATGCATGTATACATACATGTATCTATGTATGTATACATGTATGAATCCATATCTATGTATGTATAAATGTATGCATCCATATATATGAATGCATACATCATAGATACATGTATGCATACATAGATAAATGCATGTATGGATGCATGCATGCATGCATGTATGTATGTATACATGTATGCGAACATATATATGGATGCATACATGTATACATACATAGATACATGTATGTACACGTAGATACATGGATGCATGCATGTATGGATGTATACATACATGTATCTATGTATGTATACATGTATGCATACATATATATGCATGCATACATGTATGTATACGTAGATGCATGCATGCATATATATATGTATGGATATATGTATGGATGCATGCATGCATCCATCCATACATACATGGATCCATGCATGCATCCATACATAGATACATAGATACATGTATGTATACATAGATGTATCGATGCATGCATGCATGCATTCATACATACATGTATCTATGTATATATACATGAATTCGTGCATCCATCCATACATACATGTATCTATATATCCATATATATTGGATACATAGATATATGTATGTATGGATGCATGCATGTATGTATAAATACACGTATTTATGTATACAATATGTATACATACATATTGCATACATAGATATATGTATGAATATATGTATGAATGGATGCATGCATGTATCTATGTATACATCCATGTATGTATGCATGTATACATATATGTATGTATGAATGCATACATGTATCCATGTATGTATGAATAGATACATATGTATGTATGCATGTAATGTATATGTATATGTATATGCATATATATGTATATGTATATCTATGTATGCATGCATGTATGGATGCATTCATACATCCATACATACATGTATCTATGTATCAATATATCTATGTATGTATATATATGCATGCATACATATGTATGCATGGGTGGATGCATACATACATACATACATACATTTATACATGTATGTATGTATGTATATATATGCATGCATGTATGTATATATATGCATGCATACATATGCATGGATACATATATATCTTTGTATGCATAAATGCATACATACATATATATCTATGTATGCATGCATGCATACATAGATATATCTATGTATGTATGCAATGTATACATAGATATATGTATGTATGCATGCATGCATGCATGCATATATGTTTTTTTATATGTATAGATGCGTGCATGCATCCATCCATCCATACATACATGTATCTATGTATATATGCATGCATGCATACATAAATATATGTATCCATCCATACATACATACATATGCATGCATCTATCCATACATACATGTATCTATGTATACATACATATATCTATGGATGTATACATGTATGCATGCATCCATCCATACATACATATATCCTACATGTATGGATGCATACATACATATACATACATATATATCTATGCATGCATGCATATATCTATGTATGTATGCATGCATGCATAGATATATCTATGTATGTATGCAACATCTGCATGCATCCATCTATACATACATGTATCTATATATACATACATGTATCTATGTATGTATAAATGTATGCATGCATCCATCTATACATACATATATCTTGCATGTATGCATGCATGTACATAGATATATGTATACATCCATACATACATACATATGCATGCATCCATACATACATACATGTATCTATGTATGTATGCATGTATGCATGCATCCATCCATACATACATATATCCTGCATGTATGTATGCACTTATGGATGCATACTTACATATACATACATATATCTATGTATGCATGCATGCATAGATATATCTATGTATGTATGCAATGTATGGATATATTTATGTATGGATATATGTATAGATGCATGCATTCATGCATCTATCCATACATACATGTATATATGTATATATGCATGCATGCCTATGTATGGATGCATGCATGCATAGATATATGTAGCCATCCATTCATACATACATATGCATGCATCCATCGATACATACATGTATCTATGTATGTATACATGCATCCATCCATGCATACATATATCTTGCATGTATGTATGCATGTATGGATGCATACATACATACATACATGTATACATGTATGAATGGATGTATATATATGCATGCATGCATGCATGCATATGTATCTATGTACATATATATATCTATGTATACATGCATGCATGCATAGATATATCTATGTATTTATGCTCTGTGTACGTAGATTTATGTATGGATGTATGCATGCATGCATACATAGATATATGGATGGATGCATGTATGCATGCATGCATATGTATGTATGTACATATATATATATGCATGCATAGATAGATGTATGTATGGATACATGCATGCATACATAGATATATGTATGGATGCATGTATGCATGCATGCATATGTATGGATGCATATGTATGTATATATATATGCATGCATGCATATGTATGTATGTACACATATATATATACATATATATATACATATATATATATATACATATACATATATATATATATATACATATATGTATATATATATGTATGTATATATGTATATATATATATATGTATATATATATATATATATACATGCATGCATAGATATATCTATGTATGCATATGTATCCATACATACATGGATCTATGTATCTATGCATGGATACGTAGATGCATGCATCTATGTATGCATCTATGGATGTATGCAATGTATGTATGTATGCATATGCATCCATACATACATGTATCTATGTATGTATGCATGTATACATAGATGCATGCATGTATGTATCTATACATGTATATATCTTGTATGTATGCATATGCATGTATGGATGCATACATACATGCATGCATCTGTTCATGCATGGATGCATATATCAATGCATGCATCTATGTGTACATGCATATGTACATGTATACATGTATGTATGTATGTATGTATATATATGCATGCATACATATGTATGCATGTATGCATGCATGCATGCATACATACATATATTATGGATACAATTTATACATAGATATATGCATGGATGGATGCATGCATTGCATACATACATAGAGAATCTATGCATGCATACATGTATACATAGATATATATATGTATGTATATGTATGGATTCATGCATGCATACATAGATATATATGTATGCATGCATATATATACATACATGTATACATGTATGTATTTTTGTATGCATCCATACATGCATACGTACATGCATATGGATGGATGCATGCATTACATACATACATAGATATATCGATGCATGCATACATAGATACATGCATGCATATATATATGTATACATGTACGTATGTATGTATTTATCCATACATGCATACATACATGCATATGGATGAATGCATGCATTGCGTACATACATAGATACATAGATACATAGATACATGTATGTATGGATGTATGCATGCATACATACATGCAAGCATGCATACATGCATATACATATATATATGTATGCATACATGCATATGGATGCATGATACATGTATGTATGGATGTATGTATGCATGCATACATGCATATGCATACATAGTAGATATATACATGTAGATATATCTATGCATGCATGCATACATATCTTTGCGTGCATGCATACATGCATATGCATACATACAAGATATATACATGTAGATATATCTTTGCATGCATGCATGCATAGATATATCTATGCATCCATATCTATGCATAGATGCATGTGTAGATATATATATATATATGCATCCATGCATTCATACATACATGTATCTATGCATGCATGCATACATATATTTATGTATGTATTTATAGATTCATGCATGCATGCATAGATATATGTATGGATATATGCATGCATGCATGCATCCATCCATACATGTATCTATGCATCCATACATATTGCATACATGTATGCATGCATTCTTCCATACATACATGTATCTATGTATACATACATATTGCATACATAGATATATGTATGTATGTATGCATACATATCATCCATCCATACATACATGTATCTATGTATAAATAAATATTGCATACATAGATATATGTATGTATGTATGCATAGATACATACATACATATATATGTATGCATACATGTATACATACATAGATACATGTATGTATATATACATGCATGCATCCATCCATACATATATCCATACATATATCTATGCATGCATGCATCCATACATACATATATCTATCTATGCAATATGTATGTATACATAAAGACATGTATTTATCTATGTATGCATGCATGCATGCATGCATGCATCCATACATACATATATCTATGTATGCAATATGTATGTATACATAGATACATGTATGTATGAATGTATGCAGACATGCATACATGCAAGCATGCATACATATCTATGTATGCATGTCTATGCATGCATTTCTATGTATGCATGGATGTATGGATGTATGCATGCATGCATCCATCTATCCATATGCATGCATGCATACATACATATATGTATGCATACATGTATACATACATAGATGCATAGTCTCATAATTTTTCAAATTTAGTATTACTACAAAGAGTTTAGAGAATAGAATCTGATGCAACTTGAACAAGCAAAATAGGAGCTCATATGCAAAAGTTATGCTCGGTCAAAGTTTAGGTCAACAAGAAAATTAGAGGGCTAGATAAAAGGTGAAATTAGGCTATCTCAAAAGTGGTCAACAATGGATTTCAAAATGAAGAGCCTGATGAGAGCTTTCCAATGACATTCATTTCATCAAAAATGAAGATCAAATGTGAAAGTTATAATAGTTTGAAGTTCAGATAAAAGTGTGGATTTTGATGATGTTAGCATGACATCATAAAATCTTAAAAAGAGGGAAAATTTTGAAATTCAAATTTAAATAGTTATTTAATTCGAATTTAAGGAAATGGTTAATGGGATTTGAACTCCCAACCATTACCCTCCTAAAATTAAGGTCAACCAATAGGTTATTTATTGCATATGTAATTTTAGAGGAAGAGTTGTTATATATTGATAAAAAAATCTGCCCAACCTTATTTAAATAAGGTTATTTGTTAAAACAAACCCCTATTCATGGAGTAAACTCACAACCATAAATTGGTAAAGGGGGAGATTAAAATTTATGTAACCAAAATAGGGGATTATGTTGGTTAATTGTTTTAGCCCATTTTAAGCTAAATTTCATGTATAAAAGGAGGGGATTTAGAAAAGATGAACAATTAGCTTGGAAGAAAAAATTGCTCTTGGGGGAAAGTTTTGTAATTCTTGAGAGAGTTTGTAGGTGAGAGATTATTGTAAGCATGAAGTTATTATTTTCAAGTGCAAAAGAGAGAGAAACTATAAAGGTTGAAGCTTGGATGTTGTAAGAAGGCATGTTTTGCCTAGCAACATTAATAAAGCCGTCCCCAAATTGAGAAGTGGACCCGGAGACGTAGTCCTAACCCGATCAACTCTGTTATCAAATTGTTTGCATCTCTTCTATCTCTTTCTTATTTCTCTCATTTTTTTAAGTTATGTTCTTGATTTTATGTTATTAAACACATTGTTAATTTTGAGTGTTTAAAGCATAAATCTTCTTGTAATTTCAACGGTTTAAGATATATAACCATGCAATTACTGCCTAGATCGGGAATTAAATATGTAATTTGGATTAAGTTAAAAAATTGTAAATCTTAGTTTATATATCAAGTTTGGTATCAGAGCCTATTCTTGCCAAGAAATTGTAGGTGGTGAATATTACCCAGGTTGAAGTTGAAGCAAGGAGAAGGTGAACTTAAAGAGTTCAATCCAAAAATTGGAAAAAAGAAAGATTTTTCCTCAATCAGAGATGGAATCTGAACAACATGTTCCTGAGTTTGATGCAGAAGCACTCCAAAGATCTTTTGTGGAATTAAAGGCTTTAGTCAACATTCTTCTCCAAGAGAGACATGAATGAAAATTAAGAAAGGTGGATAAGGCTAAGAAGAAAGAAGAAGTTAAATCCTCAGCAAAAGATGGAAAAGGCAAAGGAGTAGGAAATGGTAGTGACCCTCCTAAACCTTCATCTCCATCCTCTTCATCTTCTTCATCGTCTTCTTCTTCTCTATCTAATTCTTCTAAAAAGAAACATTCTGTGAAGAAATCCTTGTTAAAGCTTGATTTAAAGTTTGATTTGCCTATATATAATGGTGAATTGGATGCTGAAAAATTGGATAATTGGCTTAAGCAGATCAAAGTGTATTGCAGGGTTCAAAATATTTGGGATGATTCTTCCAAAATCCAGCTAGCTACTCTTAGAATAGGAGGTACTACATTAGTCTGGTGGGAGAGTAAAATCCAGGATGATCTTGCTACACATGGTAAAATCGCTTCATCTTGGTATGAATTTACTTCTTCTTTGAAGAAAAAGTTTTATCCATTGGGTTATATGCAACAAGCCATTATGGATTGGCAAAATCTTAGGCAAGGTAAAGGGTAGTTTGTGCAAGAGTATACATAGGTGTTTAGGAAGAAGGCATTAACTCTTGGAGTTTCTCTTTATACCCAAGATACTTTATTAAAGTATATAGGTGGAATGTATTCATATTTGAAGCATACAATATTGATGTTTAGTCCTTCTAACTTTGATGAAGTATGTGTTCAAGTGACTCATATTGAAGTAGGTGGAGGAAATGTAAGTTTTAGTTCAAAGAAGGAATTTTCTCCCCCTAACAGCATCAAAAAAGGAAAGAAGGTAGCCATAGTGAAGAAAGAGGAAGGTGACAAACCTACATGTCCACATTGTCAGAAGAAAGGACATGTAGAAGAGAAGTGTTGGAAATTTCATCTGGAATTGAAACCAAAGTAGTTTAAGGATCATAAGGGTAAGAAAAAGTCTACAGTTGTTGTTCACGATCTTGGATCAGATTCTAGTGATGAAGCAACAATATCAGCTATGGGTTTGAAAGGTAAAATTTTTGTTGATTCTACCACTGATGTAAGTCATGTTGTTCTTGAAGATAGTAGAAGGTGTGAACTTCTTCATATAAGGGTGATTTCAAAGAACACTAAAATTGACACATTGATAGATAGTGGGTCCCAAGTTAATCTAATTTTAGAAGAAATTGTTAAACAATTGGGATTGGAAACTAAGTCACATAGAAGACCTTATCCATTAGGTTGGGTGTGCAATGATAATAGATTACAAGTTACTAAGCAATGTAAGTTAAGATTTGCAATAACATCTAAGTTCATAGATGAGGTTGAATTTGATGTGGTTCTAGTTGATATCTGTGGGATTGTGTTGGGTAGCCCATACTTATATGATAGGAAAGCTATCTTCTACAGGGAATATAACAAGTGTCATTTGTTTAAAAATGGGATTGAATACATTATAAGAGCTCATCACATGAAGAATGGAGGATCAATTGTGAATACAAGATATTTGAAAATGATTGTAAATGCAAGCAGTAAACTGACTCTCATGTTTGTAGCAGCTAGTGAGGATCACGTGCAAGTAGAATCAAGTCTTTAGCCAGTAATGGTAAAAGACGATTTGAAAGGCTCATTTTCTAACAATGTTTCTGTATGAGAGGTTCAAAATGTTGATACTCTTTCCATTTCATCAGTTATTTCAATTTTGTTACTTCTACTTCTACTGTTTGATGCTATGTGGGTGACGGATGTAATAGTGGAAACTGGTGGATTTATGGTTAATTATGTCAACAATGCTATCTCATATGTCTTTATGTTTGTGGTGGGTCATATGTTCAAAATTCCAATAGGACATACAAATGATACTCAGCAAGTGGGGGCAACATTGTCCTTGTTCAAAATGTACATAAAAATAGACTTTTGGAAGTCCAAAAGCTTCTCAGTGGGGAGAAATGATCCAGGTGGATCCAAAAACAAAAAAATTCAATAGTCTGATAATCTCTCAAATTTAGTATCACTACAAAGAGCTCAAATAATAGAACCCGATGAAACTTGAATAGGCAAAAAAGGAGCTCGTATGCAAAAGTTACGCTCGGTCAAAGTTTATGTCAACACGTAGAGTAGAGAGTTAGATAAAAAGTGAAATCAGGCTATCTCAAAAGTGGTCAACAATGGATTTCAAAATGAAGAGCCTGATGAGAGCTTTCCAATGACGTTCATTTCATCAAAAAAAAAGATCAAATGTGAAAGTTATAACAATTTGAAGTTCAGATAAAAGTGTGGATTTTCATGATGTTAGCATCACATCATAAAATCTATCCATACATACATGCATGCATGCATACATATTCATCCATACATATATCTATGTATGCATCCATACATACATATATCTATGTATACATTGCATACATACATAGATATATCTTTGGATGCATGTATACATAGATATATACATGTATGTATGCATGCATGCATGTACACATAGATATATACATGTATGTATGCATGCATGCATCGATACATATATATGCATGCATACATGTATACATGCATACATACATTCATACATATATATATCTATGTATACATTGCATACATACATAGATATATCTATGCATGCATGTATACATAGATATATTAATGTATGTATGCATGCATGCATCCATACATATGCATGCATACATGCATATATATGTATGCATACATGAATGTATACATATATATATATATGTATTCATACATGTTTGTATACATGCATGTATATATATATATATATATATATATATATAGATATATATATATATATATATATATATATATATATATATATATATATATATATGTATTCATACATGTATGTATACATGCATGCATGTATGCATAAATACATGTATGTATGGATGGATGCATGCATACATACATAGATAAATGGTTGTATGTATGTATGCATGCTTGCATACATACATAGATACATGTATTTATGGATGTATTCATGCATACATACATATATATGTATGCATACATGTATACATTCATAGATACATGTATGGACGGATGTATGGATGCATGCATCCATACATATATCTATGTATGCATGCATGCATCCATACATACTTATATCTAAGTATGCATGCATACATAGATATATCTATGTATCCGTACATACTTATATCTATGTATGCATGCATTCATACATATATCTATGTATGCAATATGTATATACATACATACATGTATACATAAATGCATGCATTGATGTATGCATCCATGCATGTATGTATGCATCCATACATATATATGTATGTGTGGATATATTTACATACATACATACATGTATGCATGCATGCATATCTTTGTATGTATGCAATGTATACATAGATATATTTATGTATGGACGCATGCATGCATACATACATATATATGTATAAATCTATATACATACATACATGCATGCATATATGATAGATGCATGCATGGATTGATGCATCCATGCATAGATCCATGCAAACATATATACAAGATCTATAGATGTATACATGTATGTATGTAAGCATGCATCCACAGATACGTGTATAGATGCATGCATGTATGTATCCATCCATACATGCATAGATGCATGCATGCATGTATGCATGTATGGATGCATACATACATACATGTATACATGTATGTATGTATGTATCTATATGCATGCATACATGCATCCATAGATATATCTATATCTATATCTATGTGTACATGCATGCATGCATAGATATATCTATGCATGCATGCATGTATACATAGATATATGTATGTAGCATGCATCCATGCATAGATATATTTATACATGCATGCATGTATACATGTTTGTATGTATGCATAGATATATGTAAGGATATATATGCATGCATACATCCATACATAGATAGATAGATGCATGCATGCATGGATAGATGCATGGATGTATGCATGCATGCATACATACAAGATATATACATGTATGTTTGTATGGATGCTTGGATGTATGCATCCATGCATGCATAGATGGATGCATGGATGTATGTACATACATGCATGCATGCATATGCATGGATACATCCATACATGCATGCATCTATATATGTATGCATGTATGCATAGATGCATGCATGGATGCATCCATACATGCATGCATCTATGTATGTATGCATGTATGCATAGATGAATGCATCTATGCATGCATGGATAGATGCATGCATACATGCTTATGCATAAATACACGATCTATACATGTATACATGTATGTATGTATGCATGCATCCACAAATACGTGCATAGATGCATGCATGTATGTATCCATCTATGCATGCATGCATGTATTCATGTATGGATGCATACATCCATACATGTATACATGTATGTATGTATGTATGTATCTATATGCATGGATACATGCATACATAGATATATCTATATCTATGTATACATGGATGCATGCATATATATATCTATGCATGCATGCATGCAATATATACATAGATATATGTATGTATGTATGCATGCATGCATGCATGCATAAATATATCTATACATGCATGCATGTATACATATTTGTATGCATGCATAGATATATGTAAGGATATATATGCATGCATCCGTCCATATATACATGTATTTATGTATGTATACATGTATGCATGCATCCATCCATCCATACATGTATCTATGTATACATACATGTATCTATGTGTGTATACATGTATGCATGCATCCATGCATAGATACATATATCTTGCATGAATGTATGCTCGTATGGATGCATACATAAATACATACATGTATACATGTATGTATGCATACATGTATCTATGTACATGCATGCATATGTATGCATACATGTATCTATGTACATGCATGCATATATATATATATATATATATATATATATATATATATATATATATATATTTATGTATACAAGAATGCACGCATAGATATATCTATGCATGCATATATCTATATATGTATGCATGCATGTGATACATGTATGTATGAATGTATGCATCCATCCATAGATCCATAGATATATCTATGCATGCATGCATGCATGCATCCATACATGTATCCATCCATATATCTATGGATGCATGCATATATCTATGTATATATGCATGCATGCATAGATATATCTATATTTATGTATACATTCATGCATGCATAGATATATCTATGCATGCATACATGGATGCATAGATATATGTATGTATCCATCATGCATGCATGCATGGATATATGTATCAATATATGTATGGATGCATGCATGCATGATATATGCATGCATGCATGATGGATGCATACATCCATCCATACATACAAGATATATACATGTATATATGTATGTATGCATCCATGAATACATACATGCATGCATGGATGGATACATATATGTATGGATGGATGCATGCATACATGTATAAATACATAGATACATGTATGTATGGATACATGCATATGCATGAATGCATACATACATTCATGCATCTATGTATGTATGCATGTATGCATAGATGCATGGATAGATGCATGCATATATGCATATGCATACATACAAGATATATACATGTATACATGTATGTATGTATGTATGCATCCATGCATGCATGTATGGATGCATGGATAGATACTTGTATGTATGGATGGATGCATGCATACATGTATACATACATAAATACATGTATGTATGGATGCATGCATTCATGCATCCATAAATACATATATCTATGTATACATGCATGCATGCATGCATCCATACATAGATATATCTATGTATACATGCATGCATGCATAAATAGATATATGTATGCATGGATGCATACATGCATGCATCCATCCATACATGCATGAATGCATCCGTACATACATATATCTATTTATACATTGCATACATACATAGATATATCTTTGCATGCATGCATGTATACATAGATATATATATGTATGTATGTCTGCATGCATATCTATATATGTATGCAATGTATACATAGATATATGTATGTATGGATTTATGCATATATGTATGCATAGATGCATTCATGGATGTATGCATTCATGCATGCATATATATGTATGCATGCATCCATGCATGCATAGATTCATGCATGTATGTATGCATGCATATATATACATACATATATATGCATGTATGTATGCATGCATGCATACAAGATATATACATGTATACATGTATGTATGTATGCATCCATGCATACATGCACGAATACATACATACATGTATCTATGTCATACATAGATGGAGGCATGTAGGCATCCATGCATGCATGTATGTATGGATGAATGTTGATGGAGACACAACCCAAGAACAGAATGGACACTACAGAAACAGGGAAATTGTATTAACTGGAAAATAAGCTAGTACATTCAGTACAGAGAAAATAAACTTCAAAATATGCCCTACGGGCTTACAATAGCATAAATCTAGAGATAATTTCTTCTTCAGTACCTCCTCTCAAACTCCACTCCGAACTGCCTTTTACAATGCCAAAATTCTCCTTAAATAGACCCCAAACTGTTAAGGACTAGGAATACATTTTAGAAAGTGCTAGTAGGCATCTACTGACCAAATAGAAGGCTCCAAAAGTTGTGTTAGAAGTCGACACAAATCTAGAAGAATCCAAAAATGGTAACCAAACTTTTGGGAGGCATAACTTTTGAACCGTAGTTCCGATTGACAAACTATTTACATTTGCAAAAAGCTCTCAAATTGCCCTATAGCCCTATGGACAAGATTCACTTGTCTCCCATTTTTTGGCCCTTTTTGAGGTCATTTAATGCTCCTAACTTGACTTTGAAGCATTCTTACGAGGTCTTCAAAATCTGAAAAACTATAATAACTTTCAAACCGTGGGGCCTTTTGACCTGATTCTTTTTCTGGAATGCTCTAAATTACAATTACATTCATCTATCCAATTTAAACTTTCTAGTTTACCAAAATGATGGTCCAATTACATACTCCTATTTTTTCAAGATTTATACATATCTCAAGGTGTTCAAATACTTTATCCTAGAACACTGATACTGGAACTGTGAGAGTTGGAACCTTTATTTGACCCAAATGGTTATCTAGAAATGAAAACATATGAAACAGAAACTAATTCTAAGTACATTTTTTTGGTTGACATAGGATTGTCGTTATACCTCTGGATGCTCTTGCATCAGACACCCAAGGTAGATTGAAAAGTGACCCTATCACTTTATGAATGGTAGAGGAAATTCCAAATGGGAAACCTCAGTTGCTGAAATCCAAGTTGAGTCCTCTATCGATCATCCTTTCCACTTGACCAAATAATCTTCATACTTCCTATTTTTGGTACTCCTACCCACACGATGATCTAGAATGTCTTCTATCTCCTCCTTAGAAGTAGGAATTGGACACGGCTCTAACACCAGCTCCTCATCTGCAACATCATCATGATACTCTGTTAAGTCTGCAATGTTGAAAATAGGAGAAATGTGAATACCATCTAGCATCTCCACCTCATATGCATTTTTTGAGTCATGTTTCTTCAAAATTTTAATGGGGCCAAATTTCTTCATTTTCAGCTTGTTGTAAGTACCAACTGGAAATCTTTCTTTTCGTAAGTGTACCATGACTAGATCCCCTAGTTGAAATTTGTTATGTCTTCTCTTTTGATCAGCCCTAGATTTTTACTCTTGATTCATCTTGGTAATGTGTGCTTGAACCTCCTCATGTAGATGCTTGATATGTTAAGCAAATTCCTCAGCTTCAGCACTTGTCCACTCCCCTTGTTCTATCTTCCTCAATTCTGGTGCAGTCCTTGGGCTACTTCCATATACAATTTGGAATGGTGATTTTCCAGTACTCCTATTTATAGAGTTATTATAAGAAAGCTCTGCCTATGGTAGAATAAAATCCCATCCCTTGGGCTTATCCCCAACTAAACATCTCAACAAATTGCCCAGACTTCTGTTTACCACTTTTGTTTGGCCATCAGTCTGTGGGTGATGTGTGGAACTGAATTTCAAGTCTTTTTTCAATTTCTTCCACAATGTCCTCCACAAATACCCCAAAAATTTAGTATCTCTGTTATAAACTATACTCCTTGGGAGAACATGTAGTCTCACCACCTCTCTGAAAAACAAGTCTGCAATTTGGATAGCATCATGAGTTTTGTGGCATCGAATAAAATGTGCCATTTTGGAGAACATATCAACCACCACAAATACTGAGTCATTACCCCTTTGTGTCTTCGACAATCCAAGAACAAAATCCATACTTATGTCCTCCCATGGCTTTGATGGAATAGGCAATGGCTGATATAGTCCAGTATTGTGGCTAAATCCCTGGGCAGCTTGACAAACCTGGCAACTTTGTACAAAATTCTTCACATCTTGTGAAATTTGAGGCCAAAAATAATGTTCTCTAAGAATGGAAATGGTTTTATCTCGACCAAAGTGGCCTACCATCCCTCCACTGTGTTTCTCCTTAATCAAATTTTCCCTCATGGAACTCCTTGGAATGCATAATTGACTGCCCTTGAATAACATATCGTCCTTAATCAGATAGTCTAACCACTTAGTTCTATCTATAGCAACAGGCTCTTTACAAGCTTTCCATGCTTCAACAAAATCAGGATCTTACGGATACAGATTTTTGAGTTCATCAAACCCAACTAATTCAACCTAAATTACTATAAGCAACAACTATCTCCTACTTAGTGCATCTGCAACCCTATTAGATTTTTTTCTTCTATGCTTCAACACAAATTTATAACTTTGCAAGAACTCTACCCACTTCATATGCCTCTGATTCAATTTACTTTGGCTATTTAGGTACTGTAATGCTTGATGATCAGTATACAAAACAAATTCCTTTGGCAATAAATAATGCTTCCATTTCTTTAAGGCCTGAACTATTCCATAGAACTCTTGATCATAAACAGAATACTTCTTCTTTGCATCATTCAATTTTTCACTAAAATATGCAATAGGCTTACCTTCTTGGCTTAATACAGCCCCAATAGCACTGCCACTAGCATCACAATCCACCTGGAACACTTTTCTAAAATTTGGAAGTGCCAACACAGGCTGTTCTATCACCTTCTTCTTTAGAAATTCATAACTTCTCATAGTTGCTGCAGTCCATTTGAACTCTTTTTTATCCCCTCTTATTGTATCAGTTAGGGTTGCATATATGCCACTAAAAATCTTAATAAACTTCCTATAAAAATGAACCAGACCATGAAATGATCTTACATCAGTAGAAAACCTTGGAGTAGGCCATTGCAAGATGGCTTTTACCTTCTCTAGATCCATTTTGAGACCTTCAGGTGATATAACAAACCCCAAATAGACTAACTCCCTTTTTGCAAAGATACACTTCTTCAGATTATATAACAGTTTCTCTTCCCTTAGCCTTTCAAGGACACTACAAATATGCAATAAATTTTCTTCCAAAGTCTTGCTAAAAATTAAAATATCATCCAAATAAGAAATAAAAAATTTTCTCAAGAACTTCTTAAGTGCCTTATTCATGAGCCGCATGAAGGTGCTTAGGGCATTTGTCAATCCAAATGGCATGACTAACCACTCATAAAGATCCTTCTTGGTCTTAATGGCTATTTTCCACTCATCTCCTTCTCATATCTGTATCTAATGATAGCCACTATTGAGATCTATCTTTGTGAAGTACCGGACTCCACTCAAGCAGTCCATAAGATCATCCATCCTTGGCAAAGAAAACTGGTACTTGATAGTTATCCTATTTATAGCTCAAGAGTCTATACACATCCTCCACTCTCCATCCTTCTTTGGTGCGAGTACTACAAGTACTGCACATGGACTTAGGCTCTCCCGAATCAAGCCCTTCCTCAATAGCTCCTAAACCTATCTATTTAGCTCCTCTGTTTCAGTAGGAGTCATCCTATGAGTAGCCTTGTTAGGAAAACTAGCTCCTGGAATAAGATCTATCTGATGACTAATTTGCCTTACTAGTGGCAATCCTTCTGGAACATTATCAGACATAATATCTCCAAACTCACCTAGTAAATCTAAAACTTCAAGTGGTATTTCACTGCTACCTTCTTTATCTTTCCTAGGAATCAAAGCATAGAACATGCACTAATGTTTCATGCCATCTAAAAACTTTCTTCCATCAACAAGAAAAATCCTAGCACTACTACATACCTTTTCACCTTCCCTTTTCATGGGCTTTAGTTTTTGGTGAACTCCATCCTAGAACTTCATCATGGTAACCCCCAATTTTGAATTTCACTAAACATTGTTCACTCACCAGGACTTTATGATCTTCTTTCACCCAAGAAATCTGATAGGGCTGGGGATGTCTCTCCCTCTTGAGCTTTAGCTTAGAGACCATCTCCTCTAACACCAAGTTATATGTGCTACCACCATCAATGATCTCATCACAAAATTTATCCTCACACTTGCATCTGGTATGGAACAAACTCCTCCTTTGTCTTGGTTCTATCTCACCACTTAGTAGGACCCTTTCATTTACCAAGTTCTCTCCTCTTTCTACATCTTCTGAATGTGATGATTGTGCATCCTCATCCACATGAGCAACCCTAGCTTGACCCTCAGCCCTCATATCTGTCCTTCCTTATCGTTGAGGGCATTCAAAATCACAATGAGCTTCTTCATTACAATGGAAATAGATACCATGGAAGCCTCCTCTTCCTTTTCCACATCCTCTACCTCTTCCTCTCTAATTTCCAAACTTTGATCATGGGAGCGATTAAAACCCTCATTCCTCTGGTTCCTACTAGTACCCACATCTTCATTTTTCCTTTGGGTTTCATTGTGGCCTCCAGATGACCTACCACTTCCCCTTCCTCCTTGACCGCACCCTCTTTGTCTTGCTTCAAACCTTTTATTCAGCTTCTCTTCAACTCGTAGGGAAAACTGGTATGCCTCTTCAATGCTAGTCATTTTTACTAGACTTAATTCCTCCTGGATGCTAGGTCGCAACCCACTGATATAATAAGCAACCTTCTTCTTATTTACTTCTGCATGCCCTACTCTAATCAAGAGTCAATAAAACTCCTCTGTATATTCTTGGACTAATCTTCCTACTTGCTTTAACCCATGCATCTTCTTAAACAAATCAAGCTCTTAGTCCATAGGAATGAACTGCTTCTTCAATTTTTCCACCATGTGATCCCACCTTGTGATCTTTTCCTTTCCTTTTTTGTTTCTTTCCAATTGAACCTCTTGCCACCATATGTTAGCATGGCCTTTCAATTTGGCCTTTGCAAACTTAACCCTATCTGGGTCCCTGATATCCTCATACTCAAAGTATTCTTCGAATTCATTGATCCAATCAATCAACTCATCTGGTTTTAGATTTCCTGAAAATACACCCACTTCAATTGTAGGTCTTTTTCCAAACTTAGTAATGGACCTAAAAAGCCTTTCCTCTGCATGATTTAGAACTTTCCCATCAAACTCCTCTTCTCATCCAATTTCATCTTCTTCGTTGTCATCCTCACTTTTATGACCTATGACCACAGTTGTTCCTCTATGGAGCTCCTCCTGCAATGCTTGTACCTACCTTTGGAGGGCTCTAACCTCCTTTGGATTAATAGCTCTAGCCCTTCCACCATGCTCTCTTCATGGAGACATCTTATAACTCGAACCCACAACCACACATTCCTAGTGCAAACTGTCTCACAATCAGCACTCTGTCTACACACTCAAGAAAACCAGCTCTGATACCACTTGATGGAGACACAACCCAAGAATAGAATGGACACAATAGAAACAAGGAAATCGTATTAACTAGAAAATAAGCTAGTACATTTACTATAGAAAAAATAAACTTCAAAACATGCCCTATGGGCTTACAATAGCGTAAATCTAGAGATAATTTCTTCTTCAATACCTCCTCTCAAACTCCACTCCGAACTGCCTTTTACAATCCCAAAAATCTCTTTAAATAGACCTCGGAGGGTTAAGGACTAGGAATACATTTTAGAAAGTGCTAGTAGGCATCCACTAACCAAATAGAAGGCTCCAGACGCTGCGTTAGAAGTCGACACAAATCTAGAAGAATCTAAAAATAGTAATCGAACTTCCAAGAGGCATAACTTTTGAATCGTAGCTCCGTTTGACGAACCATTTACATTTTTGAAAAGCTCTCGAAGTGCTCTATAGCCTTATGAACAAGATTTTCTCGTTTCCCATTTTTTGGCCCTTTTTGAGGTCATTTAATGCCCCTAACCTAACTTTGAAGCATTCTTAGGAGGCCTCCAAAACTTGAAAAACTACAATAACTTTCAAACTGTGGGGCCTTTTGACCTGATTCTTTTTTTGGAATGCTCTAAATTATAATTACATTCATTTGACCAATTTAAACCTTCTAGTTTACCAAAATGATGGTCCAATTACATACTCCTATTTTTTTGAGATTTATACGTATCCCAAGGTGTTCAAATACTTTATCCTAGAACACTGATAGTGGAACTGTGAGAGTTGGAACCTTTATTTGACCCAAATGGATATCCAAAAATGAAAACATATGAAACAAAAACTAAGTCTAAGTACATATTTTTGGGTGACACAAGATTGCCCTTATACCTCTGGATGCTCCTGCATCAGATGCATACATACATACATCCATGTATACATGTATATATCTTGTATGTATTCATATACATACATACAAGATATTACATGGATGCATACATGTATACATCCATGTATACATGTATATATCTTGTATGTATGCATATACATACATACAAGATATATACATGGATGCATACATACATACATCCATGTATACATGTATATATCTTGTATGTATGCATCCATGCATCCATGCATGTAAGCATGCATACATCCATTCATGCATCTATGTATGAAATAGATACATGTATGTATGTATGTATGCATGCATTGTAATGTCCTGCTTGGAGATCCTTGGAAACAAGGATGAAATACAAGCCAAGATTTTTTTTTTTTTTTACAAGTATGAATGCACATGACAACATCATACAAGGATCACAACGATCGCAATGAAAGACTTCACCACATTCTCGGCAACCAACGAATCTCCAAACGCCACTACCAAATTGACACACATAAACAAAGCCAACAATGACAATGCACATGATGAGGGCTCAAGAAATGACCACTCATCAACAAAACACCAAGTTAGGGTAAATGCAAAATCCTAAAATTTGACTAAGCCTAAAATCTTGAAGCCCTAAAAAATTAGCTAAGTCTAGATTTCTGAAGCCCAAAAATTTCTTGGAATCCATAACTTATCTCTAAGATGTCTGAAACCTATCTCAAAAGATTCGTCACATATATTAAAATATATCTTAAGTATAAGAAATTAAATATATGTCAACTTATACTTAAACGAAATATTTTAAAATCCCAAAGACTAGAACAAAAACACAAAAAATGGATTCAAGAGAAAATAATAGAATTCAAAATGCAACAACATAGGTTCGAAGAATGCCCAAAAGGGTATCCAAAACAATGCTGACAAAATGTCACCCATAGAAACACAAAAAAACTCCCAGAAGAAAAAAGGACCAAAAAAAGAGCAAAGAACCTCCACACTAGGGAGTAGTGGATCCACAAATGCTCGAGGAATGAACACTCGAGTGCAGGAACAACACAGAAAGAACACCTATCCATCTAAACTATAGTAGCAAAGAACACACTAAAATAAACATCGCAGTGAACTAAACAACCAAACTAAGTGCACGGTTCCTCCCAACCGTCAATAGCATCATAAGACCATCGTGGGTCCTAGCCATTCCCCGTGCGTAACATCCCAAGCCACTAACCAAATCATCGGTACTATCATAATAGGGATTTCACTACTAAAAACATGGAATAATATAAGCATAAGAAAATGTAACATGCTAGTAGTAAAGCATAAGATAATCCTATAGTAGATAACATCACCTATCACATGCTAAACAACAATAAGCTACAAATATGCTAATATAACAATTCACAACATCTAATCATATGCTAAACATCATAATAAGAGAATGCCTCAAATAAAATAACATCAGCTAAACATGATATACAAGCATCCCAATGAAAGCATAAATCATAAGAAAGCATACTCTGAAACTCGAAGTACCAAGTGAAAACATCCAGCAACGGTCGCACTAGGACAAAAGACCATCTCTGTACACAAATCCCTAGTAGTGGTGAAGGTAGCTATGCCTCCCAACCACATGGCACCTGTAGGTCCACACCCACTATGCTGATGGAGATAATGATCCAATCAAAAACACACATAAAGCACAAAATCTAGGGCTAACACTCACGCCAGACAATATGATGGCTGCAACAAAGAACCTAAGACAATGCAAGGAGTAAAGGTCCTGGTCAGACACTCAAAAGGCTACTAAGTAGGGGCTAACATCATGGAGAGTCACTTGGCATCGACGAGCCCAAGCTCAGATCACATGTGAAAACACTCACAAGGTACTTTCCTCTCAAGGTACTCCCTTGGAACCATCACACAAATTTTTATTATCTTAAGTTTTATTACCAGTCACACATTTTCTTTAATTATCACTTATTCAAGCTCCTCTCAGCCATACCTGTGGCATCATGATCGCTAGGCTGCAAGATAGAAGCCTCGTCCATATGCCACCCTACCCTACCCATGCTCATCCTACAAAAAATGCCCATGGGCATGCATACTCCCATCCCAACCCTAATGATCATAGCTTCTGACAAATCCATGAAAGATCGAGCCTCGCAAGTCACCCAACAAATGTACGTGCACGTACTAGTGTGTGACATACCACCATCATGAAGATCATAACCCAAGGACAGGAATGAGAACACAATGCCAAGAAAACACCCAACTGAAAGTAACATAAGAAGGATGGATTCAACATGAATTCCAAAGACAATAAAACCACACATCATTAAATCACTCAATCAGCCTTAATTCGAGAGTATGGATTCTACACAAAATAGGGAAATGTTCATACCCGCCCAACTGGGTAGAACTAGCATGCAGAAATGGAGGGGAACACTAGTTCTCAGCCTCCAAATAAATGGCTACCAAAAAAAGAAGTAGAAACGGAGTAGAAACAATAAAACAAGAAAGCCCTACCTCACAGGAAAAAGGGCAAAAAGGGAATCTGAACCATAAAATAAATATCTCATAGAAGTAGCTAAAAATTGCGGCAATCCAAGGTTTTTCCGAGCTAGATCCAACGAGCCCAACCTCACGATGATCTCACACCCGTAGCTCCCACAACAAACAAAACAGAAAATCTTCATGAAGAGGATTTTGGGTTTTACTCTCCAACTTTCCAATTTGAAAGTGAGAAGTGAGGAATTAAATCACTCTTTGGATACTTGTTCACTTTTTGAGTGAATAATTGATTAGGGCAAATAACCAGCCAACCTAGTTAAACCCCGAATCGACCCAAACAAAAATAGGCTATTCCTATAAATAGGAATTCATCTATGGAAAAGCTGCCAGAAATTAAAACAAATCAATTAAAAAGCCCAAAAATCCAAGAACACAAAAATCTCCTTAATAACTTTCGCGACAATGCGAACCTCTAAATGCACAGACATGCTTACTAGTCTAATCACATAATGAAAATGAGTTTGGATTTAATAATCACTGAAATGTTTAATTTAAACATTTTAATAAAGGATACGTCGACCATATAAGGACGACATTGATAAAATATGAAAGGCTAAATCACTAACTCCATGTACCACTACTAGGGATATAAATCCTACACACTAAACAACACAATCAAGTGCAATTGCATATTATAACATAGCCGAAGCAATAAATGCATTAAATCACCTAATTTTAACCATTTACTTAATTATATTAAAATAATCTATTTACATCACTCATGTTCACATAAAGCATAACAACGTAGGAATGAAGTAAATAACCATAGCATTAAATCCATCACATAACATAATCAGAGGTATGTCCAAATACTAGATATCATCATAAAACACACTGTCATCTCAAAATGGCATCATCATGCAATATGATTAACTAAATAGCATAGTAGTATAACATCTATGATACTGAAAAACCAGGTATACTGTCTAACCCTCAGGTCATCTCAAATGTAGCATACATGAGTAACACATATCTCTCTAATCAAAAATATAACAAGGTAAATGTCTGCAACACATAACCAAATAATCTCACATGAACAATCCATTCAGTTACTTATGCATTTAATAATGATTGATTACTCTGCATTAAAAAGTCACTTAAAACACATAAGCAAACACAATCATAAATGTGACTAACCACTGCTACAGGAACCTAGTCTAGTGTAGCATGGTAATAGAACATAGTGCAATCTCTGCACACATCTCAGGGTAATCATGGAAGCACCTCATGATACCACATCAATCCTGGTAACCACTGGCACAAACCTTAGTGAAAGATAAATCACATCATAATCTCAAAGATCAGTCAAAAGCATAATCAAAGCAACTGATAAAGAAACATAAATCCAAACACCTCAATGGTGTAGACCACTCAGGGTCACAATCATGATCTCGTCACAACAAAAGATCAGCAAGGTTGCATCCATCAGGATGACTTACAAAAGTCAAATGGGAGAGGCACTACATCATCTCCCCCAAAGACTAGGCTTACTCCTAGAAGCCTAAAATCCATGAATAGAAACCAACCACACCAAGAACAAAAATCCAAAGTTAGCAATAGGAATGACTCAAAAACTCTCTACAAGTCAAACCCAAATCACTCCAACATTCTCAAACCATCACGTTAACCCCCAATTAGGTTAACCATGGGAGAATGGGTGTTACACAGACACAAGGTCCTCCAACAAGGATCCTTCTATGTGCTATGAAGAACCCATCTAGCCATAGAGTCAACAATACAAGCTAAGGAAAAACCCTCTCTACCTCGTCAATAGGTGCCCAACTACAAGATGCACCAACTACTAGACCACAAACAAGGTCAAAACAAGAAACACTTCCAACAAGAGTTGGAATCTAGGGGAAAAGCCATCTCAAAACTCCCAAGAATACTATCATGTCACACATGATCATTCTGGAATCCACGTAAACTCACCCTTAGAACAAAGAGGATGAAATTTTACCAACAAAAGGACACACTCCAAAAGACTACTCACCACCAAGCGTAGGAGCACAACACCTCACCAAGGCACAAAAGCTCAACTACCACTAGAAACTAGGGTAACATAACCCAACTAGACAAGATATCACCTTTCCACAAGGTTGCACAGACTTTTGTCTGTGGACACAATCATCAAATGTCTGCATACCAACTCATGAGATGGTAACATGTGTCCAATGATACCATGTCCCTCTAGCACCATGGTAGGAAAACTACACCCAATCTATCACTAAACTCAATCTCTAGCCTCAAGTCAACAGTTAATGAGAAAATTTGACTAAGACAATCCACCTGAAGATATAAGCTTAGGAAGAAGGATACTACAGAGTATTAGGACTAAGAGGGAGTCTCTCTCTCAACCTCTACACTAACCAGTCCATGATGCATTAGGAAACTCACAATTTCACCAACCATCGACATACTCACCTCAAAACACTAACTAAGCTAGTGGCATAGCCACACTAGCCTACTCTCACAAGAGAGAAAAGGATATAGAGTTGTGCCTAAGATAACATCCAAGAAGGAGAATCTAAACTCATCAAAGAACTGAGTCACTCCCAAAAGACAAGGCAACATCAACCTTGAGCAAGGAACGCTCACAAACCACACTACACCTTACAAGGGTAGTTCAGTGCAATACAAAACACAAAAACCCAAGCACGAACCCCAACAAGTACCTAGTAGATTATGAAGACAAGATAGCTCTTCCATTATGAATAACATGAAGAGTTAAACTTCTCCAATGGCCATAAATATGATATATCATGATTGAATTGGCCTCTACTCGAGAAGGTACTCGGAACAATGATCAGCAACTCCAGAAGCCATAGCTTCATGTCTGGACTCAGATTGGCTCCATTAAAAAAGCATGAGAAAGACAATGACAAAAACTACAACAAGATGGAGCTTCGAGAGTCCTAAGACCCAAGATCTGAGTCACCACTCAAAAGAAAACCACAAAGGCAAAAAAATAGTCTTGGGCACCAAGACAAAGGACGAACAAAACGTCCAAATCCATACAAGAGCACACATGCCTAGAACAACATAAGACATGGAATGAAAGGTAATTTACACATTGAAACCGTCATTACTCTTCTTTCATAATTTCATTAATTAAACATAATATAAGTACTAATGGATGATGAAACTGAAAGATTTTCAAGCAAGGGTCCAAGAGTCACCATAAAATGAGCACATACCTTTCAATTTTTTAAGAATACACTATGTTTACTCATATTTTAAACCATTCAATAACAATAAAAACTTTAAATCTAACAATGACACACTAGCATGTTCTCCATTATATTATCCCTTGAACGTACTACCAGAGGTTCGAGATGAACATGATAGAGTCACAACACACAATTGGGCAGCAGTAAAACATATCCAGAATAGTCATCATGAACAAAATCAAAAGACAAAATGGGACAAATTATCAATTCCAATAGTAAGTACCAAAAATAGATCATTTCAACAATAAGTCAAATGTGACAACTATCACAAAGAGAGCAATAGATAAAATTTGATGACTACTCCATGAGAGGAAAATACTAAAAACCACTGCTAGCCCAACAACATGAGGAAAATACCTCTAGCCAAATAAAATAAGGCATCAAAAAAATCACATTACAGGTGATGACTGAGTATAGTCACACAAGAGGGATAAGTCACCGCACAATGCTAAGGAATACATCATCCTAGCAATGTTAGAGAACACACTCACACACATCAAGCAGTATACCATCAATAACCTCATGCATATGCAGACAACAATAATTTCCATGCAATGTAACATTTAGATATCCATCAAATTAATACATTTTTACATAAGCTTAAGAAGCAATCAAATTGGGGACTTAAGTCATTAACCCAAGGATATAATGCAACCCTACTCTTTCCAATGATTCACAATAAACACTCATTTTGAATGAAAGGAACCATTTTATCACCCTAAAGATAAAACATAGAATCACAAATTAGATTCATCTATAGACTTGTAATAAGGAGAAAAATAGGGAAACAATGCACCTTACTCTACAAGGAGAAATAAAAAGTAGCACTCAAAGCCAACACATTGACACCAATCAGTGGTTCCATCCAAAAAGGGTCACACAAGCAACCAACCAAACAAGGCACAACAATTCTGCTCACAAAATCAGGAAGACTCACTTCCTTCTCGACATACTACTCTAGTCACATCTACTAGACAAGAAAATCCATCACAAGTAGATACCAAAGCAACAAAGATCACGAGTTCTCACCAAGACACTCATACTCAACCAACGCAGCAATAACTACAAGGGTAACATACACACAAAGATCCCAATGTTTGAACATGGGCTCTGATACCAGATGTAATGCCCCGCTCGGAGATCCTTGGAAACAAGGATGAAATACAAGCCAAGATTTTTTTGTTTTTTTTTACAAGTATGAATGCACATGACAACATCATATAGGGATCACAACGATCGCAATGAAAGACTTCACCACAATCCTGGCAACCAACGAATCTCCAAACACCACTACCAAACTGACACACACAAACAAAGCCAACAATGAAAACACACATGATGAGGGCTCAAGAAATGACCACTAATCAACAAAACACCAAGTTAGGGTAAATGCAGAATCCTAAAATTTGACTAAGCCTAAAATTTTCTAGAATCCATACCTTATCTCCGAGAGGTCTGAAACATATCTCAAAAGCTTCGTCGCATATATTAAAATATATCTTAAGTATAAGAAATTTTCTTATACTTAAATGATATATTTTAAATCCCCAAGAGACTAAAATAGAAACACAAAAAATGGATTCAAGAGAAACCAACAGAATTCAAAATACAACAACATAGGGTTGAAGAATGCCCAAAAGGGTATCCAAAACAACTCTAAAAAAGTTTGGATCATGAAGAAAAGTGCCTGCTGATGGCATGAGCAGGTTTTTTACAAAAGCCATGTGACACTTTTTACTAAGGGAGGGCGACACTTCTCCTTAAGGCGTGCAAGACTCTTCTAGTGTCGTACGACATTTCTCAGGAAGGCATGCGACATTTTTTAGCATCGTACGACATTTCTCAACAAGGCATATGACATTCTTCCAGTGTTGTACAACATTTCTCAAGAAGGCATGCGATACTTTACAGTGTCATACGACATAGTTTTCATGGGCGTGCGATACATTTTTATTTCGCACAATGCTGAAAAAATATCGCCCATAGAAACACGAAAACACTCCCAGAAGCAAAAAGGACCAAAAAAAGAGCAAAGAACCTCCACACCAGGGAGTACCGGATCCACAAAGGCTCGAGGAATGAACACTCAAGTGCAAGAACAACACAAAAAGAAGAACACCTATCCATCTAAACTACAGTAGCAAAGAACAACACTAAAATAAATATCGCAGTGAATTGAACAACCAAACTAAGTGTGCGGTTCCTCCCAACCATCAATAGCATCATAAGACCATCATGGGTCCTAGCCATCCCCCATGCATAACATCCCAAGCCATCGACCAGATCATCGGTATTGTCATAATAGGGATGTCACTACTAAAAACATGTAACAATATAAGCATAAGGAAATCTAACATACTAGTAGTAAAGCATAAGATAATGCTATAGTAGATAACATCACCTATCACATGCTAAATAGAAATAAGCAACAGATATGCTAATACAACAATTCATTGCATCTAATCATATGCTAAACACCATAATAAGGGAATGCGTCAAATAAAATAACATCATCTAAACATGATATACAAGCATCTGAAAGAAAGCATAAATCACAAGAAAGCATACTCTGAAACCAGAAGTACCAAGTGAAAACATCCACCAACGGTCACACTAGGACAAAAGATCATCTCTATACACTAGTCCCTAGCAGTGGTGAAGGTAGCTATGCCTCCCAACCATGTGGCACCCGTAGGTCCACACCCACCGTGCTGACGGAGATAATGATCCAACCACAAACACACATAAAGCACAACATCCAAGGCTAACACTCATGCCAGACAGTATGATGGCTGCAACCAAGAACCTAAGACAATGCAAGGAGTAAAGGTCCTAGTCAAACACTCAAAAGGCTACTAAGTAGGGGCTGACATCATGGAGAGTCACTTGGCATTGACAAGCCCAAGCTCAGATCACGTGTGGAAACACTTGCAAGGTACTTCCCTCTCGAGGTACTCCCTTAGAACCATCACATGAAGTTTTATTATCTTAAGTTTTATTACCAGTCACACATTTTCTTTAATTATCACCTATTTAAGCTCCTCTCAGCCATACTCGTGGCATCATGATCATCAGGCTATGAGATAGAAGCCCCCTCCATATGCTACCCTACCCTACCCATGCTCATCCTACGACAAGTGCCTGTGGGCATGCATACTCCCATCCCAACCCCAAAGCCAATAAAACCATACATCATTAAATCACTCAATTAGCCTAAATTTGAGAGTATAGATTCTACACAAATCCCAATGATGAAACAAGACCAAACATCATGAACTCACTCAACTGGCCTCAATCTGAGAGTATGGATTCTACACGAATCCTAGCATTCACAAAACAAAAGCAAAGGTCCAAAAGAAAATATAACAGGTAACAAATCACTCAACCGAACACAAAGTTTGGAGTATAGGTGTGACATGTATAGCAATGAAAAAAAAGGTGCAAAAGTGGCTTGAATAATATCCAAATTGATCATCCAAGTCCACGACCCACATTGTGCCGAGAAAAGTCAAGAAAATAGGGCAGCATGCAAAATGAGGTAAAAACTCCAAATTTTAGAAAAATTTCGAAATTAAAACCCATTTGACCTTTGGGTTCAAAAAACCTAAAAATCTAAAAATAAATGAAATCAGACACCATATGCGACAATGGATAGCATAATGGTGTAAAATCCCAAACCCAAAAAATAGGGAAATGTTCATACCCGCCTAACCGGCTAGAACTAGCATATAGAGGCAGAGGGGAACACTAGTTCTCAGCCTCCAAACAAATGGCTACTAAAAATAGAAGTAGAAATGGAGTAGAAAAAATAAAACAGGAAAGCCCTACCTCACAGCCAAAAGGGAAAAATGAGAATCTGAACAATAAAATAAATATCTCGCAGAAGTAGCTAAAAATTGCAGCAATCCAAGGTTTTTCCGAGCTGGATCCAATGAGCGCAACCTCATGATGATCCCATGCCCGTAGCTCCCACAACAAAAAAAATAGTAAATCCTCATGAAGAAGATTTTGGGTTTTACTCTCCAACTTTCCAATTTGAAAGTGAGAAGTGAGGAATTAAATTCCTCTCTGGATACTTTTTCACTTTTTGAGTGAATAATCGATTAGGGCAAATAAACAGCCAACCTAGTTAAACCCCGAATCAACCCAAATGAAAATAGGCTATTCCTATAAATAGGAATTCATCTATGGAAAAGCTGTCAAAAATTAAAACAAATCAATTAAAAAGCCCAAAAATCCAAAAACACAAAAATCTCCTTAACAACTTTTGCGACAATGCGAACCTCTAAATGCACAAACATGCTCACTAGTCTAATCACATAATGCAAATGAGTTTGGATTTAATAATCACCAAAAGGTTTAATTTAAACATTTTAATAAAGGATACGTTGACCATATAAAGACGACATTGGTAAAATACGAAAGGCTGAATCACTAACTCCATGTGCCTCTGCCAGGGATATAAATCCTGCACACTAAATAACATGATCAATTGCAATTGCATATACTAACATAGCCAAAGCAATAAATGCATTAAATCACCTAATTTTAATCATTTGTTTAATTATATTTAAATAATCTATTTACATCACTCATGTTCGCATAAAGCATAACAACACAGGAATGAAGTAAATAACCATAGCATACATCCATCACATAACATAATCAGAGGTATGTCCAAATACCAGTTATCATCATAAAACACACTGTCATCTCAAAATGGCATCATCATGCAATATGATTAACTAAATAGCATAGTAGTATAACATCTATGATACTAAAAAACCAAGTATACTATCCAACCCTCAGGTCATCTCAAATGTAACATACATGAGTAACAAATATTTCTCTAATCATAAATATAACAAGGTGAATGTCTGTAGCACATAACCAAATAATCCCACATGAACAATCCATTCAGTTACTTATGCATTTCATAATGATTGATTGCTCTGCATTAAAAAGGCACTTAAAACACATAAGAAAACACAGTCATAAACATGACTAACCACTGCTACAGGAACCTAGTCCAGTGTAGCATGGTAATAGAACATAGTGCAATCTCTGCACAAATCTTAAGGTAGTCATGGAACAACCTCATGATACCACATCAATCCTAGTAACCACTGGCACAAACCTCAATGAACCATAAATCACATCATAATCTCAAAGATCAGTCAAAAGCATAATCAAAGCAACTGATAGAGAAACATAAATCCAAACACCTCAACGGTGTAGACCACTCAAGGTCACAATCATGATCCCATCACAACAAAAGATTAGAAAGGTTGCATCCATCAGGATGACTTATAGAAGTCAAATGGGAGAGACACTACATCATCTCCCTCAAAGACTAAGCTTACTCCTGGAAGCCTGCAATCCATGAATAGAAACCAAATGCACCAAGAACAAAAATCCAAAGTGAGCAATAGGAATGACTCAACAACTCTCTACAAGTCAAACCCAAATCACTCCAACATTCTCAAACCGTCATGTTAACCCCTAAGTAGGCTAACCACGAGAGAATGGGTGCCACATGGACACAAGGTCCTCCAACAAGGAGCCTTCTATGCACTACAAAGAACCCATCTAGCCATAGAGCCAACAATACAAGATAAGGAAAAACCCTCTCTACCTCATCAATAGGTGCCCAACTACAACATGCACCAACTACCAAACCATAAACAAGGTCAAAACAAGACACACTTGCAACAAGAGTTGGAATCTCAAGGAAAAGCCATCCCAAAATTCCCAAGAATACTATCATGTCACACATGATCATTCTAGAATCCAGGTAAACTCACCCTTAGAACATAGAGGATGAAATTTTACCAACAAAAGGAGACACTCCAAAATACTGCTCACCACCAAGCGTAGGAACACAACACCTCACCAAGGCACAAAAGCTCAACTACCACTAGAAACTAGGGTAACATAACCCAACTAGACAAGATATCACCTTTCCACAAGGTTACACATACTTTTGTTAGTGGACACAATCATCAAATGTCTGTATACCAACTCACGAGATGGTAACATGTGTCCAATGATATGATGTCCCTCTAGCACTATACTAGGAAAACTACACCCAATCTACCACTAAACTCAATCTCTAGCCTCAAGTCAATAATTAATGATAAAAATTGACTGAGATAATCCACCTAAAGATATAAACTTAGGGAGAAGGATACTATAGAGTATTAGCACTAAGAGGGAGTCTCTCTCTCAACCTCTACACTAACCAATCCATGATGCATTAGGAAACTAAAAATTTCACCAACCATCAACATACTCACCTGAAAACACTAACTGAGCTAGTGGCATAGCCACACTAGCCTACTCTCACAAGAGAGAAAAGAATATAGAGGTGCTTCCAAGAAAATGTCCAAGAAGGAGAATCTAAACTCATCAAAGAACTGAGTCACTCCCAAAAGACAATGCAACATCAACCCTGAGAAAGGAATGCTCACAAACCACACTACACCTCACAAGGGTACTTCAGTGCAATAGGAAACACAAAAACCCAAGCACCAACCCCAACAAGTACCTAGTAGATTATGAAGACAAGATAACTCTTCCATTATGAATAACATGAAGAGTTAAACTTCTCCAATGGCCATAAATATGATATATCATGATTGAATTGGCCTCTACTCTAGAAGGTACTTGGAACAATGATCAGCAAATCCAGAAGTGATAGCTTCAGGTCTGGACTCAGATTGGCTCCATCAAAAAAGCACCAGAAAGACAACGACAAAAACTAAAACAAGATGGAGCTTCAAGAGTCCTAAGACCCAAGATCTGAGTCACCACTCAAAACAAAACAACAAAGGCAAAACAACAGCCTTGGCCACCAAGACAAGTGACGGACAAAATGTCCAAATCCACACAAGAGCACAAATGCCCAGAACAACATAAGACATGGAATGAAAGGTAGTTCACACATTGAAACCATCATTACTCTTCTTTCATAATTTCATTAATTAAACATAATATAAGCACTAATGCACGATGAAACTGAAAGATTTTCAAGCAAGGGTTTAAGAGTCACAATAAAACAAGCACATACCTTTCAATTTCTTTAAGAATACACTATGTTTACTAATCTTTTAAACCATTTAATAACAATAACAACTTTAAATCTAACAAAGACACACTAGCATGTTCTCCATGATATTATCCCTTGAATGTACTACCAGAGGTTTGAGATGAACATGATAGAGTCACAACACACAATTGGGCAACAGTAAAACACATCTAGAATAGTCATCATGAACAAAATCAAAAGCCCAAATTGGACAAATTATCAATTCCAATAGTATGTACCAAAAAGAGCAATAGATAAAATTTGATGACTGCTTCAAGAGAGGAAAATACTAAAACCCACTACTAGCCCAACAACATGAGGAAAATACCTCTAGCCAAATTAAATAATACATCAAACAAATCACATTACAGGTGATGACTGAGTACAGTCACACAAGAGGGATAAGTCGGCACACAATGCTAAGGAATACATCATCCTAGCAATGTTAGAGAACAAACTCACACACATCAAGCAGTATACCATCAGTAACCTCATGCATATGCAGAAACCAATAATTTCCATGCAATGCAACATTTAGATATCCATCAAATTAATACAGTTTTACATAAGCTTAAGAAGAAATCAAATTGGGGATTTAAGTCATTAACCCAAGGATATAATGCAAACCTACTCTTTGCAATGATTCACAATAAACACTCATTTTCAATGAAAGGAACCATTTTATCACCCTAAAGATAAAACATAGAATCACAAATAAGATTCATCTCTATACTTGCAATAAGGAGAAAAATAGGGAAACAATGCACCTTACTCTACAAGGAGAAACAAAAAGTAGCACTCAAAGCCAACACATAGACACCAATCAGTGGTTCCATCCAAAAAGGGTCACACAAGCAACCAACCAAACAAGACACAACAATTCCGCTCACAAAATCATGAAGACTCACTTCCTTCTGCACATACTTCTCTAGTCACATCTACTGGACAAGCAAATCCATCACAAGTAGATACCAAAGCAACAAAGATCACGAGTTCTCACTAAGACACTCACACTCAACCAACGTAGAAATAAATACAAGGGTAACTAATGCAGGAGCATCCAGAGGTATAAGGGCAATCCTATGTCACCCAAAAAAATGTACTTAGACTTAGTTTCTATTTCATGTGTTTTCATTTTTGGATACCCATTTGGGTCAAATAAAGGTTCCAACTCTCACAGTTCTACTATCAATGTTCTAGGATAGAATATTTGAACACCTTGGGATACATGTAAATGCCAGAAAAATAGGAGTATGTAATTGAGCCATCATTTTTGTGAAATAGGAGGTTTAAATTGGCCACATGAATGTAATTTTAATTTAGAGCATTCCAGAAAAGGAAATCAAGTCAAAAGGCCCCATAGTTTGAAAGTTATCACAGTTTTTCAAGTTTTGGAGACCTCCTAAGAATGCTTCAAAGTTAGGTTAGGGGAATTAAAAGACCTCAAAAAGGGCCAAAAAATGGGAGATGAGAAAAGCTGGTCAATAGGGCTATAGATCACTTTGAGAGATTTCTAGAAATGTAAACAGTTCGTCAATCGATTTATGCCTCCCAAAAGTTCAGTTACCATTTCTGGATTCTTCTAGATTTGTGTTAACTTCTAACACAGCTTTTGGAGCCTTCTATTTGGTTGGTGGATGACTACTAGCACTTTCTAGAATGTATTCCTAGTCCTTAACCCTCTAGGGTCTATTTAAGGATATTTTTGGCATTGTAAAAGGCAGTTCAGAGTGGAGTTTGAGAGGACGTACTGAAAGGAGAAATTATCTCACAATTTATGTTATTGTAAGCCCATAGGGCATGTTATGCAATCTATTTCCTCTATAATGGATGTATTATCTTATTTACAAAGTTAATAAAATTTCCCTTTTCTTGTTGTGTCCATTCTATGCGTGGGTTGTGTCCCCATCAAGTGGTATCAAAGCTGATTTTTCCTGAGTGTGTAGACAGAGCGCCGACTGTGAGGCTGTTTGCACCAGGACTGTGTGGTTTTGGGTTTGAGTTAGAAGATGCCTCCATGAAGAGAGTGTGGTGGAAGGGCTAGAGCTATTAATCCTAAGGAGGTTAGAGCCCTCCAAAGGCAAGTACAGGCATTACAAGAGGAGCTTCATAGAGGAGAAAATGTTGTCGTAGGTGACGATAGTGAGGATGACAATGAAGAAGAAGAAATGGGACCAGAAGGGGAATTTGATGGGGATGTTTTGAATCAGGAAGAGGAAAGGCTTTTTAGGGCCATTACTAAGTTTGAGAAAATACCTACAATTGAAGTGGGTGTATTTTCAAGAAATCTAAGACCAGATGAGTTGATCAATTGGATCAATGAACTGGAAGAATACTTTGAGTATGAGGATATCAGAGACCTAGATAGGGTTAAGTTTGTAAAGGCCAAACTAAAAGGCCATGCCAAAATTTGGTGGCAAGAGGTCCAATTGGAAAGAAACAGAAAAGAAAAGTAGAAGATCACAAGGTGGGATCACATGGTGGACAAATTGAAGAAGCGGTTCAATCCTGTGGACTATGAGCATGATTTGTTTAAGAAGATGCATGGGTTAAAGAAAGTAAGAAGATCAATCAAAGAATATACAAAGGATTTTTACTGACTCTTGATTAGAGTAGGGCATGTAGAAGCAAATAAGGAGAAGGTTGCTCGTTATATTAGTGGGTTGCGACCTAGCATCCAGGAGGAATTAAGTCTGGTAAGAATGACCAGTGTTGAAGAGGCATACCAGTTTGCCCTACGAGTCAAAGAGAAGCTCAATAAAAGGTTTGAAGGGAAACAAAGAGGGTGTGGTCGAGGAGGAAGGGGAAGCTGTAGGTCATCTGGAGGCTGAAACGAAACCCAAAAGAAAAATGAAGATGTGGGTACTAGCAGGAACCAGAGGAATGAGGGTTTTAACCGCTCTCATGATCAAGACTTTGGAAATCAGAGAGGAAGAGGTAGAGGACATGGAAAAGGAAGAGGAGGCTTCCATGGTACCTATTTCCATTGTAATGAAGAAGGTCATCATGCCTTTGAATACCCTCAACGACAAGGAAGGACAGATAGGAGAGCTAAGGGCCAAGCTAGGGTCGCTCATGTGGATGAGGATGCACAATAATCACATTCAGAGGATGCAGAAAGAGGAGAGGCCTTGGTGAATGAAAGGGTCCTACTAAGTGGTGAGATTGAACCAGGACAAAGGAGGAGTCTGTTCTATACTAGATGTAAGTGTGAGGATAAATGTTGTGACGTGATCATTGATGGTGGTAGCACTGATAACTTGGTATTAGAAGAGATGGTCTCTAAGTTGAAGCTCAAGAGGGAGAGACATCCCCAGCCCTATCACATTGCTTGGGTAAAAGATGATCATAAGGTCCTGGTAAGTGAACAAATTTTAGTGAAATTCAAAATTGGGGGTTACCATGATGAAGTTCTTTGTGATGTTATTCCAATGAATGTTTTCCATCTATTCTTGGGTAGACCGTGGTAGTTTGATAGGCATGCAATACATGATGGTCATGCAAACACATACTCTCTAACAAAGGATGGAGTTTGCCACAAACTAAAGCCCATGAAAAAGGAAGGTTAAAAGGTATATAGTAGTGCTAGGATTTGTCTTGTTGATGGAAGAAAGTTTTTAGATGGCATGAAATGCCAATGTATGTGCTATGCTTTGATTCCTAGGAAGGATAAAGAAGGTAGTAGTGAAATACCACTTGAAGTTTCAAATTTACTAGGTGAGTTTGAAGATATTATCTCTGATAATGTTCTAGAAGGATTGCCACTAGTAAGGAAAATCAGTCATCAGATAGATCTAATTCCAGTAGCTAGTTTGCCTAACAAGCTTGCTAACAGGATGACTCCTACTAAAATTGAGGAGCTAAACAGACAGGTTCAGGAGCTATTGAGGAAGGGCTTGATTCAAGAGAGCCTGAGTCCATGTGCAGTACCTACAATACGAGCACCAAAGAAGGATGGAGAGTGGAGGATGTCTACAGACTCTTGAGCTATAAATAGGATAATGATCAAGTATCGGTTTCCTTTTCCAAGGATGTATGATCTTATGGACTACTTGAGTGGAGCTCAGTATTTCACAAAGATAGATCTCAAGAGTGGCTATCATCAAATATAGATACAAGAAGGAGATGAGTGGAAAATAGCCTTCAAGACCAAGGAGGGTCTTTATGAGTGGTTAGTCATGCCCTTTGGATTAACGGACGCCCCAAGCACCTTCATGTGGCTCATGAATGAGGTACTTAAGAAGTTCCTTGGAAAATTTGTTATTGTTTATTTGGATGATATTTTAATTTTTGGCAAGACTTTGGAAGAACATTTATTTCATATTCATAGTGTTCTTGAGAGGTTGAGGGAAGAGAAACTATTAATTAATCTGAAGAAGTGTATCTTTGCAAAAAGGGAGTTAGTCTATTTGGGGTTTGTTATATCACCTAAAGGTCTCAAAATGGATCCAGAGAAGGTAAAAGCCATCTTGGAATGGCCTACTCCAAGGTCTGCTACTGAGGTAAGATCATTTAATGGTTTGGTTAGTTTTTATAGAAAGTTTATTAAAAATTTCAGTGGTATATGTGCACCCCTAACTGATACAATAAGAGGGGATAGAAAAGAGTTCAAATGGACTACAACAACTGTGAGAAGTTTTGAATTGCTAAAGAAGAATGTAATAGAACAACCTATGTTGGCACTTCTAGATTTTAGAAATGTGTTCCAGGTGCATTGTGATGCTAGTGGCAGTGCTATTGGGGTTGTATTAAGCCAAGAAGGTAAGCCTATTGCATATTTTAGTGAAAAATTGAATAATGCAAAGAAGAAGTATTCTATTTATGATCAAGGGTTCTATGCAATAATTTAGGCCTTAAAGAAATGGAGGCATTATTTATTGCCAAAGGAATTTGTTTTGTATATTGATCATCAGGCATTACAATACCTGAATAGCCAAGGTAAATTAAATCAGAGGCATATGAAGTGGGTAGAGTTCTTGCAGAGTTATACATTTGTGTTGAAGCATAGAAGTGAAAAATCTAATAGGGTTGTAGATGCACTAAGTAGGAGACAGTTATTGCTTACATTAATGCAGGTTGAAGTAGTTGGGTTTGATGAACTCAAGAACTTGTATCCTAAAGATCCTGATTTTGCTAAAGCATGGAAAGCTTGTAAAGAGCTGATTTTTATAGATAGAATGAAGTGGTTAGACTATTTGATTTAGGATGGTATGTTATTCAAGGGTAGTGAATTGTGCATTCTAAGGAGTTCCATGAGGTAAAATTTGATTAAGGAGAAACACAGCAGAGGGATGGAAGGACATTTTGGTTGAGATAAGACCATTTCCATTCTTAGAGAACATTATTTTTGGCCTTAGATTTTATAGGATGTGAAGAAGTTTTTACAGAGTTGCCAGGTTTGTCAAGTTGCCAAGGGATATAGCCAAAATATTGGACTATATCACCCATTGCCTATTCCATCAAAGCCATGGGAGGACATAAGTATGGATTTTGTTCTAGGATTGCCGAGGACACAAAGGGGTAATGACTCAGTATTTGTGGTGGTTGATAGGTTCTCCAAAATGGCACATTTCATTCCATGCCATAAAACTCATGATGTTGTCCAAATTGTAGACTTGTTTTCCAGAGAGGTGGTGAGACTACATGGTCTCCCAAGGAGTATAGTTTCTGACAGAGATACTAAATTTGTGGGGTATTTCTTGACGACATTGTGGAAGAAGTTGAAAAAAAACTTGAAATTCAGTTCCACACATCAACCACAGGTCGACGGCCAAACAGAAGTGGTAAATAGAAGTCTGGGCAATTTGCTGAGATGTTTAGTTGGGGATAAGCCCAAGGGATGGGATTTGATTCTACCACAAGCAGAATTTTCTTACAATAACTCTATAAATAGGAGTACTGGAAAATCACCATTCCAAATTGTGTATGAAAGTAGCCCAAGGACTACACAAGAATTGAGGAAGATAGATCAAGTGGAGAGGACAAGTGCTGAAGCTGAAGAATTTTTTGAACATATCAAGCATCTACATGAGGAGGTTCAAGCACACAGTACCAAGATGAATCAAGAGTATAAAGCTAGGGCTAATCAAAGGAGAAGACATAAGGAATTCCAAGTAGGGGATCTAGTCATGGTGGTATTACGAAAAGAAAGATTTCCAGTTGGTACTTACAACAAGTTGAAAATGAAGAAATTTGGCCCCTTCAAAATTTTGAAGAAACATGACTCAGAAAATGCATATGAGGTGGAGCTGCTAGATGGTGTTCACATTTCTCCTATTTTCAACATTGCAAACTTAACAGAGTATCATGATGATGGTGCAGATGAGGAGCTGGTGTTAGAGCCGTGTCCAATTCCTGCTTCTAAGGAGGAGATATAAGACATTCTAGATCATCGTGTGGGTAGGAGTACCAAAAATAGGAAGTATGAAGAGTATTTGGTCAAGTGGAAAGGATGATCGATAGAGGACTCAACTTGGATTTCAGCAACTGAGGTTTCCCATTGGGGATTTCCTCTACCATTCATAAAGTGACAGGGTCACTTTTCAATCTACCTGAGGTGTTTGATGTAGGAGCATCTAGAGGTATAAGGGCAATCCTATGTCACCCAAAAAAATGTACTTAGACTTAGTTTTTGTTTCATGTGTTTTCATTTCTGGATACCCATTTGGGTCAAATAAAGGTTCCAACTCTCACAGTTCCACTATCAATGTTCTAGGATAGAGTATTTAAACACCTTGGGATACATGTAAATGAAAAAAAATAGGAGTATGTAATTGAGCCATCATTTTGGTGAACTAGGAGGTGTAAATTGGCCAAATGAATGTAATTGTAATTTATAACATTCCAGAAAAAGAAATCAATTCAAAAGGCCCCACGGTTTGAAAGTTATTGCAATTTTTTGAGTTTTAGAGACCTCTTACGAATGCTTCAAAGTTAGGTTAGGGGCATTGAATGACCTCAAAAAGGGAGAAAAAATGGGGGATGAGGGAATTTGGTCCATAGGGCTATAGAGCGCTTCAAGAGCTTTCCAAAAATGCAAACGGTTTGTCGATTAGAGCTACGGTTCAAAAGTTATGCCTCCCAAAAGTTTGGTTACCATTTTTGGATTCTTCTAGATTTGTGTTGACTTCTAACACAGCTTCTCGAGCCTTCTATTTGGTCGGTGGATGCCTACTAGCACTTTCTAGAATGTATTCCTAGTCTTTAACCTTCCGAGGTCTATTTAAGGAGATTTCTGGCATTATAAAATGCAGTTCGGAGTGGAGTTTGAGAGGAGGTACTAAAAGGAGAAATTATCTCCAGATTTATGTTATTGTAAGCCCATAGGGCATGTTATGCAGTCTATTTCCTCTATACTAGATGTATTAGCTTATTTACAAAGTTAATAAAATTTCCCTTTTCCTATTGTGTCCATTTTGTGTGTGGGTTGTGTCCCCACCAACAACATACACACAGAGATCCTAATGTTTGAACATGGGCTCTGATACAAGATGTAATACCTTGCCTAGATATCCTTGGAAACAAGGATGAAATACAATCCAAGATTTTTTTTTTTACAAGTATGAATGCACATGACAAGATCATACAGGGATCATAATGATCGCAATGGTAGACTTCACCATAATCTCGGTAACCAACGAATCTCCAAATGCCACTACCAAACTGACACACACAAACAAAGCCAACAACGACAACACACATGATGAGGGCTCAAGAAATGACCACTCATCAACAAAACACCAAGTTAGGGTAAATGCAGAATCCTAAAATTTGACTAAGCTTGAAATCTTGAAGCCCTGAAAAATTGGCTATGTCTGGATTTCTGAAGCCCTAAAATTTCTTACAATCCATAACTTATCTCCGAGAGGTTTGAAACATATCTCAAAAGATTCGTCGCATATATTAAAATATATCTTAAATTTAAACCCCCAAGAAACTAAAACAAAAACATAAAAAATTTATTCAAGAGAAACTAATAGAATTCAAAATGCAACAACATAGGGTCAAAGAACACCCAAAAGGGTATCCAAAACAACTCTCAAAAAGTTTGGATCACGAGGAAAAGTTCCCGCTGATGGCACGTGCAAGTTTTTTACAAAAACTGTGCCAAACTTTTTACTAAGCGAGGGTGACACTTCTTCTTAAGGCATGTGACACTCTTCTAGTATCATACGACATTTCTCAAGAAGGCATGCGACACTTTTTAGCATTGTACGACATTTCTCAAGAAGGCGTGCGACACTCTTCCAGCGTCGTATGACATTTCTCAAGAAGGCATGCGATACTTTATAGTGTCGTACGACATAGTTTGCATGGGCATGCGATATATTTTTATGTCGCACAATGCTGACAAAATGTCGGCCATAGAAACACAAAAACACTCCCAGAAGCAAGAAGGACCAAAAAAAGAGCAAAGAACCTCCACATCAAGGAGTACCACATCCACAAAGGCTCGAGGAATGAACACTCAAGTGCAAGAACAAAACAGAAAGAAGAACACCTATCCATCTAAACTATAGCAAGAAAGAACACACTAAAATAAACATCACAGTGAACTGAACTATAGGACCAAAAAAATGGGTTAGAAGCATAACACACTATGAGAAAATCACAAAACTCAATAATCATATGTTAGCACCCACTAGTCTACCATGAAAGCCAAACTAATCAAAAGAAAGCAAACATAATTAAAAACTCCCTTTTCCGTTTGTAACTCCCATGTCCTTCTTTCTTCTCCAAATGATTGTAGCTCCAAAGTTGACTATACTGCACACAAGATTGAAGCCAAATCCTATGATATGGATAATGCCATGAGAATACGAGAAATGTGATTTTAAGCTTGAGAGAAATAATGCAACATGCAAAGAAGTAGAGATTCCAAGACTCAAATATTTGGATTTTCAAAACTTAACCATTTGGATCCGAAATGAGAGGAAGAGTGTCCATTTTATAATTTTCATGGAGAGTGAGAGCATTGAATTTGCCACCCATAGATATGTGATGTGGCAAGAGATTCCTATGACGCATATGACAAAATATGCCAAAAGTAAGATTCTATGACACACGAGTTTTAAATTTGGAAGAGAATCTATGACGCATCATAAGATTCCTCAACGCACTTAAAGCCAAGAATCTATGACGAATAAACCAAATAGGGACATGCGTAAGAGGTAATAATAATTCCTATGATGCATATGATATAATATGCCAAAAGTAAGATTCTATGACACATGAGAGTCAAATTTGGAAGAGAATCTATGACGCGTCATAAGATTCCTCAACCCACTTAAAGCCAAGAATCTATGACAAATAAGCCAAATAGGGACATGCGTAAGAGGTAATAATATTTGATTATGACAAATCTCAGCCAAGTGTCAAAGGAGAATCCACGAGGTGTCACATGCAAGTGTCATGATGATGAAATATTTTATGGAATATTTGAATTAAAAATCCTTTTATTCCACAAAATAAGAATTAGTAGAAAATGGAATTAATGATGGAAAATGGAACTTAGGAAATTGTAAATTTCCATGGTTTGCAGATAATGAATCAATTAATTAATAAAATTAATTCATTGAGGATGATAATCAGGAAGAATAATTAGTGAGAATAATAGAATTAAATTATGGGTTATTTAATCCTATAGAGAAAATTAGTAGATGATTGGCCAAATTGATTAAATAAATGCAACTATATCCTTTGATGAAAATGTGATGATGATGGATATCGAATAAGATGATGAAAATATAGACCAAATCCATGGTCAAATTAATTGATAGATTAAAATTGATAACATGGCAAGGACATATGACATGAACTAATTGATATGTAACATTTAACCGACATTGTAAATGCTACAGAATTGAAATTGATTGATAAGGTTTGATCATAATAACACTTACGAACACTATCAATATTATTAAAATGGTTGATGATGCCATGATCTAACATTGAAAGCCTCAACAACATCAAAGATTGAATCACATGAATTATATTTTGACCTAGTACTAAGAGCCATGACAGTACTAAGGTCAGATTGATAAGATTGATAAGTTGGTAGGTTTCCAAGGCATTGAAAGCCACAACAATGCCTAGTAGTGGATAAATGATGATTTATTTGGGTTGTTTGATATGTTTTGGGTTGATTAGGACCGATTTCAAGTGATTCTAAGTTTATTTGGGGTGATTCCAAGTTGATTTGATATGATTCTAAGTTGATATGAAATTGATGTGAAAGGGGATATAAATGAAAAAATATGGTCAATCTGCCCAAAAGATCAAAGTTAGTAGAATGAGAAAATGGGACAAATTAGTATGAAAAAGTGATGAGGTTGTAGATGTGATTTAGAGCATTGTATCAAAGAATAACTGATGAGAAAACCACAACATGCCCTAGTAGGGATGATATCTATGGGTGCCCCCTCGAGAGATTGACTAAGATAAGCATATGATAAGTCAATTTATCGACAACAAGAAGACAAAACCATAGCAACTGACGAAATGACCTGAAACTATGTGTGCATGCCCAAAATGATGGAAAGATGTCATAACATGAGGGAAATCATCAAAAATGGTCGTATTTGGTCAAAGATGATGAGACAAATGTCAGACTAAGGTTGAACCAAGTTGAAAGCCACAGAAAGGTGATTGATAGTGTAGGATGATGCAAGAATGCATGAATGCAAAATGAAGATGATTTGGTGAATTAGAAGACATGATCATGGTGATGGAGAATGAGATGAAGAAGATAGATGAGATGAGGAGATGTTAGTATGATGGAAAGACTTTTGCTTCTAGAAAGTGCACTATATGTCAAATGGAGCTTTATTTTGATATGGCAAATTGAATGCAACACATCATGGCATAAAGGGCCAGAGCGCAAATGCAAGCCTTTTGCGTAAACAAGCACGATGCAAACAAAGAATGACCTTGTCCTTCCTGAGGCATATGTACATGTCCTAGACTCTCAAAAGGTACATTGTAACAAATAGAAATGGAAAAAGATGACCATGAACCATCTTGGCCACTCTCATAGATCAATTTATATAATTGATTAGCATAGGGACATGATCAAAGAAAAAACAAAGAAAAAATAAATCACTCACTAAACAGTGTGAGCCAACAGCTATTCTTGTCCATTATTACATTCTTGTTAATGTTTTAGGTGTGTAGATAGTGTTTGACATGTTGATAATGTGATAGTTCTGGTTGTGGATTCATTTGATAAGTTCATAGTGACATGTTGGATTGATTGTTGGTTCATGTTGCATAGATATTGTGATTGGCATTGAAGCATAGTGCTTTGATTTTCAGTCTACAAAGTGCAAGTGTTTATACAAAAGGAGTGGTTATCCATAGTGAAAATGTGCAAGTGTTATTGCAAATTTTTGAAGAGTTTTGTGATTTTTAGGGTTTTGTGGAGATATTTGATTTTTTTGTGTAACTAATTTCTTCAGGTCATTTTACAATTTTTAGGTTTTTTTCAGGACATTTTATGATTTTTAGGGATTTTTTCAGGATTGTATTTGAATTTTTAGGATTTTTTTTAGGACATTATGTGATTTTTTAGTGATTTTTTCAGGATCATATTTGAATGTTTAGGATTTTTTCAGGACATTATGTGATTTTTTTTAGTGATTTTTTCAAGATCATATTTGAATGTTTAGGATTTTTTTAGGACATTATGTGATTTTTAGTGATTTTTTCAAGATCATTTTATGATTTTTAGGGATTTTTTCAGGATCGTATAAGCATATACAAGTTTTAGCTCCAATCCGTTATGTGATAGATCCAATGGATAAAAAGAACTTAGGGGTATGCCCCTAGTTTAAATTCAAACTTACGCACCATGTAGGTAATATGCCCCCAGACAAGGCACAATTTATGTACAAAGGCCAATGACAGAGTTTGTGTGTGTAGACTGGTGATGCTTAAGCAAGGTGATGAAGGACATTAACTAGTTCATGAGCCATGATAAGGAACCAAGGATGTCTTGCAATATGAAGGATATGATCAAGGAATGATAGAGGGGGAAAAGACCAGATGGAATCTTGATAGATGGAGGAGCAATAACTGATTACACATGGTGCCTATTTGCCAGGTTTTCACCATGGTACTTGTCCAAAGTGCCTGTTTTCCAGGTTTTCACTTTTGGATGGAATTTTTCTCTTGACTCAAATTTTTGTGCCAAGATGCATGTTTGCTAGGTTTTCATCAAGGTATCCATTTTTTCATGACTTTTTTCACTTTTTTCACTTTTCTCTTTTCTTTTTTCATGACTTTTTGCTATTTTTTTAATTTTTTTCAGGACTTTTAGATGGAATCAAGAATGTCAGTGAAAAATGCTAAGAAGATATCTGTTGTTGGTGCTATTAGCTAATGAGCTCTGAATCCATCACTGACCATAACTACATAAGATTTTTTTCGAGTCTATAGCTAAAATCAAACCACTAGAAAGGCCTCGAGATATACCATCGTGTACTGTGTGTAAGACAATGTTTGTCTCTTGTGAATCAAGGCATCTAAGGATAATTGGGTCAATAGAAATGTCATGTGGGATGTTACTAATGATGACATATGCAAAGGCTTGTTGGATAAAGGACTGATTTTGGTTATTGGACAAATTAGGTAGCTAAATTTGGAGATAAACAAAGGGATATAAGGGAGGGTTGGGAGGGTTGAGACCAATGACCTTCCGCATGAACGCTGATCGAGGGAGCTCCAAAAGACTTTGTAGCATGTTGAACACTGGAACACTGATATTTATGGCATTATATTTTTCATTTTGTATCCTTGGAATCTTCTTAGCTTTTGATTTTTTATGGTGTAATGGTGCCTCTTGATTTTCACCAAGAGACCTATGCTTGTTATTTCTTTCTTTTTTTGCTTTGTAACTAGAAGGAGTAGGCTCCCCAAAGTATGCCAATGTGTTCTCTTTAGAAAAAATTGCTTCTTTATGATATTCAGTCATAATGCCTTGAAAATCTATTATAAGAGTGTCATCATCATCTAATTGATCAAAAATTGGTGGTCCACATTGGTCCCAATCCAAAGGTTCAGGATAAATTGAGGGGGTGTCATCATCAGTGCTGAATGGGCTTTGGTTGAAGGTATGGATATGGGCATTAAATTTTGTTGTATCATTGGGGTTCTGCTCAAAAGGGAGAGGATTGTTGGTTTTAGGTGGGATATCCTCAGGTGCCTTTTCATCATTCAAAACATCCATAGTCTTACATGTAGGTACTATGGTACTAAGAGGACCTATTCGTAATGGTTTAAATCCAAGCCCCAAACTAGGAGGTTGTCCTTTTGTAGTGATGGGTTCAATTATACCTTGTTTTTGAGATCCAAGACCACTATAGCCATCATAGCCTTGTTTTTGCATGATAGTAAACCCAAGTCCATACTTGCTAGGAGATATCAAAGTGGGTCCTCATTCTGATTTTGCTTTCTCAATACATACGAATGTATTCTCATTGATAGAAGTATCATTATTTGTACTGATCTTTGATTGTGCTTGAAGTGGTTGTGATTTACCATGATATTGGGGAGAAACTAGTGACTCCCTAATGTGAGAGACTTGAGACATAAAGTACTCTCCACACCCATTGTCTTCAATCTTCATCTTTTCCTTGGCTTTACTGAGTAGTGTATCAACATCCACATACTTAGAGGAATTTGTGGGTTGTGCTTCATTGTTTGTTGGGATTTGGAATGCAGTAGCATCTCTTAGATTAGCACAAAATTGGAAAGGATCTGGATCACCAAGGATGGTAACCTCTACATTGTGATAGGAAAAATTCAGACATTGATGATATGTAGAAGGGATTGCTTTCATAGAATGAAGCTAAGGGCGTCCTAGTACCATGTTGTAGTTCATTTCAATATCTAGGACATGGAATAATGTATCTTCAGTAGCTGTACCAACTCTGACAGGTAGTGTGATGATGCCCCTAGAGAAGCATTCACCATCATCATAAGCTTTTATTTTGATTCTTCGAGATGGATTCACATCATCTTTAGAATAACCCAAACTGTTGACAACCGTAAGAGTACATATGTTCATTCTTGCTCCCCCATCTATTAAGACACATCTGACTTTGGCACTATGGATGAAGACTTCAAGGTGGAGGGGATCATTGTGGTTAGATTTTTCTTTAGGAATATCTCAAGGTGAAAAAGTGATATGTTGTGATGCAGATGGGTTTGCAACCATGGCTTGGAACTAGGAAACATCAATGTTATCTTGGACTATTGACTCTTTAAGGGCTTGCTCCAAGATCTTTTGGTGTTGGGGGGATGCACATAGTAGGTCCAAAATGGATATTTGTGTAGGGGTTTTTTCGAGTTGTTCAACAAGGCTATAATTAGATGAAGTAGGAGCAATAGGTCTAGATGGGGCTCTAGGTAAGGTGATCTTTCTACGGCATGTAGTGACAGCATAGTGAGGGTCTTCAACCTTCAACGTGAATGTGGATATGTGAAAGTCAGACTCATTAAAGCAATTGATGGTGTAGTCATAGCCAGTGTGTGTGTAATTCACATTACCTTGCAAGTTTGAGTTTGAACTTGAGGGTTTCTCTTTGTCATGATTACCCAAAGGGTCTTTGAAAATAGTGTGATCAGAGTTGGATGCTAACAGTGATGGATCAATTGTGATGACACCATCATCAATAAGGTCTAGTATTGCTTGTTTTAGTTGGAAGCATGATGAAGTCTTGTGTCCTTTGGTGCGATGGTAATCACAATACTTTTTTTCATCTCACCAATCTGCTTTAGTTAATGGTTCATCTTTGATAAGGGGTAGCTTCAGGAAGTTATTCCTCAGTAACTATTGTAATGAAATCTCAAGTGGTATTCCCAATGGTGTGAATTTCCTATCTTTCATTCTAGGATGTCTTCAAGGTTTATCTTGCATGGGAGTCTCAGTTCTCTGTTGTGGAGCTAATGTTTGATTAGAGGTTTGTGAATTTGTAGGGTTTACACCTTTCAAATTCAATTGAGGTTGTGTTATGCTAATTGTGCAAGCATCCACAATGCCATCATTAGTCACATTCTTGTTTTTGGAGAAAAATTTTGCCTTGTCATTAGACGAGTTGGTGTTTGTCTTTTCTTTGTTTATCTTGAGGATTCCCTTATGGATAAGAGCATCTTCAATACTAGCCCCTTTTTTAATTAGTTTAGAAATGGTGCTTGGACTCTTGATTTTGAGTTCATACATTAATTCCAGGACTAAGTTTTCAATGCACAAGTTTACTTGTTGTTCTTCAGGGATGTCTAGTGAGCATTGACTAAGCTTCTCCAACGCAGTAAGAATGTGATGAATGATTATCCTGTCTTCTATTTAGTTGAGCACAAATCAAAAAGTGTCACCTCATTTTTAATGTTAAAGGAAAATTGGGAGATAAATTTGTTTGCTAGCTCTGACCAAGATTTGATATTACCAGGAAGTTTGGAGTACCATTCAAGTGCAAGCCCACCTAGAGAACGAGGGAACAATCTCATAAGGTAAGTGGGTTCATCACTGAGTTTAGTACATGAAGCAAAAAATTCTCTGATGTGGTCAATAGGGTTTCCTTTTCCTTGTTATTTTTAAAATCTTGGAGCTTCAAAGTGTTTTGGGAATGGAGGCATATACAAACTTTTATCGAATGGGTTAGGACATAGGTCTCTTTCTGTATATAGAGCCTATTTCTTTTGGACTCCCAATGCCTTGACTTGTTTGAAAAGTTGTTTGAATTGTTGTAATAGTTCTTCATTGGGGTTTTGCATGATGGTCTTTCCTTCAAGTCTTTTGTGTCTATGAGTAGACCGTTTGCTGTGGCAAGAACTATGTCTACTTGGTTCTAACATTTCTATGTCTGATGACTCTGATGAAGTGTCGCTAGGTGTTGGAGGTATGTTGGGACCTTGAAGACAAAAAGGTCCTTGTTGTTGGGGAACTCGTTGTGGTATTTGATGTGGCACTTGTTGTGGGATTGACTATGACTATTGTACCATGTGTTTGTGTTGTGCCATGTGTTGTGGTTGTTGTTGGGATACCTCTATTGGTTGTATGTGAGAGCATGTGTATGCTTGTTGTTGTAGAGGTATTTGTTGAGGTTGTTGTGGCACATGTTGTTGTTATTCCAAATGTTGTTTGAGTTTCTCTTGTTGTTTAGAAAACATCATTTGTTGTTGTTGGAATTGCTGCTTAAATTGTTGTTGATAAATTGTATGTAAGTCAAGTGGGTCCACATGGGATTGCATTTTAGGAATGTTGGATGTTTGCCCCACTTGTGGTTTTTGTCGTTGTGTTTGATGTTGTTGTTGATATGTGGGATGTGTGTCAAGAAAATTTAGACTTTGTTGTGCCTTGGAAGTGTTGAGTCCTTGTACCATTGTAGGTTGTTGTTGTCATGGGGGTTGACTAAGTCCTTGAGAATTGAACGTCATGTTTGTATTGTTGTTTTGGTACCTTTGTGTTTTAGATGCTCCTGCTTGCGACATCAGATTAACTTGACTATGAGATACATTTCTATTGGGAATGGGTGTAATGTCAATAAGAATTTTCCTTTGTGTTTCCATAGGGATGGTTGCACTTGATGTTTCACATGTTGTACTTATGAGAGGTTCTATAGTGTTTGATGTCGTAGCACTGGGTAAAGTTAGGAGCAAAGGTGAACTTTTTTGATTTGCCTCCAAAGAAGATATTTCTGGCATCCCTAGAGCATGGGTCCCTTTAGGTTCATATTTTTGTTGCATCATGTGACTAAAATCAAGTCTTAATGTCCTTTTGGTGTGTTTATGGATTGGTGGTATTTCATCAAACAAGGGTTTGACATTGATGTGTTCAAATGTACTTTGTAGGATTTCAATTGTTGGTTCTTGATGTGACCTTATAGGTGCCATTATTTTGTTTGAAAACTCCAAAGGTTGTTTTCCCTTGTCTAGGTCCAAATTTATCATGGGTTGGATATTTTCAATTGTTGTATTGGTTTGATTTTTGGACCTAGTACCTTCCACATTTGGGTTAAATCTGACAATTTCTTGTGCTGCCAAACGTTTGAAGTTCTTGCAAAAAATTTTGTATTGACATGCCCTAGCCATTTCTTCATTAGTGATGCCATAATCAATGTTAGAGTCATCACTTAGGTGTACAATACCTTGTTGTATGTTTTATGTGTTAGGTTGGTTGAATTCAAATGCATGTGATTGTTCATCTTCAGGTGAGGTTGGTACACTTCCTCCTCCTAGTGGCATTGGCACGAATATAGGTTCAAAGTTAGGACTCCATTGAACCATCTCATGTGTGGGGGAAGTGTTTGGAGGAAATCTCATGGTAGGTGTATTGTTCAAATTTTTTTGTTCCATAGCTTGATTATGAGGATCTTGCGGATACATATTCAAAGGGTCTGCTAGTAATAGTTGTGATGCCTTGATTTGGTCTTCGTCAAAGGTTTGTTCGATTTTCTTGCTCTTTCTTTGTCTTGGAAAAGGTTTTGGTTGTGCTTACTTCTTAGAAAACAAAGGTTGATAGAGTTCCTTAGGTCTCTGAGCTGATTGTCTCCTAGTAAGTGCTGGCATGATACCTAAGAGTGCAAATGCAATAGAATTTTTGAGTGTTTTGGGTGATTTAGAGTGGTGGGTATGCAAGATATGAGTATTTTTGGGATTTTTAATTGTTTAGGAATGTTATGAAATGTGAGGAAATTCTGGATGAATTATGGTTTTGATGTGCAAAGTGCAAATGTCCTAGGGATGTTATGCAAATGCAAATGTAAGGTGATGTTTTGAGGTTTGACTAGAGGGAATGAAAATGACTCTAAAGTATGAAAAATGATAATTAGGGTTATGTTTTGGACTTGTTAAGGGTACTAAAGGTTGATTTATGAAAGTTATATCATGTAAAGGATGATTTTCTAGGGTTCACAATGACATTTGGGACATGCAAAATGAGGGTAAATGCCCAAGAAGACAATTTGGTTGATGGACAATTTGATAGGGGTTGGTAGTAAAAATGATGTTAAGGATTTTGATCAATGCAATATGAAGGGGATATACGACTAGGGTAGATCAAAATGAAATTTTTAGATGCTAGGGATATGATTATAATATGACTAGGGTATATGAAAGTTTTGAACTTAGGTAAAACCTCTTAGAAAGTATTTTGTCTAGGAGTTTAACCTTGTGATGAAGGACTTTGGATCTTGACCAAAAACTGATAAAAGACGAAAAGATAAAATTGATAAAAGATGAAAAAGGTCAAATATATCAAGACATAGATAGATTTTGACTAAAGAAAATGATAATCAAAGATAAAAAGTAAAGATCCATTATCCGTCAACACTAGGAGATACTCTAAGACTTATACTTTGTCTAGATTTTTGACTAAATTCAAAGGTTTTGGGGGTTCAAAATGACATTTTTATGACTCAAAATGATGGTGATTCCAAGAGGATATGTGATATAGATAATGCCTATGATTAAAAATGGGATTTTGGGTGCAAGATATGATTTTAAGTCAAATGTAGAACAGGGAGGTCTAGAGGCTCCTAGATGCAGTTTTGGGGTCCTAAAGTGCAGTTTGGAGGTCCAAAATGGTCATGCAGGTAGCCAAGTGTGCCCTAACAGTTCCAAGTGTGCCCTAATAGTACCAACTATGTCATTGACACACTTGGAGCCAGTTTGGGCATAGTTGGTAGTTTCTAGGCGCAATTGGTAAACTTGGCTGAAACTGAGGCAATTCTGGAAGCTATGGTTTCAAGATTGATGTCACAGAGAGGTAAATGGTAGAGGACAGTGTTAGGGCCAGTTTGGATGCTCAAAATGATGATTAGAACACCTAGAATGATGGATAAAGTGGTCAATATGATGAATAGGTATGTAAAGATGCAAGGTGGTGAATGCAAAGTGTTGATTCTGAGATGGGAATGCAAAAACTAAGGAAAGTAAATCTAAACCTAAATGGATGCAATATGAAAAGTAATAGATACTAAATGAGGACTAAAAGGTGCAATATGAACTCTATATGATGTAAGAATGAAGCCTAGACTAGGGTGAATGCAAGTGAAATCTATGCAAGTGTGAGATCTATGTTTTGCCAAGCACATTTAAGAGCACAAGTCGCTATGTTTTCCAAGGTTCGAGTGTGTTGAATCAATGTTTGCAAAGTTTGATAAAGGTTGAAATTTTTTGGCAATATGTGAGGTTTTGACAAGTTCAAATGATATCCAAGGTGTAAATTTAAAATTTTTTCTTTTATCTTGATTATGTTTTACACACACGCAAGACACATTAAGACAAGAATAGCTGTTGTAAAAGTTAACAAACACACCACAACCTAGGCTTTTAGGATTGTATCCACTGAATTCCTACTTGAACTAAATTTTAGCTATGCTTATCCAAAGTGGACAACCTAGGATCTTGGCACCATAGGCTCCCCCTTATAGCGCACTCACTTCTCAAGGCTACCAAGATCTGCTTCCCAAGGGGCATGACTTCCCGAGGGACTATTGCCTCTACTAAGGACAACAAGAATGTAGGATGTCTTCACAGGCATGGGTGACCCCTTGAGCCAGTGGATAGAAAGGATTTTGGCCACTAAAACATGGTTTTTAGTAAGGGCATTCTATTCAGCAAGTTAATGATAAACTTCCACAAAAGGTCTCCCAGTCCCAAGAACCAAGGTTTGACGCACCACAAGGGTACTAGAGGAGAGCTATCATGCAACAATACTGCCGACACAACTTTCACTGTAATCAAATTTTATATAGTGGCTGGAACGTTGACCTAGCTTTGGCCCGTTACTGCTTTGAGGTCATCCCCTGGCATACCTGATATCGAGTATCTTGGTCCAAGGCAGGCCTCCTATAGAAGTTACATGGATTTCTCTTACACCCAAGATCCACGAATGGTGAGGGGAGAGGATACGTCCAATGCAACTCCTAGGGATCTAACACCGTAGACACACCAGGGAGAAAATAAAAAGGTTCTTTTTAAGCACCAAACAAAATGTTATCTAATCTAGGAAATCCACACACATAGTTTTGAAAGACACACAAAGTCTTCGACAACATCTTGCAAAGCACACATCAGTAGTTTGTTATGATCATATCTTCATCCAACGATCACCACATGCTACAAATAGACCATTAGTAACACAAAATCACCTAATCTATGTCCTAGAGAGTGATAGGAGCTTGAAATGCAAATTTTTATTGGTGCATGTTCTTACTATGAACCTAGGTGTGCTCTGACAATACAGATCTAGGTGTGAAAAGGAAGAGCAGATAGTCGTTATACACTTCCAAGTGAGCTCCTCCCTTGCACCTACAAGCACAAAACAAGAAAACCCAAGTTAGATATGCATGTTGATGTCGGGTTCACCAAATGTAGGACCAAAAAAATGGGTTAGAAGCATAACACACTATGAGCAAATTACAAAACTCAATAATCATATGTTAGCACCCACTAGTCTACCATGAAAGCCAAACTAATCGAAAGAAAGAAAACATAATTAAAAACTCCCTTTTCCATTTGTAACTCCCATGTCCTTTCTTCTCCAAATGATTGTAGCTCCAAAGTTTCCTATCGTGCACACAAGATTAAAGCCAAAGCCTATGATATGGATAATGCCATGAGAATACTAGAAGTGTGATTTTAAGCTTGAGAGAAAGAATGCAACATGCAAAGAAGTAGAGATTCCAAGACTCAAAGATTTGGATTTTCAAAACTTAAGCATTTGGATCCAAAATGAGAGGAAGAGTGTCCATTTTATAATTTTCATGGAGAGTGAGAGCATTGAATTTTCCACCCATAGATATGCGATGTGGCAAGAGATTCCTATGATGCATATGATAGAATATGCCAAAAGTAAGACTCTATGACACACGAGAGTCAAATTTGGAAGAGAATCTATGACACGTCATAAGATTCCTCAACCCACTTAAAGCCAAGAATCTATGATGAATAATCCAAATAGGGACATTCGTAAGAGGTAATAATAATTCCTATGATGCATATGATAGAATATGCCAAAAGTAAGATTCTATGACACATGAGAGTCAAATTTGGAAGAGAATCTATGACGCATCATAAGATTCCTCAACCCACTTAAAGCCAAGAATCTATGATGAATAAGCCAAATAGGGACATGCATAAGAGGTAATAATATTTGATTATGAAAAATCTCAGCCAAGTGTCAAAGGAGAATCAATGAGGTGTCACATCCAAGTGTCATGATGATGAAATATTTTATGGAATATTTGAATTAAAAATCCTTTTATTCCACAAAATAAGAATTAGTAGAAAATGGAATTAATGATAGAAAATGGAACTTAGGAAATTGTAAATTTCCATGGTTTGCAGATAATGAATCAATTAATTAATAAAATTAATTAATTGAGGATGATAATCAGGAAGAATAATTAGTGAGAATAATAGAATTAAATTATGGGTTATTTAATCCTATAGAGAAAATTAGTAGATGATTGGCCAAATTGATTAAATGAATGCGACCGTATCCTTTGATGAAAATGTGACGATGATGGATATCAAATAAGATGATGAAAAGGTAGACCAAATCCATGGTCAAATTAACTGATAGATCAAAATTGATAACATGCCAAGAACATATGACATGAATTAATTGATATGTAACATTTAACCGACATTGTAAATGCTACAGGATTGAAATTGATTGATAAGGTTTGATCATAATAACACTGACAGACACTGTCAATATTATTAAAATGGTTGATGATGCCATGATCTGACTTTGAAAGCCTCAACAACGTCAAAGATTGAATGACATGAATAATATTTTGACCTAGTACTGAGAGCCATGACAGTACTAAGGTCAGATTTATAAGATTGATAAGTTGATAGGTTTCCAAGGCACTGAAAGCCACAACAATGCCTAGGAGAAAATAAATGATGATTGATTTGGGATGTTTGATATGTTTTTGGGCTAATTAGGTCCAATTTTGAGTGATTCTGACTTGATTTGGGGTGATTCTGAGTTGATTTGATATGATTCTGAGTTGATTTGATATGATTCCGAGTTGATTTGATATGATTCTTAGTTGATATGAAATTGATGTGAAAGGGGATATAAATGACAAAATATGGTCAATCTAGCCAAAAGATCAAAGTTAGTAGAATGAGAAAATGGGACAAATTAGTATGAAGAAGTGATGAGGTTGTAGATGCGAACCATTTTTGAGAATCTACATGAATAACCAAACTAAGTGCGAGGTTCCTCCCAACCATCAATAGCATCATAAGACCATTGTGGGTCCTAGCCATCCCTCGTGTGTAACATCCCAAGCCACCTACCAGATCATCGATACTATCATAATAGGGACATCACTACTAAAAACATGCAATAATATAAGCATAAGAAAAACTAACATTCTAGTAGTAAAGCATAAGATAATCCTATAGTAGATAACATCACCTATCACATGCTAAACAACAATAAGCAACAGATATGCTAATACAACAATTTACAGCATCTAATCATATGTTAAACATCATAATAAGGGAATGTGTCAAATAAAATAACATCATCTAAACATGATATACAATCATCCCAATGAAAGCATAAATTACAAGAAAGCATACTCCAGAACCTAAAGTACTGAGTGAAAACATCTAGCAACGGTCGCACTAGGATAAAAGACCGTCTCTGTACACTGATCCCTAGTAGTGGTGAAGGTAGCTACACCTACAAACCATGTGGCAGCCATAGGTCCACACCCACCATGCTGATAGAGATAATGATCCAACCACAAACACACATAAAGCACAACATCCAAGGCTAACACTCACACCAGACAGTATGATGGCTACAACCAAGAACCTAAGAGAATGCAAGGAGTAAAGGTCCTGGTCAGACAATTAAAAGGCTACTAAGTAGGGGCTAACATCACGGAGAGTCACTTAGCATCGACAAGCCCAAGCTCAGATCACATGTGGAAACACTCACAAGGTACTTCCCTCTCAAGGTACTCCCTTGGAACCATCACATGAAGTTTTATTATCTTAAGTTTTATTACCAGTCACAAATTTTCTTTAATTATCACTTATTCAAGATCCTCTCAGTCATACCCATGGTGTCATGATCACCGAGCTGCAAGATAGAAGCTCCCTCCATATGCTACCCTACCCTACCCATGCTCATCCTACGACAAGTGCCTGTGGGTATGCATACTCCCATCCCAACCCCAATGATCATAACTTTAGAAAAATCCATAGAAGATTGGGCCTCACAAGTCACCCAACAAATGTACATGCACCTACTAGTGTGTGGCATACCACCATCATGAAGATCATAACCCAAGGGCAGGAATGAGAACACAATGCTAAGAAAACACCCAACCAAAAGCAACACAGGAAGAATGGATTCTACATGAATCCCAAAGCCAATAAAACCATACATCATTAAATTACTCAATCGGCCTCAATCCAAGAGTATGGATTCTACACAAATCCCAATGATGCAACAAGCCCAAACATCATGAACTCACTCAACCGGCCTCAATCCAAGAGGATGGATTTTACATGAATCCTAGGTTTCACAAAATAAAAGAAAAGGTCCAAAAGAAAACATAACAGGTAACAAATCACTCAACTGAACATAAAGTTGGGAGTACGGGTGCGAGATGCATCCCTATGCAACAAAAGGTGCAAAAGGGGTTTGACTGATATCCAAATGGATCATCTAAGTCCACGACCTACATTGTGCCAAGAAAACTTTAGAAAATAGGGCAGCACACGAAATGAGGTAAAAATTCCAAATTTTAGAAAAATTTCAAAATTAAAACCCATTTGAATTTTGGGTTCAAAAACCTTAAAAATGAAAAAATAAATGGAATTGGACACCATATGCAAAAATGGCCAGCATAACGGCGTAAAAGTAAAATAAATATCTCGCAGAAGTAGCTGAAAATCATGACAATCCAAGGTTTTCCCGAGCTGGATCCAACGAGGCCAACCTCATGATGATCCCACGCCCATAGCTCCCACAACAAACAAAATAGTAAATCTTCATAAAGAGGATTTGGGTTTTACTCTCCAACTTTCCAATTTGAAAGTGAGAAGTGAGGAATTAAATTACTCTTTGGATACTTATTCACTTTTTGAGTTAATAATTGATTAGGGAAAATAACTAGCCCACCTAGTTAAACCCTGAATTGACCCAAACAAAAATAGGCTATTCCTATAAATAGGAATTCATCTATGGCAAAGCTGCCAGAAACAAATCAATTAAAAAGCCCAAAAGTCCAAAAACACAAAAATGTCCTTAATAACTTTCACGAAAATGCGAACCTCTAAATGCATAGACATGCTTACTAGTCTAATCACATAATGCAAATGAGTTCAAATTTAATAGTCATCAAAAGGTTTAATTTAAACATTTTAATAAAGGATACGTCAACCATATAAGGACGACATTGGTAAAATATGAAAGCTTGAATCACTAACTCTATGTGCCACTGTCAGGGATATAAATCCTGCACACTAAACAACACGATCAAGTGCAATTGCATATAATAACATAGCCGAAGAAATAAATGCATTAAATCACCTAATTTTAACCATTTATTTAATTATATTAAAATAATCTTTTTACATCACTCACATTCGCATAAAGCATAAAAATGCAGGAATGAAGTAAATAACCATAGCATTAAATCCATCACATAACATAATCAAAGGTATGTCCAAATACAAGATATCATCATAAAACACACTGTCATCTCAAAATGGCATCATCATGCAATATGATTAACCGAATAGCATAGTAGTATAACATCTATGATACTAAAAAACTAGGTATACTATCTAACCCTCAGGTCATCTCAAATGTAACATACACGAGTAACAAATATCTCTCTAATAAGAAATATAACAAGGTAAATGTCTGCAGCACATAACCAAATAATTCGACATGAACAATCCATTCAGTTACTTATGCATTTAATAATGATTGATTACTCTGCATTAAAAAGGCACTTAAAACACATAAGCAAACACAGTCATAAACATGACTAACCACTGCTACAGGAACCTAGTCCAGTGTAGCATGGTAATAGAATATAGTGCAATCTCTGCACACATCTCAGGGTAATCACGAAACAACTTCATGACACCACATCGATCCTGGTAACCACTGGCACAACCCTCAATGAACCATAAATCACATCATAATCTCAAAGATCAGTCAAAAGCATAATCAAAGCAACTGATAAAGAAACATAAATCCAAACACCTAAATGGTATAGACCACTCAGGGTCACAATCATGATCCCATCACAACAAAAGATTAGCAAGGTTGCATCCATCAGGATGACTTACAGAAGTCAAATGAGAGAGGCACTACATGCATGCATACATGTATGTATGCATGTATACATAGATGCATGCATGGATACATGCATCTATACATACATGGATACATTTATGCATATGTACATAGATACTTGTATGTATCTATGCATGCATGGATGCATCCATGCATGTATCCAATCCATACATGCATGCATGTATGGATTGCATGCATGCATGCATATGCATACATACAAGATATATACATGTATAGATGTATGTATGCATACATAAATAAATATATTCATACATACATGCATGCATCTATTGATGCATACAAACATAGATGCATGCATCCATGTATGCATCCATAGATGCATGCATATATGTATGCATGCATACATGCATATGCATACATACAAGATATATACATGTATATATGTATGTATGTATCTATGTCATACATACATACATAGATGCATGTATGTATGCATCTAGGTATGTATGCATACATAGATGCATACATACATGCATCTATGTATCCATGCATACATGCATGCATGCATCTATGTATGTATATATGCATAAATAGATACATGCATCTATGTATACATGCATACATACATGCATGCATCTGTGTATATACATGTATGCATTTATGCATGCATGGATGCATGCATGCATCTATACATACATGCATCTATGTATGACATAGATACATCTATGTATGTATGGATGGATGGATACATACATACACACACTACATACATCCATACATGTATACATAGATACATGTATGTATGGATGGATGTATGCATCCATACGTGGATGCATGCATACATGCGTATGCATACATACAAAATATATATATGTATAGATGTATATATGTCTGTATTCATACATATATACATTCATCTATGTATGCATCCATACATGAATGCATGCATTTATTTATCCATGCATTGCATACATCCATACATGCATACATAGATACATGTATGTATGGATGGATGCATGCATGCATGCATCCATAGATATACGTATGGATATATGTATAAATGCATACAATATATATATATGTACAGATGTATGTATGCATGTATGCATACATATATAAATGTGTCTATGTATGCATACATACATGCATACATACATGCATACATACATTTATTTATCCATGCATACATATATAGATACATGTATGTATGGATGTATGGAAGCATCCATACATACATTCATACATTGCATACATCCATACATGCATACATAGATACAAGTATGTATGGATGGATGCATGCATGCATGCATCCATCGCATGCATACATGCATCAATGCATGGATGTATGTATGCATCCATGCATGTATGAATGCATGCATGCATGGATGAATTCATGCATAGATGCACGCATGGATACATACATCCATGCATGCATGTATGTATGCATTGCATCCATGCATGCATCTATGCATACATGCATGGATGGATGCATGCATGCATGCATACATACATACATGTATACATGTATACATCTTGTATGTATGCATGCATCCATCCATACATTCATGTATCTATCTATCCATGCATAGATGCATGCATGTATGCATGCATAGATGCATACATACATAAATATATACATGTATAGATCTTGTATATATGCACATGCATGCATGCATTCATACATACATGCATGCATGGATGCATATATGTATGTATGCATCTATGCATATGCATGCATGTATGTATGCATGGATCCATACATCCATGCATGCATACATAGATGCATGGAAGTATGTATGCATGGATACATGCATACATACATACATGTATACATCTATATATCTTGTATGTATGCATCTGCATGTATGCATGCATACATACATGGATGCATCTATGCACACATCTATATATATATGCATACATACATGTATACATGTATATAGATATATACATATATATGTATGTATATCATGCATGCATCCATACATACATATATCTATGTATACATTGCATACATACATAGATATGCATGCATGCATACATACATATATATATCTACATATACAAGCATGCATGCATGCATACATAGATATATGTATCGATATATGCATGCATGCATCCATACATACATGTATCTATGTATACATACATATATCTATGTATGTATGTATGTATATATATGAATGCATACATATATATTTATTGATGCATCCATACATGCATGCATCTATGCATACATTGATGCATACATCTATGCATGCATCTATGTATGCATGCATGGATACATGCATACATAAATAAATATATACATGTATATATCTTGTATGTATTCATGCATACATACATGCATGCATGGATGCATACATCCATGCAAGCATCTATGTATCCATGCACACATACATGCATACATGTATGGATGTATGTATATATGCATGCATACATATATATGTATGGATGCATACATCAATGCATGCATCTCTGTATACTTGCATACACAAATGTATGTATGTATATACATATTGCATACATAGATATATGCATGCATGCATGCATCTGTGTATACATACATGTATCTGTGGATGTATACATGCATACATACATACATCCATGTATCTATGTATGCATGCATGCATGTATCCTGTATATATATGTACATACATACATATTCATGCATGCAAACATACATATATATGTATGTATGCATGCATGCATACATGTATATACATAGATACAAGATACATCTATATACATAGATACATGTATGTAAGTATGGATGCATGTATATATATAGATACATGTATGTATGCATGCATGCATGCATATACATAGATACATGTATGTATGGATGGATGCATGCATATACATAGAGACATACATAGATAGATACATGTATGTATGCATGCATGGATATACATGGATACATACATACATGTATGGATGCATGCATGCATATACATGCATACATGTGTGTATGGATGGATGCATGTACATGCATACATACATACATAGATACATGTATGTACGTATGGAAGGATGCATGTACATGCATACATACATAGATAGATACATGTATGTATGGAGGAGCATCGAAAGGTATAAGGGCAATCCTGTGTCACCCGAAAAAAAGTACTTCGACTTAGTTTTTGTTTCATTTGTTTTCATTTTTGGATATCCATTTTGTTCAAATAAAGGTTCTAACTCTCACAGATCCACTATTAGTGTTCTAGGTTAGAGTATTTGAGCACCGTAGGACACGCAAAATTACTTTAAAAATAGGAGTATGTAATTGAGCCATCATTTTTGTGAACTAGGAGGTGTAAATTGGTCAGATGATTGTAATTGTATGAATCTATGTAATTGCATGCATCTATGTATACATGCATGCATACATCTATACATACATGCATACATATATAGATACATGTATGTATGGATGTATGCATGCATGTATGCATACATTGCATACATACATAGATATATATATGTACATACATACATATGCATGCATGTACATAGATACATGCATACATACATACCTGTATACATGTATGTATGCATCCATATGTGCATACATTCATGCCAGATATATGTATGTATGGATGGATGCATGCATACATATATACATACATATATACATGTATTTATACATAGATACATGTATGTATGGATGGATGGATGCATGCATGCATCCATACATATATCCAGACATATATCTATTCATGCATACATACATGTATGTATGTATATATGCATGCATGTACATAGATATCTCTATGCATGCAATCATATATATATATATATGTGTGTGTGTGTGTGTGTGTGTGTGTACATACATACATATGCATGCATGGATACATACATATATATGTATGCATGCATATATATGGATACATGCATGTCTGTATGTATGTATGCATCCATACGTGTACACATGCATGCATGCATCTATTTATGTATGGATTGATACATACATGCATGCAACTATTTATGGATGTATGCATGCATGCATACATACATAGGAATTCATGCATACATACATATATCTATGTATACATTGCATACATACATAGATATATCAATGCATGCATGCATACATCCATACATACATGTATTTATGTATACATACATACATATATATCTATGTATGCATGTATGCATTATATATATGTATGTATGCATGCATGCATTATATATACATACATACATACATACATACATACATACATGTATGCACATAGTGCCTCTCCCGTTTGACTTCTATAAGTCATCCTAATGGATGCAACCTTGATGATCTTTTATTGTGATGGGATCATGATTGTGACCCTGAGTGGTCTAAATCATCGAGGTGTTCATATTTATGTTTCTGTATTAGTTGCTTTGATTATGCTTTTGATTGATCTTTAAGATTATGATGTGATTTTTGGTTCACTGAGGTTTGTGCCAGTGGTTACCAAGATCGATGTGGTATTATGAGGTTGTTCCTTGATTACCTTGAGATGTGTGCAAAGATTGCACTGTGTACTTTTTACCATGCTACACTAGACTAGGTTCCTGTAGCAGTGGTTAGTCATGTTTGTGACTATGGTTGGTTATGTGTTTTAAGTTCTTTTTTAATGTAGTGTAATCTATCATTATTAAATGCGTAAGTAATTAAATGGGTTACTCTTGTTGGATTCTTTGGTTATGTGTTGCAGACGTTTACCTTGTTATATTTCTGATTAGAGAGATATTTGTTACTCATGTGATGCTTTACATTTGAGATGACCTGAGGGTCAGATGTTACTCTTTGATTTTAGTATCATAGATTTTAGACTACTATGTTGTTTAGTTAATCATATTTCATGGTGATGCCATTTTGAGATGACAGTGTGTTTTATGATGATATCTGGTTATCTAGTTTTAGGACATACCTTTGATTAGGTTATGTGATGGATTTAACGCTATGGTTATTTTCTTCATTCCTGTGTTGTTATGCTTTATGTGAACGTGAATTATGTAAATAGATTATTTTAATATAATTAAATAAATGGTTAAATTAGGTGATTTAATACATTTATTGCTTCGGCTATGTTATTATATGCAATTGCACTTGATTGTGTTGTTTAGTGTGTAGTATTTATATCCCTGGCAGTGGTACATGGAGTTAGTGATTCAGCCATTCATATTTTACCAATGTCATCCTTATATGGTCGACGTATCCTTTATTAAAAGGTTTAAATTAGACCTTTCAATGATCATTAAATCCAAACTCATTTGCATTATGTGATTAGACCAGTAAGCGTGTCTATGCATTTAGAGGTTCACATTGTCACAAAAGTTATTAAGGAGATTTATGTGTTTTTGGATTTTCGGGCTTTTTAATTGATTTTTTTAAATTCCTGGCAGCATTTCCATAGATGAATTCCTATTTATAGGAATAGCGTATTTTCGTTTAGGTTGATTTAGGGTTTAACTAGATTGGCTGGTTAAACGCCGTAATCGATTATTCACCTGAAAAGTGAATAAGTATCCAAAGAGGAATTTAATTCCTCACTTCTCACTTTCAAATTGGAAAGTTGGAGAGTAAAACCCAAAATCCTCTTCATGAGGATTTACTGTTTTGTTCGTTGTGGGAGCTACGGGCATGGGATCATCGCAAGGTTGAGCTCATTGGATCCAGCTTGGGAAAACTTTGGATTGCCATAATTCTCAGCCACTTCTGTGAGCATTTTATTTTCTGGTTCAATTTTCTATTTTTCCCTTTTGGCTATGAGGTAGGGCTTTCTTGTTTTATTGTTTCTGCTCCGTTTCTGCTTCTATTTTTTGTAGATGTTTGTTTGGAGGCTGAGAACTAGTGTTATGCTAGCCGTTTTTGCGTACGGTGTCTGATTCCATTTATTTTTTGATTTTTGGGGTTTTTGAACCTAAAGGCCAAATGGGTTTTAATTTTGAAGTTTTCCAAATTTTTAGGGTTTTTACCTCGTTTTGCATGCCGCCTTACTTTCTCGAATTTTCTTGGCACAACATGGGTCATGGACCTAGATGATGAATTTGGATATCAGTAAGACCACTATTTCACCTTTTTTGCATTGGGATGCATGTCACACTCGTACTCCCGACTTTGTGTTCAGTTGAGTGGTTTGTTACCTGTTATGGTTTCTTTTGGACCCTTGCTTTTGTTTCGTGAATGCTAGGATTCGTGTAGAATCCATACTCTTGGATTAAGGCCGGTTGAGTGAGTTCATGATGTTTGGTCTTGTTACATCATTGGGATTCGTGTAGAATCTATACTCTCAGATTGAGGCCGATTGAGTGATTTCATGATGTATGATTTTATTGGCTTTGAGATTCATGTAGAATTCATCCTTCCCATGTTTCTTTTAGTTGGGTTTTTTCTTTGCATTGTGTTATCATTGATGTCCTTGTGTTATGATCTTTGTGATGGTGGTGCGCCACACACGAGTACATGCACGTACATTTTGTGGGTGACTTGCGAGGCTCGATCTTCTGTGGATTTGCCAAAAGTTATGATCATTGGGGTTGGGATGGGAGTATGCATGCCCACGGGCACTTGTTGTAGGATGAGCATGGGTAGGGTAGGGTAGCATATGGAGTGGGCTTCTATCTCGCAGCCCGACGATCATGGTGTCATGGGTTGATAGAGGAAGCTTTATATAAGTGATAATTAAATAAAATGTGTCAATGATAATAAAACTTAAGATAATAAAAAGGTTTGGGGTGCTAGAGCCTTTCCATTGAGGGATGTTGAATCTGCACAAGTCCTAGCTTGGGCTTTTTGATGCCAAGTGACTCTCCATGATCTTAGTCCCTATTTAGTAGCCTTTTGAGTGTCTGACTAGGACCTGTACTCCTTGCATTGTCTTAGGTTCTTGGTTGTAGCCATCATACTGTCTGGCGTGAGTGTTAGCCTTGGATGTTATTTTGTGTGTTTGTGGTTGGTGGGTGTGGACCTATGGGTGCCACATGGTTGGGAGGTGTAGCTACCTTCACCACTGCTAGGGATCAGTGTACAGAGATGATCTCTTGTCCTAGTGTGACCATTGCTAGATGTCTTCACTTGGTACTTCAGGTTATGGAGTATGCTTTCTTGTGATTTATGCTTTCATTGGGATGCTTGTATATCATGTTTAGATGATGTTATTTTATTTGGCACATTCCCTTATTATGATGTTTAGCCTATGATTAGATGATGTGATTTTATTTAGTAGTATATATGTTGCTTACTGCTATTTAGCATGTGATAGGTGATATTATCTACTGTAGGATTATCTTATGTGTTATCACTAGCATGTTAGATTTTCTTATGCTGTTATTGTGCATGTTTTAGTAGTGACGTCCCTATTATGACAGTACTGACGATTTGGTCAGTGGCTTGGGATGTTACGCACGAGGGATGGCTAGGGCCCACGATGGTCTTATGATGCTATTGATGGTTGCGAGGAACCGCGCACTTAGTTTGGTTGTTTAGTTCACTGCGATGTTTATTTCAGTGTGTTCTTTGTTGCTGTAGTTTAGATGGATAGATGTTCTTCTTTCTGTGTTGTTCTTGCACTCGAGTGTTCATTCCTCGAGCCTTTGTGGATCTGGTACTCCCTGGTGTGGAGGTTCTTTGCTCTTTTTCGATCTTTTGTGCTTCTGGGAGTGTTTTCATGTTTCTATGGGTGACACTTGTTCAGCATGGTGTGACATTAAAAATGTATCACACACCCATGCAAACTATGTCATCTGACACTATAAAGTATTGCACGCCTTCTTGAGAAATGTCGTATGACATTGGAAGAGTGTCACACGCCTTCTTGAGAAATTTCATATGATGCTGAAAAGTGTCGCATGCCTTCTTGAAAAATGTCGTACGATGCTGAAAAGTGTTGCACGCCTTAAGGAGAAGTGTCGCCCTCTCTTAATAAAAAATATCACACAGTTTTTGTGAAAAACCTTTGCATGCCACCAGCGGGCACTTTTCTTCGTGATCCGATCTTTTTGTGAGTTGTTTTGGATACCCTTTTTGGCATTCTTCGACCCTATGCTTTTGCATTTTGTATTCTGGTGGTTTTCGTTCTTTGCAATTTTTTGTGTTTTGTTGTATGTATGTATGCATGCATACATACATGCATATGCATACATACAAGATACATGCATATACATAGATACATGTATGTATGGATGGATGCATGAATATACATAGATACATGTATGTATGTATGGATGGATGCATGTACATGCATACATACATAGATAGATACACGTATGCATGCATGCATGCATGCATATACATAGATACATGTATGTATTGATGGATGCATGTACATCCATACATACATAGATAGATATATGTATATATGCATGCATACATATACATAGATACATGTATGTATGGATGGATGCATATACATGGATGCATGTACATGCATATATACATAGATAGATACATGTATGTATACATCCATAGATACATGTATGTATGAATGGATGCATGCATGCATATACATAGATGCATGTATGTATGGATGGATGCATGCATATGAATATATGTATGTATGAATCGATGCATGCATATACATAGATACATGTATGTATGGATGGCTGCATTCATACATACATATACATGCATGCATCTATGTATACATGCATACATACATAGATACATGCATGTATGGAAGCATGCATGCATATACATATATACATGTATGTATTCATGCATGCATATACATGGATACATGTATGTATGGATGGATGCATGTACATGCATACATACATAGATAGATCCATGTATGTATGCATGCATGGATGCATGCATACATGCATGAATATACATAGATACATGTATGTATGGATGGATACATGTATGTATGGATGGATACATGCATACATACATATACATGCATACATACATGCATGCATCTATGTATACATGCGTACATACATAGATACGTGCATGTATGGATACATGTATGTATGCATGCATGCATCTACATGGATACATGTATGTGTGGATGGATGCATGTACATGCATACATACATAGATAGATCCATCTATGTATGGATGGATGCATATACATGAATACATGTATGTATGGATGGATGCATACACATGGATACATGTATGTATGAATGGATGCATGCATGCATGCATCCATATACATAGATACATATATGGATGGATGGATACATGTATGTATGGATGGATGCATGCATACATACATATAAATACATATTTACATGCATGCATTTATGTATACATGCATCCATACATAGATACATGCATGGATGGATGTATGCATGCATGCATACATCCATACATACATGTATTGGTGCATGCATGCATGCATGCATAGATATGTATGCAATGTATGTCTGTATGCATGCATGCATACATAAATGCATGTATGCATGCATGTATGCATAGATATATCTATGCATGGATGTGATGTATGTATGTATTCATACATCATACATAAATGCATGTATGTATGCATAAATGCATAGATATGTATGCAATGTATGTATGTATGCATGCATGCATACAAATGCATGTATATGATTTAGGAGCATCTAGAGGTATAAGGGAAATCCTATGTCAACCAAAAAAAAAATGTACTTAGACTTAGTTTCTGTTTCATGTGTTTTCATTTCTGGATACCCATTTGGGTCAAATAAAGGTTCCAACTCTTCCAGTTTCACTATTAGTGTTCTAAGATAGAGTATTCGAACACTTTGGGATACATGTAAATGCCAAAAAAATATGAGTATGTAATTGAGATATCATTTTGGTGAACTAGAAGGTGTAAATTGGCCAGATGATTGTCCTTGTAATTTAGAGCACTCCAAAAAAAGAATCAGGTCAAAAGGCCCCACGGTTTGAAAGTTATCGCAGTTTTTTGATTTTTGGAAACATCCTAAGAATGCTTTAAAGTCAGGATAGGGGCATTACATGACCTTGAAAAAGCCCAAAAAATGGGGGACAAGTGAAGCTAGTCCACAAGGCTATAGAGCGCTTAGAGAGCTTTCTGAAAATGTAAACAGTTCATCAATCGGAGCTACGGTTCAAAAGTTATGCCTCCCGAAAGTTTGGTTATCATTTCTAGATTCTTCTAAATTTGCGTCAACTTCTAACACAGCTTGTAGATCCTTCTATTTGGTTGGTAGATGCCAACTAGCACTTTCTAGAATGTACTCCTAATCCTTAACCCTCCAGGGTCTATTTAAGAACATTTTTGGCATTGTAAAAGGCAGTTCGAAGTGGAGTTTGAGAGGAGGTACTAAAAGGAGAAATTATCTCCAGATTATTACTATTGTAAGCCCTTAGGGCATGTTTTGAAGTCTATTTTATTTGTACTAAATGTAATAGCATATTTACACAGTTAATACATTTTTCCCTTTCCTGTTGTGTCCATTCTATGCTTTGGTTGTGTCCCCATAAAGTGGTATCAAAGCTAGTTTTTTTGAGTGTGTAGACAGAGCACCGACTGTGAGGCAGTTTGCACTAGGACTATGTGGTTGTGGGTTTTAGTTAAGAAGATGCCTCCACGAAGAGAGCATGGTGGAAGGGTTAGAGCTATTAATCTTGAGGAGGTTAGAGCCCTCCAAAGGTAGTACAAGTGTTGTAGGAGGAGATCCGTAGAGGAACAAATGTTGCCGCAGGCGACAAAAGTGAGGATGACAATGAAGAAAAAGAAATTGGACTAGAAGGGGAATTTGACAGGAAAGTTTCGAATCAAGTAGAGGAAAGTCTTTTCAGGGCCATTACTAAGTTTGGGAAAAGACCTACAATTGATGTGGGTGTATTTTCAAGAAATCTGAAACCAGATGAGTTGATCGACTGGATCAATATACTAGAAGAGTCCTTTGAGTATGAGGATATCAGGGATCTAGATAGGGTTATGTTTGCAAATGCCAAACTGAAAGGCCATGCAAAAATCTAATGGCAAGAGCTTCAATTGGAAAGAAATAGAAGAGAAAAGAAGAAGATCACAAGGTGTGATCATATGGTGGACAAATTGAAGAAACAATTCATTCTTGTTGATTATGAGGTTGATTTGTTTAAAAAGATGCATGGGTTAAACCAAGAAAAAAAATTAGTCCAAGAATATACAGAGGAGTTTTACCAACTTTTGATTAGAGCAGGGCATGTAAAAGCAAATAAGGAGAAGGTTGCTCGTTATATCAGTGGGTTGTGACCTAGCATCTAGGAGGAATTAAGTCTAGTAAGAATGACCAGCATTGACGAGGCATACCAGTTTTCCCTATGAGTTGAAAAGAAGCTAAATATGAGGTTTGAAGGGAGACAAAGAGGGCATGGTCAAGGAGGAAGGGGTAGTGGTAGGTCGTTTGGAGGCTAAAATTAAACACAAAAGAAAAATAAAGATGTGGGTACTAGTAGGAACTAGAGGAATGAGGGTTTCAACTGCTCTCGTGATCAAGACTTTGGAAATAAGAGAGGAAGAGGTAGATGACATGGAAAAGGAAGAGGAGGCTTCCATGGTACCTATTTCCATTGCAATAAAGAAGGTCATCGTGCCTTTGAAATCCCTCAATGAGAAGGAAGGATAGATAGGAGAGCTTAGGGTCAAGGTAGGGTTTCTCATGTGGATGAGGATGCACAATCATCACATTCAGAGGATGTAGAAAGAGGAGAGACTCTAGTGAATGAAAGGGTCCTACTAAGTGGTGAGATTGAACCAGGACAAAGGAGGAGTTTGTTCAATACCAGATGCAGGTGTAAGGATAAATGTTGTGATGTGATCATTGCTGATGGTAGCACTGATAACTTGGTATCAGAAGAGATGGTCTCTAAGCTAAAGCTCAAGAAGGAGAAACACCCCCAGCCCTATAGGTTTTCTTGGGTGAAAGATGATCATAAGGTCCTGGTAAGTGAACAATGTTTAGTGAAATTCAAAATTGGGAGTTACCATGATGAAGTTCTCTATGATGTTATTCCAATGGATGTTTGCCATCTATTGTTGAGTAGATCATGGCAGTTTGATAGGCATGCAGTACATGATGGTCATGAAAACACATACTCTCTAACAAAGGATGGAGGTTGCCACAAACTAAAGCCCATGAAAAAAGAAGGTGAAAAGGTATGTGATAGTGCTAGGAATTGTCTTGTTGATAGAAGGAAGTTTTTAGATGGCATGAAATATCAGCATATGTCCAATGTCGTATGTGCTATGCTTTGATTCCTAAGAAAGATAAAGAAGGTAGTTGTGAAATACACTTGAAGTTTCAAATTTACTACGTGAGTTTGGAGATATCATCTCTGGTAATGTTCCAAAAGGATTGCCACCGATGAGGCAAATCAGTCATCAGATAGATTTAATCCCAGGAGCTAGTTTGCCTAACAAGGCTACAAACAGGATGACTCCTACTAAAATTGAGGAGTTAAATAGATAGGTTTAGGAGCTATTGAGAAAGGATTTGATTTAGGAGAGCCTCAATCTATGTGCAGTACCTGTAGTACTAGCACAAAAGAAGGATGGAGAGTGGAGAATGTGTACAGATTCTCGAGCTATAAACAAGATAACCATCAAGTATCAGTTTCCTTTGCCAAGAATGGATGATCTTATGGATTGTTTAAGTGGAGCTTAGTACTTCACAAAGATGGATCTCAAAAGTGGCTATCACCAGATATGGATTTGAGAAGGAGATGAGTGGAAAATAGCGTTCAAGATTAAGGAGGGTCTTTATGAGTGGTTAGTCATGCCCTTTGGATTGATGAATGCCATGAGTACCTTCATGCGGCTTATGAATGAGGTACTTAAGAAGTTCTTGGGAAAATTTGTTATTGTCTATTTGGATGATATTTTAATTTTTAGCAATGCTTTGGAAGAACATTTATTGCATATTCGTAGTGTCCTTGACAGGGTAAGGGAAGATAAACTGTTGATTAATCTAAAGAATTGTATCTTTGTAAAAAGGGAGTTAGTCTACTTGGGGTTTGTTATATGACTTGAAGGTCTGAAAATGGATCCAAAGAATGTAAAAGCCATCTTGGAATGGCCTACTCCAAGGTCTGCTACTGAGGTAAGATCGTTCCATGGTCTAGTTAGTTTTTACAAAAAGTTCATTAAGAATTTCAGTGCCATATGTGCATCCCTGACTGACACAATAAGAGGGGATAGAAAAGAGTTCAAATGGACTGCGGCAGCTGTGAAAAGTTTTGAATTGTTGAAGAAGAAGGTAACAGAACAACCTGTGTTGGCACTTTCAAATTTGAGAAAGGTGTTCCAAGTGGATTTTGATGCTAGTGGCAGTAATATTGGGGCTATATTAATCCAAGAAGGTAAGCCTATTGCATGTTTTAGTGAAAAATTGAATGATGTGAAAAAGAAGTATTCTGTTTATGATCAAGAGTTCTATGCTATAGTTCAAGCCTTAAAGAAATGGAGGCATTATTTATTGCCAAAAGAATTTGTTTTGTATACTGATCATCATGCATTATAGTACCTAAATAGCCAAGGTAAATTGAATCAGAGGCATATGAAGTGGGTAGAGTTCTTGCAGAGCTATACATTTGTGTTGAAGCATAGAAGTGGATAATCTAATAGGGTTGTAGATGCACTAAGTAGGAGACAAATGTTTCTTATAGTAATTTAGGTTGAAGTAGTTGGGTTTGATGAACTCAAGAATTTGTACCCTGAGGATCTTGATTTTCTTGAAGCGTGGAAAGCTTGTAAAGAGCCTATTGCTGTAGATAGAACTAAGTGGTTAGACTATCTAATTTAGGATGGTATGTTATTCAAGGGCAGTGAATTATGCATTCTAAGGAGTTCCATGAGAGAAAATATGATTAAGGAGAAACACAATGGAGGGATGGTAGGACATTTTGGTTGAGATAAGACCATTTCCATTCTCAAAGAACATTATTTTTGGTCTCAAATGTCACAAGATGTGAAGAAGTTTGTACAGACTTGTCAGATTTGTCAAGTTGCCAAGGGATTTAGTCACAATACTAGACTATATCATCCATTTGTTGTTCCATCAAAGCCACGAGAGGACATAACTATGGATTTTGTTCTTGGATTGCCAAGGACACAAAGGGGTAATGACTCAGTATTTATGGTGGTTGATAGGTTCTCCAAAATGGCACATTTCATTCCATGCCACAAAACTCATGATGTTGTCCATATTGCAGACTTGTTTTTCAGAGAGGTGGTAAGACTATATGGTCTTTCAAGGAGTATAGTTTCTGATAGAGATACTAAATCTGTAGGGTATTTCTGGAGAACATTATGGAAAAAGTTGAGAACAGACTTGAAATACAGTTCCACATATCACCCATAGACTGACGACCAAACAGAAGTGGTAAACAAAAGTTTAGGCAATTTGCTGAGATGTTTAGTTGGGGAGAAGCCCAAGGGATGGGATTTGATTCTACCACAAGCTGAGTTTTCTTACAATAACTCTCTAAATAGGAGTACTAGAAAATCACCATTCCAAATTGTATATGGTAGTAGCCCAAGGACTGCACCAGAATTGAGGAAGATAGAACAAGGAGAGAGGACAAGTGTTGAAGCTGAAGAATTTGCTGAACATATCAAGAATCTACATGAGGAGGTCCAGGCACACATTTTCAGGATGAATCAATCATGGGGACTTTTGAGGTCTCCAAAACCTGAAAAACTGTGATAACTTTCAAACCGTGGGGCCTTTTGACCTGATTCTTTTTCTGGAATGCTCTAAATTACAATTACATTCATCTAGCCAATTTACACCTCCTAGTTCACCAAAATTATAGCTCAATTACATACTCCTATTTTTTTGGCATCTATACACATCCCAAGGTGTTCAAATACTCTATCCAAGAAAATTGATAGTGGAACTGTGAGAGTTGGAACCTTTATTTGACCCAAATGGGTATCCAGAAATGAAAACACATGAAACAAAAACTAAGTCTAAGTACATATTTTTTTTGGGTGACACAGGATTGCCCTTATACCTCTGGATGCTCCTGCATCAAACACCTAGGCTAGATTGAAAAGTGACCCTATCACTTTAAGAATGGTAGAGGAAATCCCAAATGGGAAACCTCAGCTGCTAAAATCCAAGTTGAGTCCTCTATCGACTGTCCTTTCCACTTGACCAAATACTCTTCATACTACCTATTTCTAGTACTCCTACACACACGATGATCTAGAATATCTTCTATCTCCTCCTTCTTGGAAGCAAGAATTGGACATGGCTCTAACACCAAATCCTCATCTGTACCATCATCATGATACTCTATTAAGTCTACAATGTTGAAAATAGGAGAAATGGGAATACCATCTACCAGCTCCACCTCATATGCATTTCCTGAGTCATGTTTTTTCAGAATTTTGTAGGGACCAGATTTCTTCATTTTCAGCTTGTTGTAAGTACCGGCTGGAAATCTTTCTTTTCAAAAGTGTACCATGACTAGATCCCCTACTTGGAATTTCTTATGTCGTCTCCTTTGATCAGACCTAATTTTATACTCTTGATTCATCTTGGTAATGTGTGCTTGAACCTCCTCATGTAGACACTTGATATGTTCAACAAATTCCTCAGCTTCAACACTTGTCCTCTCCCCTTGTTCTATCTTCCTCAATTCTGGTGTAGTCCTTGGGCTACTTCCATAGATAATTTGGAATGGTGATTTTCTAGTACTCCTATTTATAGAGTTATTGTAAGAAAACTCTACTTGTGGTAGAATCAAATCCCATCCCTTGGGCTTATCCCCAACTAAACATCTCAGCAAATTGCCCAAACTTCTGTTTACCATTTCTCTTTGGCCGTCAGTCTGCAGGTGATGTGTGGAACTGAATTTCAAATCTGTTCTCAACTTCTTCCATAATGTTCTCCAGAAATAGCTCACAAATTTAGTATCTCTATCAGAAACTATACTCCTTGGGAGACCATGTAGTCTCACCACCTCTCTGAAAAACAAGTCTGCAATATGGACAACATCATGAGTTTTGTGGCATGGAATGAAATGTGCCATTTTGGAGAACCGATCAACCACCACAAATACTGAGTCATTACCCCTTTGTGTTCTTGGCAAAATCCATACTTATGTCCTCCCATGGTTTTGATGGAATAGGCAATGGGTGATATAGTCCAGTATTGTGACTAAATCCTTTGGCAACTTGACAAACCTAACAACTCTGTACAAACTTTTTCACATCTTGTGAAATCTAAGGCTAAAAATAATGTTCTTTAAGAATGGAAATGGTTTTATCTTGACCAAAATGTCCTTCCATCCCTCTATTGTGTTTCTCCTTAATCAGATTTTCCCTCATGGAACTGCTTGGAATGCATAATTGACTACCCTTGAATAGCATACCATCCTAAATCAAATAGTCTAACCACTTAGTTCTATCTATAGAAACAAGATCTTTACAAGCTTTCCATGCTTCAGCAAAATCAGGATCATCAGGGTATAGATTCTTGAGTTCATCAAACCCAACTACTTCAACCTGCATTACTGTAAGCAACAACTATCTCTTGCTTAGTGCATCTGCAACCCTGTTAGATTTTTCTATGCTTCAACACAAATGTATAGCTCTACAAGAACTCTACCCACTTCATATGCCTTTGATTCAATTTACCTTGGCTATTTAGGTACTATAATGCCTGGTGATTAGTATACAAAACAAATTCCTTTGGCAATAAATAATGCCTCCATTTCTTTAATGCTTGAACTATTGCATAGAACTCTTGGTCATAAACATAATACTTCTTCTTTGCATCATTCAATTTTTCACTAAAATATGCAATAGGCTTACCTTCTTAGCTTAATACAGCCCCAATAATGTTGCCACTAGCATCACAATCCACTTGGAACACCTTTCTAAAATTTGGGAGTGCCATCACAGGCTGTTCTGTCACCTTCTTCTTCAGCAATTCAAAATTTCTCGCAGCTGTTGTAGTCCATTTGAATTCTTTTCTATCCCTTCTTATTGTTTCAGTTAGGGGTACACATATGCCACTAAAATTCTTAATAAACTTCCTGTAAAAACTAACCAGACCATGAAATGATCTTACCGCAGTAGCAGACCTTGGAGTAGGCCATTCCAATATAGCTTTTACCTTCTCTAGATCCATTTTAAGACCTTCAAGTGATATAAAAAACCCCAAATAGACTAACTCCCTTTTTGCAAAGATACACTTCTTCAAATTAATTAATAGTTTCTCTTGCCTTAACCTTTCAAGGACACTATAATTATGCAATAAATGTTCTTCCACAGTCTTGCTGAAAATTAAAATATCATCCAAATAGAATATAACAAATTTTCCAAGGAACTTCTTAAGTACCTCATTCATAAGCCGCATGAAGGTACTCGGGGAGTTCATCAATCCAAAGGGCATGACTAACCACTCATAAAGACCCTCCTTGGTCTTGAAGGTTTTTTCCCACTCATCTCCTTCTCAAATCCATGTCTGGTGATAACCACTCTTGAGATCTATCTTTGTGAAGTATTGAGCTCCACTCAAGCAGTCCATAAGATCATCCATTCTTGGCAAAGGAAATCGATACTTAATGGTTATCCTATTTATAGCTCAAGAGTCTGTACACATCCTCCACTCTCCATCCTTCTTTGGTGCTAGTACTGCAAGTACTACACATGGACTCAGGCTCTCCTGAATCAAGCCCTTCCTCAACAGTTCTTGGACCTATTTATTTAGCTCGTCATTTTCCATAGGAGTCATCCTGTGAGCAACCTTGTTAGGAAAACTAGCTCCTAGTATTAAATCTATCTAATGATTGATTTGCCTTACTGGTGGAAATCCTTCTAGAACATTATTAGAGACAATATCTCAAAAACTCACCTAGTAAATCTGAAACTTCAAGTGGTATTTCACTACTACCTTCTTTATCTTTCCTAGGAATCAAAGCATAGCACATACGTTGATGTTTCATGCCATCTAAACACTTTCTTCCATCAATAAGAAAAATCCTAGCACTGCTACATACCTTTTCACCTTCTTTTTTCATGGGCTTAAGTTTGTGGCAAACTCCATCCTTTGTTAGAGAGTATGTGTTTGCATGACCATCATGTACTGCATGCCTATCAAACTGCCACGGTCTACCCAACAATAGATGGAAAACATCCATTGGAATAACATGTAGTGCCTCTCCCATTTGACTTCTGTAAATCATCTTGATGGATGCAACCTTGTTGATCTTTTGGTTCTCATGGATCATAATTGAGACCCTGAGTTGTCTACACCATCGAGGTGTTTGGATTTTTGTTTCTGTATCAGTTGCTTTGATTATTCTTTTGTTTGATCTATGAGATTATGATGTAATTTTTGGTTCACTGAGGTTTGTGCCAGTGGGTACCAGGACCGATGTGGTATCATGAGGTTGTTTTGTGATTACCTTGAGATGTGTGGAGAGATTGCAGTATGTTCTTTTACCATGCTACAGTGGACTAGGTTCCTGTAGCCGTGGTTAGTCAGGTTTATGATTGTGTTTGCTTATGTGTTTTAAATGCCTTTTTAATGCAAAGTAATCAATCTTTATTAAATGCATTAATGATTAGAAATGGATTGTTCATGTGGGATTATTTGGTTATGTATTGTGGACATTTACCTTGTTATATTTTTTATTAGAGAGATATTTTTTACTCATGTTATGTTTACATTTGAGATGACCTGAGGGTCAAATGTTACACTTTGATTTTAGTATCATAGATTTTAGACTACTATGATGTTCAGTTAATCAGATTGCATGATGATGCCATTTTGAGATGATACTGTATTTTTATGATGATATCTGGTTATCTAGTTTTTGGACATTCCTCTGATTATGTTATGTGATCAATTTAATGCTATGGTTATTTACATCATTCTTGCGTTGTTATGCTTTAGGCAAATGTGAGTGACGTAAATAGATTATTTTAATATAATTAAATAAATGGTTAAATTAGGTGATTTAATGCATTATTTTTTTGGCTATGTTATTATATGCAATTGCACTTGATCGTGTTGTTTAGTGTGTAGGATTTATATCCTTGGCAGTGGCACATGGAGTTAGTGATTCAACCATTCATATTTTACCAATGTTGCCCTTATATGGTCGACGTATCCTTTATTAATGTTTAAATTAAACCTTTTAGTGATTATTAAATCTGAACTCATTTGCATTATGTGATTAGACCAGTAAGTGTGCCTGTGCATTTTAGAGGTTTGCATTGTCACAAAAGTTATTAAGGAGATTTATGTGTTTTTGGGTTTTCAGGCTTTTTAATTGATTTATTTTAATTTTTGGAAGCTTTTCCATAGATGAATTCCTATTTATAGGAATAGCCTATTTTCGTTTGGGTCGATTCAGGGTTTAACTAGGCTGGTTGGTTAATTGCCCTAATTGATTATTCACTCGAAAAGTGAATAAGTATCCAAAGAAGAATTTAATTCCTCACTTCTCACTTTCAAATTGGAAAGTTGGAGAGTAAAACCCAAAATCCTCTTCATGAGAATTTACTTTTTTGTTCGTTGTGGGAGCTACAGGCGTGGGATCATTGTGAGGTTGGGCTCGTTGGATCCAGCTCAGAAAAATCTTGGATTGCCACGATTTTTAGCTACTTCTGCGAGATATTTATTTTATGGTTTAGATTCTCATTTTGTCCTTTTGGTTGTGAGGTAGGGCTTTCCCATTTTATTGTTTCTGCTCCAATTCTTCTTTTGTTTTTGGTATCCATTTGTTTGGAGGCTGAGAACTAGTGTTCCCCTCTGTTTATGTATGCTAGTTCTACCTGGTTGGGTGAGTATGAACATTTCCCTATTTTTTGGGATGAGGGTTTAGAGTTTTGCACTGTTATGTTGGCCGTTTTTGCATACGGTGTTCAATTCCAATTATTTTTGGATTTTTGGGGTTTTTGAACCCAAAGGCCAAATGGGTTTTTAATTTTGAAGTTTTCCAAATTTTTGGGGTTTTTACCTCATTTTGCGTGTCACCCTATTTTCATAGGTTTTCTTGGCACAATGTGGGTCATGAACTTGGATGATCCGTTTGGATATCAATCAGACCACTATTGTACCTTTTTTTTGTTGGGATGTGTGTCACACTTGTACTCCCGACTTTGTGTTCGGTTGAGTAATTTATTACCTGTTGTTATGGTTTCTTTTAGACCTTTGCTTTTGTTTCATGAATGCTAGGATTTGTGTAGAACCCATACTCTTGGATTGAGGCCAGTTAAGTAAGTTCATGATGTTTGGTCTTGTTACATCATTAGGATTCGTGTAGAATCCATACTCTCGGATTGAGGTTGGTTGAGTGATTTTATGATGTATTGTTTTATTGGCTTTGGGATTCATGTACAATCCATCCTTCTCGTGTTGCTTTCAGTTGGGTGTTTTCTTTGCATTGTGTTCTCATTCCTGTCCTTGTGTTATGATCTTTGTGATGGTGGTGTGCCACACACGAGTACATGCATGTACATTTGTTGGGTGACTTGCAAGGCCCAATCTTTCGTGGATTTGTTGGAACTTATGATCATTGGGGTTTGGATGGGAATATGCATGCCCACAGGCACTTGTTGTAGGATGAGCATAGGTAGGGTAGGGTAGCATCTGGAGGGGGCTTCTATCTCATAGCTCAGTGTTCATGATGCCGAAGGTTGATAGAGGATAAGAAGTTTTAAGCAAGTGATAACTAAATAAAATTTGTGATTGTTAATAAAACTTAAGATAAATAAAATGTGTGAGCACCCAATTAAGTTCGAGGACACAATGTGTGAGCACCCGTTTAAGTTTGAGGACACACGATCTGAGCTTGGGCCTTTTGATGCCAAGCAACTCTCTAGGATGTCAGCCCCTACATAGTAGCCTATTGAGTGTCTGACCAAGGCCTGTACTCCTTGCATTGTCTTAGGTTCTTGGTTGCAGCTATCATACTGTCTGGCGTGGGTGTTAGCCTTGGATGTTGTGCTTTATGTGTGTTTGTAGTTAGATCATTAGCTCCATCGGCACGGTGGGTGTAGACCTATGGGTACTACATGGTTGAGAGGTGTAGCTACCTTTACCACTACTAGGGATCGGTGTATAGAGACGATCTTTGTCCTAGTGCAACCATTGCTGGATGTTTTCACTTGCTACTTTGGGTTCTGGAGTATGCTTTCATTGGGATGCTTGTATATCATGTTTAGATGATGTTATTTTATTTGACACATTCCCTTATTATGATGTTTAGCATATGATTAGATGTTGTGAATTGTTGTATTAGCATATCTGTTGCTTATTGCTATTTAGCATATGATAGGTGATGTTATGTACTGTAGGATTATCTTATGCTTTACTACTAGCATGTTAGATTTCCTTGTGCTTATATTGTTGCATGTTTTAGTAGTGACATCCTTATTATGATAGTACTGATGATTTGGTCAGTAACTTTGAATGTTATGTGCGAGGGATGGCTAGGACCCACGATGGTCTTATGATGCCATTGATGCTTGGGAGGAACCGCGCACTTAGTTTGGTTTTTTTATCCTTGAGATGTATTTCTGTACATTGTGATGTTGCTTTTGTTCACTGTGATGTTTATTTCAGTGTGTTCTTTGTTGCTATAGGTTATATGGATAGATGTTCTTCTTTTTGTGTTGTTCTTGCACTCGAGTGTTCATTCCTTGAGCCTTTGTGGATCAGGTACTCCCTAGTGTGGAGGTTCTTCGCTCTTTTTCGATCTTTTGTGCTTTTGAGAGTGTTTTCATGTTTCTATGGGTGACATTTGTTCAGCATGGTGCGACATTAAAAATTTATCGTAGGCCCATGCAAACTTTGTCGTACAACACTGTAAAGTGTCGCACATCTTCTTGAGAAATGTCGTACGACACTGGAAAAGTGTCGCACACCTTCTTGAGAAATATCGCACGAGACTGTGAAGTGTCACACGCCTTCTTGAGAAATGTTGTATGACACTGGAAGAGTGTCGCATGCCTTAAGGAGAAGTGTCGCCCTCTCTTAGTAAAAAGCGTCACATGATTTTTTGTAAAAAATTACGCAAGCGAATAGCGGGTGCTTTTTCTCGTGATCTACACTTTTTGAGAGTTGTTTTGGATACCCTTTTGGGTGTTCTTTGACCCTATGTTGTTGCATTTTGAATTCTATCAGTTTCTCTTGAAATTCAGATTTTCATGTTTCTGTTTTGGTCTCTTGGGGTTTAAAATATATCATTTAAGTATTTCTTATACTTAAGATATATTTTAATATATGTGACAAATCTTTTGAGATAGGTTTTAGACCTCTCAGAGATAAGTTATGGATTCTAGGAAATTTTAGGGCTTCATAAATCTAGACTTAGCCAATTTTCAGGGCTTCAGGATTTCAGGCTTAGCCAAATTTTAGGTTTCTGCATTTTACTCCAGCTTGGTGTTTTGTTGATGACTGATTGTTTCTTGTGCCCTCATCATGTGTGTTTTTGTTGTTGGCTTTGTTTGTGTGTGTCAGTTTGGTAGTGGCATTTGGAGATTCATTGGTTGCCAGGATTGTGGTGAAGTCTTCCATTGTGATCATTGTAATTTCTGTATGATGTCTTCATGTGCATTCATACTTGTAAAAAAAATTTATTTTTGCTTGTATTTCATCCTTGTTTCCAAGGATCTCTGGGCGGGGCATTACATAACATCACAGAGAACTTCATCATGGTAACCCTCAATTTTGAATTTCACTAAACATTGTTCACTTACTAGGACCTTATGATCATCTTTCACCCAAGCAATTCGATAGGGCTAGGGATGTCTCTCCCTTTTGAGCTTCAGCTTAGATACCATCTCTTCTAATATAAAGTTATCAATGCTACCACCATCAATGATCATGTCACAACATTTATCCTCACACTTGCATCTAGTATGGAACAAACTCCTCCTTTGTCTTGGTTCAATCTCACCACTTAGTAGGACCCTTTCATTCACCAAGGTCTCTCCTCTTTTTGCATCCTCTGAATGTGATGATTGTGCATCCTCATCCACATGAGAAACCCTAGCTTGGCCCTAAGCTCTCCTATATGTCCTTCCTTGTTGTTGAGGGAATTCAAAGGCATGATGACCTTCTTCATTAAAATATAAATAGGTACCATGGAAGCCTCCTCTTCCTCTCTAATTTCCAAATTCTTGATCATGGGAGCGGTTGAAACCCTCATTCCTCTGGTTCCTGCTAGTACCCACATCTTCATTTTTTTTTTGGGTTTCATTTTGGCCTCTAGATGACCTACCACTTCCCCTTCCTCCTTGACCATGCCCTCTTTGTCTCCCTTCAAACCTTTTATTCAGCTTCTCTTTGGCTCATAGGGAAAACTGGTATGCCTCTTCAACACTGGTCATTCTTACCAGACTTAATTCTTCTTGGATGCTAGGTTGCAACCCACTGATATAATGAGCAACCTTCTCTTTATTTGCTTCTACATGCCCTACTCTAATCAAGAGTCAGTAAAAATCCTCTGTATATTCTTGGACTAATCTTCCTGCTTTCTTTAACCCATGCATCTTCTTAAACAAATTAAGTTCGTAGTCCACAGGAATGAACTACTTATTCAATTTGTCCACCATGTGATCCCACCTTGTGATCTTCTTCTTTCCTCTTCTATTTCTTTCCAATTGGACCTCTTGCGACTAGATTTTGGCATGGCCTTTCAGTTTGGACTTTGCAAACATAACCCTATCTGGGTTCATGATATCCTCATACTCAAAGTATTCTTCCAGTTCATTGATCCAATCGATCAATTCATCTAGTTTCAGATTTTCTGAAAATACACCCACTTCAATTGTAGGTCTTTTCCCAAACTTAGTAATGGCCCTAAAAAGCCTTTCTTCTACTTGATTCAGAACTTCCCTATCAAATTCCCCTTATGGTCTAAGTTTTTTTTCTTCATTGTCATCCTCACTATCGTCACCTGTGTAACATTTGTTCCTCTATGGAGCTCCTCTTGCAATGCTTGTACCTACCTTTGGAGGGCTCTACCTTCCTCAAGATTAACATCTCTGGCCCTTCCACCATGCTCTCTTTGTGGAGGCATCTTCTTATCTCAAACCCACAACCACATAGTCCTGGTGTAAACTGCCTCACAATCTGTGCTTTGTCTACACACTCAGAAAAAATAGCTCTGATACCACTTGATGGGGACACAACCCAAGCACAGAATGGACACAACAGAAAAAGGGAAATTGTATTAAATGTGGGAATAAGCTAGTAAATTCAGTATAGAGAAAATAGACTTCAAAACATGTCCTATGGGCTTACAATAGCATAAATTTGGAGATAATTTCTCCTTGTAGTACCTCCTCTCAAACTCGACTCCAAACTATCTTTTACAATGCCAAAAATGTCCATAAATAGACCCTAGAGGGTTAAGGACTAGGAATACATTCTAGAAAGTGCTAGTTGGCATCCACCGATCAAATAGAAGGCTCTTGAAGCTACGTTAGAAGTCGACACAAATCTAAAAGAATCCAAAAATGGTAACCGATCTTCCGAGAGGCATAACTTTTGAACCGTAGCTCCGATTGACGAACCGTTTACATTTTCGAAAAGATCTTGAAGTGCTCTATAGCCCTATGGATCTATGTTTACATAGATATATGTATGTATCTATGTATGCATGCATCTATGGATACATAAATATTGCATACATACATTTATCTATGTATACATTTCAACCATGCATGCATAAATATATCTATCCATGGATGCATGCATATCTATGCATGGATTCATGTATGCATGATGGATCTATGCATAGATGCATCCATACATGCTTCTATGTATACATGCATACATACATAGATACAGGTATATCCATGCATGCATGCTTAGATATATCTATGCATGCATGCATTCATGCTTAGATATATCTATGCATGCATGCATTCATGCTTAGATATATCTATGCATGCATGCAATGTATATATAGATACATGTATGTATGGATGTATGATACAACCATTCATACATGCATGCATAGATGCAAGCATGCATGTGCATGCATGCATACGTCATACATAGATATATCCATGCATGCATGCATACATCATATATATATATATATATATATATATATATATATATATATATATATATATATATGCATGCATGCATACATCATACATACATATTGCATGCATAGATAATGTATGGATGCATGCATGCATACATACATGGATCTATGTCATACATAGATGCATGTGTGTATGCATGAATCCATAAATACATACATACATGTATACATGTATATATCTTGTATGTCTGCATATGCAGGTATTTATACATCCATACATGCATGCATCGATGGATGCATACATACATGCATGAATCTATGTGTGCATGCATGCATAGATGCATGCATGTAGGCATAGATGTATGCATACATACATACATGTATACATGTATATATCTTGTATGTATGCATGCATACATACATGCATGAATCTATGCATGTATGGATGCATACATCCATGCATGCATGCATCTATGTCATACATAGACGTATATATGTATGATGCATGCATAGATGCATGCATGTACGTATGCATGGATGCATACATACATACATACATGTCTACATGTATATATCTTGTATGTATGCATATGCATGTATGCATGCATTCATACATGCATGCATCTATGGATGCATACATACATGCATGCATGGATGCATGCATGTATACATCCATACATGCATCTATAGATGCATACATAAATATATGAATCTATGCATGCATGGATGCATACATCCATGCATACATATTGCATACATAGATATATATGCATACATCATGTATACATGCATGTCTGTATATAGATACATGTATACATATATATGTATGTATGCATGCATGCATCCATACATACATATATCTATAAATACATTGCATACATACATAGATATATCTATGCATGCATGCATGTATACATATATGCATGCATGCATAGATATATCTATGTATGTATGCAATGTATACATAGATATATGTATGTATGGATGCATATGCATGTATGCATGCATAGATGAATGCATGCATGGATGCATACATCCATGGATACATAGATATATATGCATACATACATGTATACACGCACGTATGTATATAGATGCATGCATGCATCCATACATACATATATCTATGCATACATTGCATACATACATAGATATGCATGCATGCATAGATATATCTATTTATGTATGCAATGTGTACATAGATATATGTATGTATGAATGCATGCATGCATACATAGATATATGTATGGATATATGTGTGCATGCATGCATGCATGCATATAGACATGTATCTATGTATGTATACATGTATACATCTTATATGTATGCATATGCATGTATCCATGCATCCATACATGCATGGATGCATACATCCATCCATGCATCTATGTATACATGCATGCATACATCCATCCATACATACATGTGTCTATCCATGGGTGCATAGATGCATGCATGCATGTATGCATGGATGGATACATACATACATACATACATGTATACATGTATATATCTTGCATGCATCCATATGCATACATACATGCATACATGTATATATCTTGTATGTATACATGCATGCATGGATGCATCCATCCATGAATGCATCTATGGATACATGCATGCATACATCCATCCATACATACATGTGTCTATCCATGCATGCATAGATGCATGCATGTATGTATGCATGGATGGATTCATACATACATACATGTATACATGTATGTATCGTGCATGCATCCATATGCATACATGCATACATACATGCATGCATCCATATGCATGCATACATGTATATATCTTGTATGTATGCATCTTGTATGTATGCATGCATTCATCTATGTATACACACGTATATACATGTATACATATATGTATGTATGTATATATATGCATGCATCCATATATATGTATGGATGCATACATCCATGCATGCATCTATGTATACATGCATACATGTATGTATGTATGTATGTAGATATATGCATGCATGCATACATACACATATATATCTATGTATACATGCATGGATAGATATATCTATGTATGGATGCTTGGATGCATGAATCCATCCATACATACATTTATGCATGTATACATACATAGATACATGTATGTATTCATGCATGGATACATACATAGATACATGTATGTATACATAGATGCATGCATGCATATGCAATATGTATGTATACATAGATACATGTCTATATGGATGGATGCATTCATACATGTATACATACATATTGCATACATACATATATACATATATCTATGTATACATTGCATACATACATAGATATATCTATTCATGCATGTATACATAGATATATATATATATATATATATATATATATATATATATATATATGTATAAGCATGCATCCATGCATATCTATATATGTATGCAATGTATATAGAGATATATGTATGTATGGATGCATACATACATGCGTGCATCTATGCATACATGAATGCATACATCCATGCATGCATCTATATATACATGCATACATACATGTATACATGTATGTATGTATGTATATATATGCATGAAAACATATAAATGTATGGATGCATACATCTATACATGTATGTATGTATATAGATGCAGACATATATATGTATGTATGCATGCATGCATCCATACATACATATATCTATGTATTTAATGTTCCGCTTGGCGATATTTGGAAACAAGGAGTGAAATCAATTCAAGATATTTTTTTTTAACAAGTATGAATGCACATGACAACATCATACAGAGATCACAAAGATCACAATAGAAGACTTCACCACAATCCTGGCAACCAATGAATCTCCGAGCTCCACTACCAAACCAGATGAGAGCTCAAGGAATGACCACTCATCAAAAAAACACTAAGCTGCGGTAAAATTTAGAATCTTGAAATTCTGCTAAGCCTGAAATCCTGATGCACTTAAAATTGGCTAAGTTTGGATTTCTGAAGCCCCAAAATTTCTTAGAATCCTTAACTTGTCTTTGAGAGGTTTGAAACCTATCTCAAAAGATTTGTTGCATATATTTAAATATATCTTAAGTATAAGGAATTAAATATATTTCAACTTATACTTAAACGATGTATTTTAAACCCCAAGAGACTAAAACACAAACATGAAAATTAGATTCAAGAGAAGCCAACAAAATTCAGAATGCAACAACATAGGGTTGAGGAATGCCCAAAAGGGTACCCAAAAAAACTCTCAAAAACTTTAGATCATGAAGAAAAATTCTCACTGTTGGGCTACGTAGGTTTTTACAAAATATGTGTGATACTATAATGCAGCATAGAAAAGTGTCGTAGGACATTTCTCAAGGAGTGTGACACTTTCAGGGACTGGGTGATACTTTTATTTAAGGCATGCAACACTTCAACAATGTCGTATGAAACTTCTCTAAGAGGTGTGTGATACTGAAAAAGTGTCACGCGACTCTTCTCTAAAAGGTGTGCGATATGTCGCATGACATTTCTCAAGAAAGCGTGCGATACTTTACAGTGTCGTATGCTATAGTTTGTATGGGCGTGTGATACTTTTTAAATGTCACACATTGCTAAACAAATGTCACCCATAGAAAACAAAGACACTTCCAGAACTTAGAAAGGGGAAAAATAGACCAAAGAACCTCCACACCAGGGAGAACTGGATCCACATCTCGAGGCATGAAAAATTGAGTGAAAGAAAACCACAAAACAAAGAACATCTATCCATCTAAACTACAACAACAAAGAACATACTAAAATAAAAATTGCAATGAACTGAACAAACTAACTAAGTACGTGGTTCCTCCCAACCATCAATAGCATCATAAGACCATCATGGGTCCTAGCCATCCCCCGTGTGTAACATCCCAAGCTACTGACCAAATTGTCAGTACTGTCATAATAGGGACATCACTACTAAAACATGGACAATATTAGCATAAAGAAATCTAACATGCTAGTGAAAACGCATAAGATAATCCTACAGTAGATAACATCACCTATCACATGCTAAAAAATAGTAAGCAATAGATATACTACTAAATCAAATAACATCATCTAATCATATGCTAAACATCATAACATGGGAATGCGTCAAATAAACTAACATCATCTAAACATGATATCCAAGCATTCTAATGAAAGCCTAAATCACAAGAAAGCATACTCTGGAACCTGAAGTACTAAGTGAAGACATCCAACAACGATCACACTAGGACAAAAAATCATCTCTGTACACTGGTCCCTAGCAGTGGTGAAAGTAGCTATGCCTCCCAACCACATGGAACCCATAGGTCCACACCCGTCGTTCTGATGGAGATAATGATCCAACTGCAAACACACAAAATAACATTCATGGCTAACACTCATGCCAGACAGTATGATGGCTACAACCAAGAACCTAAGACAATGCAAGGATTACAAGTCTTGGTCAAACACTCAAAAAGCTACTAAGTAGGGGCTGACATCATGGAGAGTCGCTTGGCATCAAAAGCCCAAGCTTGGATCATGCGAATTCAACATCCCTCAATGGAATGGCTCGACACAACATTTTATTATCTTAAATTTTATTACCAGTCACACATTTTCTTTAATTATCACTTATTTAAAACTTCATATCCTCCGCTAACCCTTGAGGTAGAATGATCACCAAGCTGCGAGATAGAAGCCCCCTCCATATGCTACCTTACCCTACCCATGCTCATCCTATAACAAGTGCCCGTGGGCATGCATACTCCCATCCCAACCCCAATGATCAAAACCTCAAAAAAAGACATGGAAGGTTAAGACTCACAAGTCCTCCAACAAATGTATGCACATGTACTCGTGTGTGGTGCACCACCATCATGAAGATCATAACACAAGGATAGGATGAGAACACAATGCAAAACAAACACCTAACTGAAAGCAACTCAAGAGGATGAATTTTGCACAAATCCCAAAGCCAATAAAACCATACATCATAAAATCACTCAACCCACCTCAATGTGAGAGTATGGATTCTACATGAATCCCAATGATGCAACAAGACCAATGATGTAGGAGCATCCAAAGGTATAAGGGCAATCCTGTGTCACCCAAAAAAAATGTACTTAGACTTAGTTTCTATTTCATGTGTTTTCATTTCTGAATACCCATTTGGGTCAAATAAAGGTTCCAACTCTCACAGTTCCACTATTAGTGTTCTAGGATAGAGTATTTGAAGACCTTTGGATACGTGTAAATGTCAAAAAAATAGGAGTATGTAATTGAGCCATCATTTTGGTGAACTAGGAGGTTTAAATTGGCCAAATGAATGTAATTGCAACTTAGAGCATTCTAGAAAAAAAATCAGGTCAAAAGGCCCCATGGTTTGAAAGTTATCGCAATTTTTCAATTTTTGGAGACCTCTTAAGAATGCTTCAAAGTCAGGTTAGGGGCATTAAATGACCCCAAAAAGGGCTGAAAAATGGGGGATGAGTAAAGCTATCTATAAGGCTATAGAGCACTTTGAGAGCTTTCCAAAAATGTAAACGGTTCGTCAATCAGAGCTATGGTTCAAAAGTCATGCCTCCCAAAAGTTCAATTACTGTTTTTGGATTCTTCTAGATTTGCACCAAATTCTAACACGACTTCTAGAGCCTTCCACTTGGTTCGTGGATGCCTGCTAGCACTTTTTAGAATGTATTCCTAGTCCTTAACCCTTCAAGGTCTATTTCAGGATATTTATGGCATTGTAAAAGGCAGTTCGTAGTGCAGTTTGAGAGGAGCTATTGAAAGGAGAAATTATCTCCAGATTTATGCTATTGTAAGCCCATAGAGCATGTTTTGAAGTCTATTTTCTCTGTACTGTATGTATTAGCTTGTTTAAAAAGTTAATAAAATTTCCCTTTCTTGGTGTGTCCATTTTGTGCTTGGGTGGTGTCCCCATCAAGTGGTATCAGAGCTGGTTTTCCTGAGTGTGTAGACAGAGCGCTGACTATAAGGTAGTTTGCACCAAGACTGTGTGGTTGTGGGTTTGAGTTAAGAAGATGCCTCCACGAAGAGAGCGTGGTGGAAGGGATAGAGCTATTAATTCTAAGGAGGTTAGAGCCCTCCAAAGGCAGGTACAAGCATTGCAAGAGGAGCTCTGTAGAGGAACAAATGTTGCCACAGGTTACGATAGTGAGGATGACAATGAAGAAGAACAAATTGGACCAGAGGGGGATTTGATGGGGAAGTTCTGAATTAGGAAGGGGAAAAGCTTTTTAGGGCCATTACCAAGTTTGAGAAAAGACCTACAATTGATGTGGGTGTATTTTCCGGAAATCTGAAACCCGATGAGTTGATCGATTGGATCAATGAACTGGAAGAATACTTTGAGTATGAGGATATCAGGGACTCAGATAGGGTTAAGTTTAAAAAGGCCAAACTAAAAGGACATGCCAAAATTTGGTGGCAAGAGGTTCAATTGGAAAAAAATAGAAGAGGAAAGGAGAAGATCACAAGGTGGGATCGCATGGTGGACAAATTGAAGAAGAAATTCATTCCTATGGACTACGAGCTTGATTTGTTTAAGAAGATGCATGGGCTAAAGCAAGCAGGAAGATTAGTCCAAGAATATACAGAGGAGTTTTATCGACTTTTGATTAGAGAAAAGCATGCAGAAGAAAATAAGGAGAAGGTTGCTCATTATATTAGTGGGTTGCTCATGAAACTCAAAAGAAAAATGAAGATGTGGGTATTAGCAGGAACCAGAGGAATGAGAGTTTCAACCGCTCCCATGATCAAGACTTTGGAAATCAGAGAGGAAGAGGTAGAGGACATGGACAAGGAAGAGGAGGCTTCCGTAGTACCTATTTCCATTGCAATAAAGAAGGTCATTGTGCCTTTGAATGCCCTCAATGACAAGCAATGATAGATAAGAGAGTTGAGGGTCAAGCTAGGGTTTCTCATATGGATAAGGATGCACAGTCATCACATTCAGAGGATGCAAAAAGAGGAGAGACTTTAGTGAATGAAAGGGTGCTACTAAGTGGTGAGATTGAACAAGGACAAAGGAGGAGTTTATTCTATACCAAGTACAAATGTGAGGAAAAATTTTTGTGATGTGATCATTGATGGTGGTAGCACTAAAAACTTTGTGTTAGAGGAGATGGTCTCTAAGCTGAAGCTCAAGAGGGAGAAACACCCCCAGCCCTATCGGATTTCTTGGTTGAAAGATGATCATAAGGTCTTGGTAAGTGAACAATGTCTAGTGAAATTCAAAATTGGGAGTTACCATGACGAAGTTCCCTATGATGTTATTCCAATGGATGTTTGCCATCTATTTTTGGATAGACCGTGGTAGTTTGATAGGCATGCAGTACATGATGGTTATGCAAACACATACTCTCTAACAAAGGATGAAGTTTGCCACAAACTGAAGCCCATGAAAAAGGAAGGTGAAAAGGTATGTAGCAGTGCTAGGATTTGTCTTGTTGATGGAAGAAAGTTTTTGGATGGAGTGAAACATCAGCGTTTGTGCTATGCTTTGATTCCTAGGAAAGACAAAGAAGGTAGTAGTGAAATACCACTTGAAGTTTCAAATTTACTAGGAGAGTTTAGAGATATTATATCTGATAATGTTCCAGAAGGATTGCCACCAATAAGGCAAATCAGTCATCAAATAGATCTAATTCCAGGAGCAATTTTCCTAACAAGGCTACTCATAGGATGACTCCTATTGAAATAGAGGAGCTAAATAGATAGGTTCAGGAGCTATTGAGGTAGGGATTGATTTGAGAGAGCCTTAGTCCATGTGTAGTACCTACAGTACTGGCACTAAAGAAGGATGGAGAGTGGAGGATGTGTACAGACTCTCGAGCTATAAATAGGATAACCATCAAGCACCAGTTTCCTTTGCCAAGAATGGATGATCTTACAGACTGCTTGAGTAGAGCTCAGTACTTTACAAAAATAGATCTCAAGAGTGGCTATCATCAGATACAGATACGAGAAGGAGATGAGTGGGAAACAACCTTGAAGACCAAGGATGGTCTTTATGAGTGGTTAGTCATGCCCTTTAGATTGACAAACGCCCCAAGAACCTTCATGCGGCATATGAATGAGGTACTTAAGAAGTTCTTGGGAAAATTTGTTACTGTCTATTTAGATGATATTTTAATTTTTAGCAAGACTTTGGAAGAACATTTATTGCATATTCGTAGTGTCTTTGAAAGGTTAAGGGAAGAGAAATTGTTAATTAATTTGAAGAAGTGTGTCTTTGCAAAAAGGGAGTTAGTCTATTTGGGGTTTGTTATATCACCTGAAGGTCTCAAAATGGATCTAGAGAAGGTAAAATCCATCTTGGAATGGCCTACTGCAAGGTCTGCTACTAAGGTAAGATCATTTCATGGTCTAGTTAGTTTTTACAGAAAGTTTATTAAGAATTTCAGTGGCATATGTGCACCCCTAACTGACACAATAAGAGGGGATAGAAAAGAGTTCAAATGGACTGTAGCAGCTGCGAGAAGTTTTGAAATGCTGAAGAAGAAGGTGACAAAATAACTTGTGTTGGCACTTCTAGATTTTAGAAAGGTGTTCCAGGTCGATTGTGATGCAAGTGGCAGCACTATTGGGGCTGTATTAAGCCAAGAAGGTAAGCCTATTGCATATTTTAGTGAAACATTGAATGATGCAAAGAAGAAGTATTTTGTTTATGATCAAGAGTTCTATGCAATAGTTCAAACCTTAAAGAAATGGAGGCATTATTTATTGCCAAAGGAATTTTTTTTGTATACTAATCATCAGGCATTATAATACCTAAATAGCCAAGGTAAATTGAATCAAACGCATATGAAGTGGGTAGAGTTCTTATAGAGCTATACATTTGTGTTGAACCATAGAAGTGAAAAATCTAATAGGGTTGTAGATGCACTAAGCAGGAGACAATCATTGCTTATAGTAATGCAGGTTGAAGTAGTTGGGTTTGATGAACTCAAGAATTTGTACCTTGATAATCCTGATTTTGCTAAAGCATGGAAAGTTTGTAAAGAGCCTGTTGCTGTAGATACAACTAAGTGGTTAGAATATCTGATTCAGGATGGTATGTTATTCAATGGCAGCCAATTGTGCATTCCAAGGAGTTCCATGAGGGAAAATCTAATTAAAGAGAAACATAGTGGAGGGATGGTAGGACATTTTGGTCAAGATAAGACCATTGCCATTCTTAGAGAACATTATTTTTGGCCTCAGATTTCACAAGATCTAAAGAAGTTTGTACAAAGTTGCCAGGTTTGTCAAGATGCGAAGGGATTTAGCCACAATACTGGACTATATTAGCCATTGCCTGTTCCATCAAAGCCATGGGAGGACATAAGTATGGATTTTGTTCTTGGATTGTCGAGGACACAAAGGGTTAATGACTCGGTATTTGTGGTGGTTGATAGGTTCTCCAAAATGGCACATTTCATTCCATGCCACAAAACTCATGATGTTGTCCATATTGTAGACATGTTTTTCAGAGAGGTGGTAAGACTACATGGTCTTCCAAGGAGTATAGTTTCTGATAGAGATACTAAATTTGTAGGGTATTTCTAGAGAACATTGTGGAAAAAGTTGAGAACAAACTTAAAATTTAGTTCCACACATCACTCATAGACTGACGGCCAAATAGAAGTGGTAAAAAAAAGTCTAGGCAATTTGCTGAGATCTTTAGTTGGGGATAACCCCAAGGGGTGGGATTTGATTCTACCACAAGCCGATTTTGCTTACAATAACTCTATAAATAGGAGTACTGGTAGATCACCATTCCAAATGGTATATGGAAGTAGCCCAAGGACTGAGCCAGAATTGAGGAAGATAGAGCAAGGGGAGAGGACAAGTGTTGAAGCTGAAGAATTTGTTGAACATATCAAGCATCTACATGAGGAGGTTCAAGCACACATTACCAAGATAAATCAAGAGTATAAAGCTAGGGCTGATCAAAAGAGAAGACATAAGGAATTCCAAGTAGGGGATCTAGTCATGGTACACTTATGAAAAGAAAGATTTCTAGCTAGTAGTTACAACAAGCTAAAAATGAAAAAAATTTGTCCCTGCAAAATTCTAAAGAAACATGACTCAGGAAATACATATGAGGTGGAGTTGCTCGATGGTATTCACATTTCTCCTATTTTCAACATTGTAGACTTAACAGAGTATCATGATGATGGTGTAGATGAGGAACTGATGTTAGAGCCATGTCCAATTCTTGCTTCTAAGAAGGAGGAGATAGAAGACATTCTAGATCATCGTGTGGGTAAGAGTACCAGAAATAGGTAGTATGAAGAGTATTTGGTCAAGTGGAAAGGATGGCCAATAGAGGACTCAACTTGGATTTCAGCAGCTGAGGTTTCCCATTTGGGATTTCCTCTACCATTCATAAAGTGACAGGGTCAGTTTTCAATCTACCCTAGGTGTCTAACGCAGGAGCATCCAAAGGTATAAGGGCAATCTTGTGTCACCCAAAGAAAAATGTACTTAGAGTTAGTTTTTGTTTCATGTGTTTTCATTTTTTGATACCCATTTGGGTCAAATAAAGGTTCCAACTCTCACAGTTCCACTATTAGTGTTCTAGGATAGAGTATTTGAACACCTTAGGATACATGTAAATGTCGAAAAAATAGGAGTATGTAATTGAGCCATCATTTTGGTGAACTTGGAGGTGTAAATTGGCCAAATGAATCTAATTTCAATTTAGAGTATTCCAAAAAAAGAATTAGGTCAAAAGGCCCCATGGTTTGAAAGTTATCACGGTTTTTCAATTTTTGGAGACCTCCTAAAAATGCTTCAAAGTTAGGTTAGGGGAATTAAATGACCTCAAAAAGGACCAAAAAATGGGGGATGAGCAAAGCTGGTATGTAGGGCTATAGAGCACTTCAAGAGCTTTCCAAAAATGTAAACAGTTCGTCAATCGGAGCTACGGTTCAAAAGTTATGTTGTAATGCCCCGTCTGGAGATCCTTGGAAACAAGGATGAAATACAAGCCAAGAATTTTTTTTTTACAAGTATGAATGCATATGACAACATCATACAAGGATCACAATGATTACAATGAAAAACTTCATCACAATCCCTGCAATGAATGAATCTCCAAATGCCACTACCAAACTTACACACACAAACAAAGCCAACAACGACAACACACATGATGAGGGCATAAGAAACAACCACTCATCAACAAAACACCAAGCTGGGGTAAAATGTAGAAACCTAAAATTTGTCTAAGCTTGAAATCCTGAAGCCCTAAAAATTGGCAAAGTCTGGATTTTTGAAGCCCTAAAATTTTCTAAAATTCATAACTTATCTCCGAGAGGTCTAAAACCTATCTCAAAAGATTCATCGCATATATTAAAATATATCTTAAGTATAAGTCATCTTATACTTAAATGATATATTTTAAACCCCAAAGGACTACAATAGAGACTCAAAAATTGAATTTCAAAAGAAACCTCTAGAATTCAAAATGCAACAACATAGGCTTGGAGAACGCCCAATAGGGTGTCCAGATCAACTCTCAAAATGATCAAAATACTACAAAAAGTGCCCGCTATTGGCACGCGCAGCTTTTAACCAAAGGGCATGCGACACTTTTTACTAAGAGAGGGCAACACTTCTCCCTTAGTGTGTGTGACACTTCTCAAGAAGGCATGCAATACTAGAAAAGTATCGCGTGACATTTCTCATGAAGCCATGCGACACTCTTCCAATGTCATACGATACTTCTCCAGTAATGTGTGTGATACTTTATAGTATCGTACGAAATTCTTTCTATGGGCATGCGATACTCTAATAGTGTCGCACAATGCTGAACAAGTGTCACCCATAAAAAACAAAAAGACTTCAAGAAACTCAAAAAAGGCCAAACACACAGAAAAAGCTCCACATCAAAGAGTACCAGATCCACATTCTGAGGCAAGAGCACTCAAACAATAATAGAGTAACGGAAAGATAGAACACTAGAATCTAACCATCTACCAAAGAGAGAAGGGAAAAAGTACAAAAAGGAAACATCACATTCAACTGAAAGAAACATCGCAATAACATAGTTAAAATTGCAATGTAAAGAAATACATCTCAGAACTAAACAACCAAATAAGTGCATGGTTCCTCCCAATCGTCAATAGCATCATAAGACCATCGTGGGTCCTAGCCATCCCCCGTGCGTAACATCCCAAGCCACTGACCAAATCATCAGTACTGTCATAATAGGGATGTCACTACTAAAACATGCACAAAAATAGCATAAGAAAATCTAACATGCTAGTGATAATGCATAAGATAATCCTACAGTAGATAACATCACCTATCACATGCTAAACAACAGTAAGCAATAGATATACTACTAAATCAAATAACATTATCTAATCATATGCTAAACATCATAATAAGGGAATGTGTCAAATAAAATACATCATCTAAACATGATATACAAGCATCCCAATCAAAGCATAAATCACAAGAAAACATGCTCTGGAACTCGAAGTACCAAGTGAAAACATCCAGCAATGGTCACACTAGGACAAAGATCATCTCTGTAAACCAGTCCCTAGCAGTGGTGAAGGTAGCTACACCTCCCAACCATGTGGAACCCATAGGTCCACACCTGCCATGCTGATGGAGATAATGATCCAACCAAAAACACATATAAAGCACAACATCCAAGGCTAACACTCACGCTAGATAGTATGATGGCTGCAACCAAGAACCTAAGACAATGCAAGGAGTACAGGTCCTAGTCAGACATTCAAAAGCCTGCTAAGTAGGGGCTGACATCCTGGAGAGTCACTTGGCATCGAAAAGCCCAAGCTCGGATCGTGTGTCCTGAAACTTAAACAGGTGCTCACACATTGTGTCCTCGAACTTAATCGGGTGCTTACACATTTTACTTATCTTAAGTTTTATTAACAATCACACATTTTATTTAGTTATCACTTGTTTAAAACTTCTTATCCTTCGTCAACCTTCGGTGCCATGAATGCTGAGCTACGAGATAGAATCCCCCTCTAGATGCTACCCTACCCTACCCATGCTCATCCTACAACAAGTGCCTGTGGGCATGCATACTCACATCCCAACCCCAATGATCATAAATTTTGACAAATCCACAAAAGATTCGGCCTTGCAAGTCACCTAACAAATGTTCGTGCAAGTACTCGTGTGTGGTGCACCACCATCACGAAGATCATAACACAAGGATAGGAATGAGAACACAATGCAAAGAAAACACCCAACTGAAAGCAACATGGGAAGGATGGATTCTACACGAATCCCAAAACCAATAAAACTATACATCATAAAATCACTCAATCGACCTCAATTTGAAAGTATGGATTTTACACAAATCCCAATGATGTAATAAGACCAAACATCATGAACTTACTCAACTTGCATCAATCCAAGAGTATGGATTCTACATGAATCCTAGTGTTCACGAACAAAAGCAAAGGTCCAAAAGAAACCATAATAGGTAACAAATCACTCAATCAAACACAAAGTTGGGAGTACGAGTGCGACACGCATCCCAATGAAAAAAAAGTGCAATAGTGGTTTGACTGGTATCCAAACAGATCATCCAAGTCCATGACCCACATTGTGCCAAGAAAACTCGAGAAAATAGGGCAGCACGCAAAATGAGGTAAAAACCCCAAATTTTGAAAAAACTCCAAAATTAAAACTCATTTAACCTTTGGGCACAAAAAACCCCAAAAATCTAAAAATAAATGGAATCAGACACCGTATGCAAAAATGGCCAGCATAACGGTGCAAAATCCCAAACCCTCATCCCAAAAAATAGGGAAATGTTCATACTCGCCCAACTGGGTAGAACTAGCATACATAAATGGAGGGGAACACTAGTTCTCAACCTCCAAACAAATGGATACCAAAAATAGAAGTAGAATCAGAGCAGAAATAATAAAACAGGAAAGCCCTACCTCACAACCAAAAGGACAAAACAAGAATCTGAACCATAAAATAAATATCTCGCAGAAGTAGCTGAAAATCGTGGCAATCCAAGTTTTTTTTGAGCTGGATCCAACAAGCCCAACCTCACAATGATCCCACGCCCGTACCTCCCACAATGAACAAAAAAGTAAATTCTCATGAAGAGGATTTTGGGTTTTACTCTCCAACTTTCCAATTTTAAAGTGAGAAGTGAGGAATTAAATTCCTCTTTGGATACTTATTCACTTTTTGAGTGAATAATCGATTAGGGAAAATAACCAACCAGCCTAGTTAAACCCCGAATCGACCCAAATGAAAATAGGCTATTCCTACAAATAAGAATTCATCTATGGCAAAGCTACTAAAAATTAAAATAAATCAATTAAAAAGCCCAAAAACCCAAAATACAGAAATCACCTTAACGACTTTTGCAACAATGCGAACCTCTAAATGCACAGACACGCTTACTGGTCTAATCACATAATTCAAATGAGTTTGGATTTAATAATCACCGAAAGTTTTAAATTAAACATTTAATTAAAGATGCATCGACCATATAAGGATGTCATTGGTAAAATATGAATGGTTGAATCACTAACTCCATGTGCCACTGCCAGGGATATAAATCCTGCACACTAAACAACACGATCAAGTACAATTGCATATAATAACATAGCCAAAGCAATAAATGCATTAAATCATGTAATTAAACTATTTATTTAATTATATTAAAATAATATATTTACATCACTCACATTCGCATAAAACATAACAACGCAGGAATGAAGTAAATAACCATAGCATTAAATCTATCACATAACATAATCAGAGGTATGTCTGGACAAATACCAGATAACCAGATATCATCATAAAATACACTGTCATTTCAAAATGGCATCATCATGCAATATGATTAACTAAACAACATAGTAGTTTAAAATCTATGATACTAAAATCAAAGTGAACATCTAACCCTCGGGTCGTCTCAAATGTGAACATAACATGAGTAACAAATATCTCTCTAATCAAAAATATAACAAGGTAAATGTTCATAGCACATAACCAAATAATCTCACATGACCAATCCATTTAATTACTTAAGCATTTAATAATGATTGTTTAATCTATATTAAAAAGCATTAAAAACACAAAAACAACCATAGTCATAAATATGACTAACCATTGCTACAGGAACCTAGTCTAGTGTAGCATGGTAAAAAGTACACAGTGCAATCTTTGCACACATCTCAGGGTAATTACGGAACAACTTCATGATACCACATCAATCCTAGTAACCACTGGCACAAACCTCAATGAACCAAAAATCACATCATAATCTCATAGATCAGTCAAAAGCATAATCAAAGCAACTGATACAAAAACATAAATCCAAACACCTCGACGGTGTAAACCACTCAGGGTCACAATCCTGATCCCATCACAACAAAAGATCATCAAGGTTGCATCCATCAAGACGACTTACAAAAGTCAAATGGGAGAGGCACTACATATGCTTCTCAAAATTTCAATTACCATTTTTGGATTATTCTAGATTTGGACCAACTTCTAATGCGGGTTCTAGAGCCTTCTACTTGGTCGGTGGATGCCTGCTAGCACTTTCTAGAATGTATTCCTAGTCCTTAACCCTTCGCGGTCTATTTAAGGACATTTCTCGCATTGTAAAAGATAATTCAGAGTGGAGTTTGAGAGGAGGTACTGAAAAGAGAAATTATCTCCATATTTATGCTATTGTAAGCCCATAGGGCATGTTTTGAAGTCTATTTTTTATGTACTATATGTATTAGCTTATTTACAAAGTTAATGAAATTTCTCTTTCCTATTGTGTCCATTATGTGCTTGGGTGGTGTCCCCATCAACCAAGGGTCATGAACTCACTCCACTAGCCTCAATCCAAAAGTATGGATTCTACACGAATCCCAATGTCCATGAAACAAAGAAAAGGTCCAAAAAAACTGTAACAGGTATAAAATCACTCAACCAAACACAATGTTAGGAGTATGGATGCAACATGCATCCCAAGGCAACATAAAAGTGAAAAAGTGGTCTAACTGATATCCAAACAGATCATCAAGGTCCATGACCCACATTGTGCCAAGAAAACTCGAGAAAATAGGGTGGCATGCAAAACAAGGTAAAAACCTCAAATTTTGGAAAAATTGCAAAATTAAAACCCATTTGGCCTTTGGGCACAAAAATACCAAAAGTATAAAAATAAATGGAATTAGACACCGTATGCAAAAATAGCCAGCATAACAGCGTAAAATCCCAAACCCTCATCCTGAAAAATAGGGAAATGTTCATACCTGCCCAACCAGGTAGAACTAACATAAAGAAATGGAGGGGAACACTAGTTCTCAGCCTCGACACAAATGGCTACCAAAAACAGAAGCAGAAACAGAGCAAAAATAATAAAACGGGAAAGCCCTACCTCACAGCCAAAAGGGAAAAATGAGAATCTAAACCATAATTTAAATAGCTCACAGAAGTAGCTAAAAATCATGGCAATCCAAGGTTTTCCTGAGCTGGATCCAATGAGCCCAACCTCGCAATGATCCCATGCCCATAGCTCCCACAATGAACAAAATAGTAAATCCTCATGAAGAGGATTTTGGGTTTTACTCTCCAACTCTCTAATTCAAAAGTGAGAAGTGAGGAATTAAATTCCTCTTTGGATATTTATTCACTTTTCGAGTGAATAATTGATTAGGGAAAATAAATGGTCAACCTTGATAAACTCCAAATCAACCCAAAAAAAAATAAACTATTCCTATAAATAGGAATTCATCTATGGAAAAGCTGCCAAAAATTAAAATAAATCAATTAAAAAGCTCAAAAACCCAAAAACACAGAAATCACCTTAATGACTTTCGTGACAATGTGAAACTCTAAATGCACAAACATGCTCACTGGTCTAATCACATAATGCAAATGAGTTCGGATTTAGTAATCATCGAAAAGATTAATTTAAACATTTAATAAAGGATATGTCGACCATATAAGAGCGATATTGGTAAACTATGGAAGGTTGAATCACTAATTCCATGTGCCACTGCCAAGGATATAAATCCTGCACACTAAACAACACGATCAAGTGCAATTGCATATAATAACATAGCCGAAGGAATAAAAGAATTAAATTACCTAATTAAAAAATTTATTTAATTATATTAAAATAATCTATTTACATCAATCACGTTCGCATAAAGCATAACAATGCAGGAATGAAGTAAATAACCATAGCATTAAATCGATCACATAATATAATTAGAGGTATTATCAAATATCATCATAAAACACATTGTCATCTCAAAATGGCATCATCATGCAATATGATTAACTAAACAACATAGTAGTCTAATATCTATGATATTGAAATCAAGGTATAACATCTAACCCTCGGGTCGTCTCAAATGTAAAGCATCACATGAGTAACAAATATCTGTCTAATAAGAAATATAAGAAGTTAAATGTCCACAACATATAACCAAATAATCCAACAAGAACAACCAATTTTAATTACTTAATAATTTTAATAATGATTGTTTATAGAATCAACAAAAAGACACTTAAAACGCAAAAGCAAACATAGTCATAAACATGACTAACGACTACTACAGGAACCTAGTCCAATGTAGTGTGGTAAAAAGAACACAGTCTAATCTCTGTACACATCTCAAGATAATCACGGAACAACCTCATGATATCACATCAATCCTGGTAACCACTGGCACAAACCTTAGTGAACCTTAAATCACATCATAATCTCATAGATCAGCAGAAGCATAAACAAAGCAACTGAAACAAAACATAAATCCAAACACCTCAACGGTGTGGACCACTCAGTGTCACAATCATGATCCATCACAACAAAAGATCAACAAAGTTGCATCCATCAAGATGATTTATAGAAGTCAAATGGGAGAGGCACTACAATGTATACATACATATATATATCTATGTATACATGCATGCATGCATAGATATATCTATGTATACATTGCATATGCATAGATATGCATGCATGCATACATACATACATACATACATACATATATATATATATATATATATATATATATATATATATACATGCATGCATGCATATCTACGTATGTATGCAATGTATACATAGATATATGTATGTATGGATGCATGACTACATATATGTATGGATGCAAGCATGCATGCATCCATATATACATGTATCTATTTATACATACATGTATCTATGTATGTATACATGTATTCATGCATCCATCCATACATACATGTATCTATCCATGCATGCATGTATGCATGAATGCATACATAGATACATACATACATACATCTATATATCTTGTATGTATGCATGCATCTATCAATGCATGCATAGATGCATACATGCATAGATATATCTATGTATGTATGCAATGTATACATAGATATATGTATGAATGGATGCATGCATGCATGCATGCATATATCTATGTATACATTGCATCCATACATAGATATATCCATGTATCTATGTATAATTACATGTATCTTTGTATGTATACATGTATGCATGTATATATGCATGTATATATCTATGTATCTATGTATACATACATGTATGCATGCATCCATCCATACATACATGTATGTATGCATCGATGCATATGCATGCATGTATGCATGGATGCATGCATGCACATACATGGATGCATGCATGCACATACATGGATACATGTATACATGTATATATCTTGTATGTATGCATGGATGCATGGATGTAGATGCATGCATACATGCATATGCATCCATAAAAGATATATACATGTATGTATGTATGTATGCATCCATGCATACATACAAGCATGCATGTATGCATGCATGGATAGATACATGTATCTATGCATGGATGCATGCATCGATGCATACATACATAGATACATGTATGCATGTATGCATGGATATATACATGTATGTATGGATGGATGCATGCATACATGTATGTATACATAGATACATGTATGTATGTATACATAATAACATAGATATATACATGCATAGATACATGCATACATGTATACATAAAAAGATACATGTATGTATACATAGGTACATAGATATATCTATGGATGGATGCAATGTATACATAGATATATGCATGCATGCATCCATACATACATATATCTACGTATACATTGCATACATACATAGATATATCTATGCATGCATGCATGCATAGATATATCTATGTATGTATGCAATGTATACGTAGATATATGTATGTATGGATGCATGCATGCATGAATGCATAGATATAGCTATGTATGTATGCAATGTATACATAGATATATGTATGTATGGATGCATGCATGCATATATCTATATATATATATATGTATGTATGTATGTATGTATGTATGTATGTATGTATGTATGTATGTATGCAATTTATACATAGATATATGTATGTATGGATGCATGCATGCATATATCTATGTATACATTGCATACATACATAGATATATCTATGCATGCACGCATGAATGCATAAATATATCTATGTATGTATGCAATGTATACATAGATATATGTATGTATGGATGCATGCATGCATACATTCATATATATGTATGCATCTATATACATACATACATGTATGGATCTATGCATCCATGCATGCATACATGCATAAATGTATGCATCCATAGATATATATGTATGCATGCATATATATAAATACATACATACATGTATACATGTATGTATGCATGTATACATAGATGCATTCATGGATGCATGCATACATACAAAATATATACATGTATACATGTATTTATGTATGTATGCATCCATACATACATATATCTATGTATATATTGCATACATACACAGATATGCATGCATGCATGCATGCATACATACATATATATATCTATGAATACATTCATACATGCATAGATATATCTATGTATATATGTATGTATACATGTATGAATGCATCCATCCATATATAGATGTATCTATGTATACATACATATTGCATATGCATGCATGCATCTATGTATACATACATGTATAAATGTATGTATACATGTATGCATGCATGCTTGCATCCATCCATAGATGCATGCATGTATGGATGGATGCAACCGTTCATACATGTGGCTATGTATGTATACATGCATGCATACATATATATGTATATACGTATATGTATATGTATGTGCATACATATATGTATGTATGCATGCATATGCATACATATATGTATATGTATGTATGCATGGATATGTATATGTATATGTACATGTATATGTATGTATATGTATATATATATGTATATGTTTGTATGCATGCATATGTAGATGTATATTTATGTATGCATGCATATGCATACATATATGTATGTATAAATGCATCATATATATGTATATGTATGTATGCATGCATGCATCCATACATGCATGCATACATACATACACATACATACATACATGTGCATATGTATATTGAATACATATATGTATGTATGCATGCATCATACATACATATATAAATGTACGCAAGCATCCATACATACATGCATGCATACATACATACACATACATAAATACATGTATGTATGTATATATATATAAGCATAAATACATACATGAATGTATGTATGTATTGATACACACATATGCATGCATGCATGCATCATACATGCGTTTATGTATGTATGCATACATGTATGTATGGATGTGTATGTATGTATAGATACATGCATCTATGTATGCATGCATGTATGTATATATTCACACACACACATGCATGTATACATACATATTATATACATAGATATATACATATATCTATGTATACATTGCATACATACATAGATATATCTATGCATGCATGCATGTATACATAGATATATATATGTATGCATGCATGCATGCATATCTATGTATGTATGAAATATATACATAGATATAGGTATGTATGGATGCATAAATACATACATACATACATGTATACATGTATATATCTTGTATGTATGCATGCATGGATGCATACATATATATGTATGTATGCATGCTTGCATCCATCCATACATATATCTATGTTTGCATTGCATACATAAATAGATATATCTATGTATACATTGCATATGCAACGATATGCATGCATGCATACATACATATATATATCTATGTATACATTGCATATGCATAGATATGCATGCATGCATAGATATATCTATATATGTATGCAATGTATACATAGATATATGTATGTATGGATGCATGACCTCATAGATGTATGGATGCATGAATGCATGCATCCATACATACATTTATCTATGTATACATACATGTATGCATGCATCCATCCATACATACATGTATCTATCCATGCATGCATACATGCATGCATGTATGTATGCATGGATGCATGCATATATACATACATGTATACATGTATATATCTTGTATGTATGCATGCATCTATCCATGCATGCATAGATCCATGCATCTATGCATGCATACATGCACGCATCTATGCATACATGCATACATACATAGATGCATGCATGTATGTATGCATCCATACATACATGTATCTATTTATGAGATAGATACATGCATGGATGCATGCATATGCATTGATGCTTAAATACCTGCATGCATCTATGTATATATGCATGTGTGCATGGATGTAGACGCATGCATGGATGTATATGCATGCATGGATAGATGCATGGATGTATGTATGCATGCATACATGCATATGCATACATACAAGATATATACATGTATACATGTATGTATGTATGCATGCATGGATGTATGTATTCATGCATGAATGTATGCATCCATGCATGCATAAGTGCATGCATGGATGTATGCAAATACATGCATGCATATGCATGGACACATACATACATGCATGCATCTCTATATGTATGCATGCATGCATGGATGCATGCATGGATGTATGCATGCATGCATGGATGTTTGCCATCTATTGTTGGGTAGACCATCATAGTTTGATAGACATGTAGTACATGATAGACATGAAAACACATACTCTCTAACAAAGGATGGAGTTCACCACAAATTGAAGTGCATGAAAAAAGAAAGTGAAAAGGTATGTAGCAGTGCTAGGATTTGTCTTGTTGATGGAAGAAAGTTTTTAGATGGCATGAAACATTAGCGTATGTGCTATGCTTTGCTTCCTAGGAAAGATAAAGAAGGTAGTAGTGAAATACCACTTGAAGTTTCAGATTTACTAGGTGAGTTTGGAGATATTATCTTTGATAATGTTCCAAAAGGATTCCCACCAGTAAGGAAAATTAGTTATCAGATAGATCTAATTCCAGGAGCTAGTTTTCCTAACAAGGCTGCTCACAGGATGACTCCTACTGAAATAGAGGAGCTAAATACATAGGTTCGGGAGCTATTGAGGAAGGGCTTGATTCGAGAGAGCCTAAGTCCATGTGCAGTACCTACAGTACTCACACAAAAGAAGGATGGAGAATGGTGGATGTGTATAGATTCTTGAGCTATTAATAGGATAACCATCAAGTACTGATTTCCTTGCCAAAGATAGATGATCTTATGGACCGCTTGAGTGGAGCTCAGTACTTCACAAAGATAGATCATAAGAGTGGCTATCATTAGATATGGATACGAGAAGGAGATGAGTGGAAAACAAACTTCAAGACCAAGGAGGGTCTTTATGAGTGGTTAGTCATGCCCTTTGGATTGATGAACGCCCCAAGCACCTTTATGCGGCTTATGAATGAGCTACTTAAGAAGTTCTTGGGAAAATTTGTTATTGTCTATTTGGATGATATTTTAATTTTTAGCAAGACTTTGGAAGAACATTTACTACATATTCGTAGTGTCCTTGAAAGGCTAAGGGAAGAGAAACTATTAATTAATTTGAAGAAGTGTATCTTTGCAAAAAGGGAGTTAGTCTATTTGGGGTTTGTTATATCACCTGAAGGTCTCAAAATGGATCTAGAGAAGGTAAAAGCAATCATGGAATGGCCTAATCCAAGGTCTGCTACTGAGGTAAGATTATTTCATGGTCTAGTTAGTTTTTACAGGAAGTTTATTAAGAATTTCAATGGCATATGTGCACCCCTAACTGATACAATAAGAGGGGATAGAAAAGAGTTCAAATGGACTACAATAGCTGCGAGAAATTTTGATTTGTTGAAGAAGAAGGTGATAGAACAGCTTGTGTTGGCACTTCCAGATTTTAGAAAAGTGTTCCAGGTGGATTATGATGCTAGTGGCAGTGCTATTCGAGCTGTATTAAGCCAAGAAGGTAATCCTATTGCATATTTTAGTGAAAAATTGAATGATGCAAACAAAAAGTATTCTGTTTACAATCAAGAGTTCCATGCAATAGTTCAAGCCTTAAAGAAATGGAGGCATTATTTATTGCCAAAGGAATTTGTTTTGTATACTGATCACCAGGCATTACAGTACCTATATAGCCAAGGTAAATTGAATTAGAGGCATATGAAGTGGGTAGAGTTCTTGCAGAGCTATACGTTTTTGTAGAAACATAGAAGCAAAAAATCTAATAGGGTTGCAGATGCACTAAGCAGGAGATAATTGTTGCTTACAGTAATGCAGGTTGAAGTAGTTGGGTTTGATGAACTCAAGAACCTGTACTCTGATAATCTTGATTTTACTAAAGCATGGAAAGCTTGTAAAGAGCCTGTTTCTATAGATAGAACTAAGTGGTTAGACTATCTGATTTAGCATGGTATGTTATTCAAGGGCAGCCAATTATGCATTCCAAGGAGTTCCATGAGGGAAAATCTGATTAAAGAGAAACACAGTGGAGGGATGGCAAGACATTTTGGTCAAGATAAGACCATTTCCATTCTTAGAGAACATTTTTTTGGCCTCAGATTTCACAAGATGTAAAAAAGTTTGTATAGAGTTGCCAGGTTTGTCAAGTTTCCAAGGGATTTAGCCACAATATTGGACTATATTAGCCATTGCCTATTCCATCAAAGCCATGGGAGGACATAAGTATGAATTTTGTTCTTGGATTGTCAAGGACACAAAGGGGTAATGACTCAGTATTTGTGGTGGTTGATAGGTTCTCCAAAATGGCACATTTCATTCCATGCCACAAAACTCATGATGTTGTCCATATTCTAGACTTATTTTTTAGAGAGGTGGTAAGACTACATGGTCTTCCAAGGAGTATAGTTTCTGATAGAGATACTAAATTTGTAGGGTATTTCTGGAGAACATTGTGAAAAAGGTTGAGAATAGACTTAAAATTTAGTTCCACACTTCACCCATAGACTGACGGCCAAACAAAAGTGGTAAACAAAATTCTAAGCAATTTGCTGAGATGCTTAGTTGGGGATAAGCCCAAGGGGTGGGATTTGATTCTACCACAAGCCGAGTTTTCTTACAATAACTCTGTAAATAGGAGTACTAGTAGATCACCATTCCAAATTATATATGGAAGTACCCCAAGGACTACACCAGAATTGAGGAAGATAGAGCAAGGGGAGAGGACAAGTGCTGAAGCTGAAGAATTTGTTGAACATATCAAGCATCTACATGAGGAGGTTCAAGCACACATTACCAAGATGAATCAAGAGTATAAAGCTAGGGCTGATCAAAGGAGAAGACATAAGGAATTCCAAGTAGGGGATCTATTCATAGTACACTTATGAAAAGAAAGATTTCCAACTAGCACTTAAAACAAGCTAAAAATGAAGAAATTTGTCCCCTGCAAAATTCTGAAAAAACATGACTCAGGAAATGCATATGAGGTGGAGTTTCCAGATGGTATTCACATTTCTCCTATTTTCAACATTGCAAACTTAACAGAGTATCATGATGATGGTGCAGGTGAGGAACTGATGTTAGAGCCATGTCCAATTCCTCCTTCTAAGAAGGAGGAGATAGAAGACATTCTAGATCATCGTGTGGGTAGGAGTACCAGAAATAGGCAGTATGAAGAGTATTTGGTCAAGTGGAAGGGATGGTCAATAGAGGAATCAACTTGGATTTCTTCAGCTGAAGTTTCCCATTTGGGATTTCCTCTACCATTCATAAACTGACAGGGTCACTTTTCAATCTACTCTCACAATTCCACTATCAATGTTCTAAGATAGAGTATTTGAACACCTTGGGATACATGTAAATGCTAAAAAAATAGGAGTGTAACTGAGCCATCATTTTTGTGAACCTAGAGGTGTAAATTGACCAAATGAATGTAATTGCAATTTAGAGCATTCCAAAAAAAGAATCAGATCAAAAGGCCCCCTGGTTTGAAAGTTATCACGGTTTTTCGATTTTTGAAGATCTCCTAAGAATGCTTCAAAGTCAGGTTAGGGGCATTAAATGACCTCAAAAAGGGCCAAAAAATGGGGGATGACAGAAGCTGGTCCATAGGGCTATAGAATACTTCAAGAGCTTTTCGAAAATGTAAACGGTGCGTCAATCAGAGCTACGGTTCAAAAGTTATGCCTCTCAAAAGTTTGGTTACCATTTTGGATTCTTCTAGATTTGGACCAACTTCTAACGTGAGTTCTAGAGCCTTCTACTTGGTCAGTGGATGCCTGCTAGCACTTTCTAGAATGTATTCCTAGTCCTTAACTGAGGTCTATTTAAGAACATTTCTGGCATTGTAAAAACCAATTCGGAGTGGAGTTTGAGAGGAGATACTGAAAAGAGAAATTATCTCCAGATTTATGCTATTGTAAGCCCATAGGGCATGTTTTGAAGTCTATTTTTTCTGTATTGGATGTATTATCTTATTTACAAAGTTAATAAAAATTTCCTTTCCTGTTGTGTCCATTCTATGCTTGGGTGGTGTCCCCATCAAGCAAGGGTCATGAACTCACTCCACCGGCCTCAATCCAAAAGTATAGATTCTACATGAATCCCAATCTCTATGAAACAAAGAAAAGGTCCAAAAGAAACCATAACAGGTACAAAATCACTCAACCGAACACAATGTTAGGAGTATGGTTGCAACATGCATCCCAAGGCAACATAAAAGTGCAAAAGTGGTCTGATTGATATCCAAATGGATCATCAAGGTCCATGACCCACATTGTGCCAAGAAAACTCGAGAAAATAGGGCGACATGCAAAATGAGGTAAAAACCTCAAATTTTGGAAAAATTGCAAAATTAAAACCCATTTGGCCTTTGGGCACAAAAATCCCAAAAGTCCAAAAATAAATGGAATAAGACACCGTATGCAAAAATAGCTAGGATAATGGCATAAAATCTCAAACCCTCATCCCGAAAAATAGGGAAATGTTCATACCTACCTAACCAAGTAGAACTAACATAAAGAAATAGAGGGGAGCACTAGTTCTCAGCCTCCACACAAATAGCTACCAAAAACAAAAGCAGAAACAGAGCAAAAACAATAAAATGGGAAAGCCCTACCTCAAGGCCAAAAGGGCAAAATGGGAATCTGAACCATAAAATAAATAGCTTGCAGAAGTAGCTGAAAATCGTGGCAATCCAAGGTTTTCCCGAGATGGATCCAATGAGCCCAACCTCACGATGATCCCACGCCCATAGCTCCCACAACGAACAAAACAATAAATCCTCATGAAGAAGATTTTTGGTTTTACTCTCCAACTCTCTAATTCAAAAGTGAGAAGTGAGGAATTAAATTCCTCTTTGGATATTTATTCAATTTTCGAGTGAATAATCGATTAGGGCAAATAACTAGCCAACCTTGTTAAACTCTGAATTGACCCAAATGAAAACAAGCTATTCCTATAAATAGGAATTCATCTATGGCAAAGCTGCCAAAAATTAAAATAAATCAATTAAAAAGCCCGAAAACCCAAAAACATAGAAATCACCTTAATGACTTTCATGACAATGCGAAACTCTAAATGCACAGACACACTCACTGATCTAATCACATAATGCAAATGAGTTCAGATTTAATAATCACCAAAAGGTTTAATTTAAACATTTAATAAAGGATACGTCGACCATATAAGAGTGATATTGGTAAAATATGAAAGGTTGAATCACTAACTCCATGTGCCACTACCAGGGATATAAATCCTGCACACTAAACAACACGATCAAGTGCAATTGCATATAATAACATAGCCAAAGCAATAAATGCATTAAATCACCTAATTTAACAATTTATTTAATTATATTAAAATAATCTATTTACATCACTCATGTTCGCATAAAGCATAACAATGCAGGAATGAAGTAAATAACCATAGCATTAAATCCATCATATAATATAATCAGAGGTATGTCCAAATACCAGATAACCAGATATCATCATAAAATACACTGTCATCTCAAAATGGCATCATCATGCAATATGATTAATTGAACAACATAGTAGTCTAATATCTATGATACTGAAATCAAGCTATAACATCTGACCCTCAGGTCGTCTCAAATGTAAAGCATCACATGAGTAACAAATATCTCCCTAATAAGAAATATAAGAAGGTAAATGTCCACAACACATAACCAAATAATCCAAAAAGAACAACCCATTTTAATTACTTATGCATTTAATAATGATTGTTTATAGAATCAACAAAAAGACACTTAAAATACAAAAGCAAACATAGTCATAAACATGACTAACGACTACTACAGGAACCTAGTCCAATGTAGTGTGGTAAAAAGAACACAGTCCAATCTCTACACACATCTCAAGATAATCATGGAACAACCTCATGATATCACATCGATCCTGGTAACCACTGGCACAAACCTTAGTGAACCTTAAATCAGATCATAATCTCATAGATTAGTAGAAGCATAAACAAAGCAACAAAAACAGAAACATAAATCCAAACACCTCGACGGTGTAAACCACTCAGTGTCACAATCATGATCCATCAAAAGAAAAGATCAACAAGGTTGCATCCATCAAGATGACATATAGAAGTCAAATGGGAGAGGCACTACAATGTATACATACATATATATATATCTATATATACATGCATGCATGCATAGATATATCTATGTATGTACGCAATGTATACATAGATATATGTATGTATGGATGCATTACTACATATATGTATGGATGCAAGCATGCATGCATCCATATATACATGTATCTATGTATACATACATGTATCTATCCATGCATGCATGTATGCATGAATGCATACATACATACATACATACATGTATACATCGATATATCTTGTATGTATGCATGCATCTATCCATTCATGCATAGATGCATGCATGCATAGATATATCTATGTATGTATGCAATGTATACATAGATATATGTATGTATGTATGCATGAATGCATGCATCCATCCATGCATACATATATCTATGTATACATTGCATATGCATAGATATGCATGCATGCATACATACATATATATATCATATGCAGGAGCATCCAGAGGTATGAGGGCTATCCTGTGTCACCCAAAAAAATGTACTTAGACTTAGATTCTGTTTCATGTGTTTTCATTTCTAGATACCCATTTGGGTCAAATAAAGGTTCCAACTCTCACAGTTCCACTATCTGTGTTCGTGTAAATCTTGAAAAAATAGGAGTATATAATTGGGCCATCATTATGGTAAACTAGAAGGTGTAAATTGGCCAAATGAATGTAATTTTAATTTAGAGCATTCTAGAAAAAGAATCAGGTCAAAAGGCCCCACGGTTTGAAAGTTATTGCAATTTTTTGAGTTTTGGAGACCTCCTAAGAATGCTTCAAAGTAAGGTTAGGGGCATTAAATGAACTCAAAAAGGGCCAAAAAATAGGGTATGAGAAAATTTGGTCCATAGGGCTATAGAGCACTTCAAGAGCTTTTTGAAAATGTAAACAATTCGTCAATCGGAGCTACGGTTCAAAAGTTATGCCTCCCAGAAGTTCGGTTACCATTTTTGGATTCTTCTAGATTTGCGTCGACTTCTAACGCAGCTTTTGGAGCCTTCTATTTGGTTGGTGGATGCCTACTAGGACTTTCTAGAATGTATTCCTAGTCCTTAACCCTTCAGGGTCTATTTAAGGAGATTTCTAGCATTGTAAAAGACAGTTCAGAGTGGAGTTTGAGAGGAGTTACTGAAAGGAAAAATAATCTCTAGATTTATGCTATTATAAGCCTTAGCGCATGTTTTGAAGTTTATTTTCTCTGTACTATTTGTACTAGCTTATTTTCCTAGTTAATATAATTTTTCCTTTTCTGTTGTGTCCATTTTTGTTCTTAGGTTGTGTCCCCATCAAGTGATATCAGAGCTGGTTTTCCTGAGTGTGTAGATAGAATGCCGACTATGAGGTAGTTTGCACCTGGACTGTGTGGTTGTGGGTTCGAGTTAGAAGATGCCTCCATGAAGAGAGCATGGCAGAAGGGCCAAAACTATTAATCTTGAGGAGGTTAGAGCCCTCCAAAGGTAGGTACAAGCATTGCAGGAGGAGCTTCGTAGAGGAACAAATGTGGCCGCAGGTGATGAAAGTGAGGATGACAATGAAGAAGATGAAATGGGACCAGAAGGGGAATTTGATACGAAAGTTCTGAATCATGTAGAGGAAAGGATTTTTAGGGCCATTACTAAATTTGGGAAAAGACCTACAATTGAAGTGGGTGTATTTTTAGGAAATCTAAAACCAGATGAGTTGATCGATTAGATCAATGAAATGGAAGAATACTTTGAGTATGAGCATATCAGGGACCCAGATAGGGTTAAGTTTGCAAAGGCCAAACTGAAAGGCCATGCCAAAATTTGGTGGCAAGAGGTTCAATTGGAAAGAAATAGAAGAGGAAAGGAGAAGATCACAAGGTGGGATCACATGGTCGACAAATTGAAGAAGCAGTTCATTCCTGTGGACTACGAGCTTGATTTGTTTAAGAAGATGCATGGGTTAAAGCAAGCAGAAAGATCAGTCTAAGGAAATGCAAAGGAGTTTTACTGACTCTTGATTAGAGCAAGGCATGCAAAAGAAAATAAGGAGAAGGTTTCTTATTATATCAGTGGGTTGCGACCTAGCATCTAGGATGAATTAAGTCTGGTAAGAATGACCAACGTTGAAGAGGCATACCAATTTTCCCTACGAGTTGAAGAGAAGCTAAATAAAAGGTTTGAAGGGAGACAGAGAGGGTGTGGTCAAGGAGGAAGGGGAAGCGGTAGGTCATTTGGAGGCCAAAATGAAACCCAAAAGAAAAATGAAGATTAGGGTACTAGTAGGAACTAGAGGAATGAGGGTTTCAACTGCTCCCATGATAAAGACTTTGGAAATCAGAGAGGAAGAGGTAGAGGACATGGACAAGGAAGAGGAGTCTTTCATGGTACCTATTTCCATTGCAATGAAGAAGGTCATCATGCCTTTGAATGCCCTCAACGAAAAGGAAGGATAGATAGGAGATTTGAGGGTCAAGCTAGGGTTGATCATGTAGACGAGGATGCACAATCATCACATTCAGAGGATGCAGAAAGAGGAGAGACCTTAGTAAATGAAAGGGTCCTACTAAGTGGTGAGATTGAACTAGGACAATGAAGGATTTTGTTTCATACCAAATGCAGATGTGAGAAAAAATGTTGTGACATGTTCATTGATGGTGGTAGCACTGATAACTTGGTATCAGAAGAGATGGTCTCTAAGCTAAAGCTCAAGAGGGAGAGACATCCCCAGCCCTATCGGATTTCTTGTGTAAAAGATGATCATAAGGTCCTAGTAAGTGAACAATGTTTAGTAAATTTCAAAATTTGGAGTTACCATGATGAAGTTCTCTGTGATGTTATTTCGATGGATTTTTGCCATCTATTTTTGGGTAGACCATGGCAATTTGATAGACATGCAGTACATGATGGACATGCAAACACATACTCTCTAACAAAGGATGGAGTTCACCACAAACTAAAGCCCATGAAAAAGGAAGGTGAAAAGGTATGTAGCAGTGCTAGGATTTGTTTTGTTGATGGAAGAAATTTTTTAGATGGCATGAAACACTAGCGTATGTGCTATTCTTTGATTCTCAGGAAAGATAAAGAAGGTAGTAGTGAAATACCACTTGAAGTTTTAGATTTACTAGGGGAGTTTGGAGATATTATCTCGGATAATGTTCCAGAAGGATTTCCACCAGTAAGGCAAATCAGTCATCAGATAGATCTAATTCCAGGAGCTAGTTTGCCTAACAAGGCTGCTCACAGCATGACTCGTACTGAAACAGAAGAGCTAAATAGATAGGTTCAGGAGCTATTGAGGAAGGGCTTGATTCTAGAGAGCCTAAGTCCATGTGCAGTCCTTGCAGTACTCATACCAAAGAAGGATGGAGAGTGGAGGATGTGTACATACTCTCGAGCTATAAATAGGATAACTATCAAGTACCAGTTTCCTTTGCAAAGGATGGATGATCTTATGGACTGCTTAAGTGGAGCTCAATACTTCACAATGATAGATCCCAAGAGTGGCTATCATCAGATACAGATACAAAAAGAAGATGAGTGGAAAATAGCCTTCAAGACCAAGGAGGGTCTTTATGAGTGGTTATTCATGCCCTTTGGATTGATGAACACCCCAAGCACCTTCATGCACCTTATGAATGAGGTACTTAAGAAGTTCTTTGGAAAATTTGTTATTGTCTATTTGGATGATATTTTAATTTTTAGCAAAACTTTGGAAGAACATTTACTGCATATTTGTAGTGTCCTTAAAAGGTTAAGGGAAGAGAAACTGTTAATGAATCTGAAGAAGTGTATCTTTGCAAAAAGGGAGTTAGTCTATTTAGGGTTTGTTATATCACTTGAAGGTCTCAAAATGGATCCAGAGAAGGTAAAAGCCATCTTAGAATGGCCTACTCCAAGGTCTGCTACTAAGGTAAGATCATTTCATGGTCTGGTTAGTTTTTATAGAAAGTTTATTAAGAATTTTAGTGACATATTTGCACCCTTAACTGATACAATAAGAGGGGATAGAAAAGAGTTCAAATGGACTGCAGCAGCTGCGAGAAGTTTTCAATTGCTAAAGAAGAAGGTGACAGAACAATCTGTGTTGGCACTTTTAAATTTTAGAAAGGTGTTCCAGGTGGATTGTGATGCCAGTGGCAGTGTTATTGGGGCTGTATTAAGCCAAGAAGATAAGCCTATTGCATATTTTAGTGAAAAATTGAATGATGCAAAGAAGAAGTATTATGTTTATGATCAAGAGTTCTATGCAATAGTTCAGGCCTTAAAGAAATGGAGGCATTATTTATTGCCGAAATAATTTGTTTTGTATACTGATCATTAGGCATTATAGTACCTAAATAGCCAAGGTAAATTGAATCAGAGGCATATGAAGTGGGTAGAGTTCTTGTAGAGTTATACATTTGGGTTGAAGCATAGAAGTGGAAAATCTAATAGGGTTGTAGATGCACTAAGTAGGAGACAGTTGTTACTTACAGTAATGTAGGTTGAAGTAGTTGGGTTTGATGAACTTAAGAATTTGTACCTTGAGGATCCTAATTTTGTTGAAGCATGGAAAGCTTGTAAAGAGCCTATTTCTGTAGATAGAACTAAGTGGTTAGATTATCTAATTCAGGATGGTATGTTATTCAAGGTTAGTCAATTGTGCATTCCAAGGAGTTCCATGAGGGAAAACCTGATTAAGGAGAAACACAGTAGAGGGATGGTAGGACATTTTGGTCGAGATAAGGCCATTTCCATTCTTAGAGAACATTATTCTTGGCCTCAGATTTCACAGGATGTGAAGAAGTTTGTACAGAGTTGCCAGTTTTGTCAATTTGCCAAGGGATTTAGCCACAATGATGGTGCAGATGAGGAGCTAGTGTTAGAGCCGTGTCCAATTCCTGCTTCTAAGAAGGAGGAGATAGAAGACATTCTAGACCATCGTGTGCATAGGAGTACCAAAAATAGGTAGTATGAAGAGTATTTAGTCAAGTGGAAAGGACGACTGATAGAGGACTCAATTTGGATTTCACCAGCTAAGGTTTCCCATTTGGGATTTCCTTTGCCATTCATAAAGTGACAGGGTCACTTTTCAATCTACCCTGGGTGTCTGATGCAGCAGCATCCAGAGGTATAAGGGCAATCCTGTGTCACCCAAAAAAAAGTACTTAGACTTAGTTTCTGTTTCATGTGTTTTCATTTTTGGATACCCATTTGGGTCAAATAAAGGTTTCCAACTCTCATAGTTCCACTATTTGTGTTCGTGTAAATCTTAAAAAAATAGGAGTATATATTTGGGCCATCATTTTGGTAAACTAGAAGGCTTAAATTGGCCAGATGAATGTAACTATAATTTAGAGCATTCTAGAAAAAGAATCAGGTCAAAAGGCCCCACGATTTGAAAGTTATTGCAATTTTTTGGGTTTTGGAGACCTCCTAAGAATGCTTCAAAGTCAGGTTAGGGGAATTAAATGACCTCAAAAAGGGCCAAAAAATGGGGGATGAGCAAAGCTGGTCAATAGGGCTATAGAATGCTTTGAGAGCTTTTCAAAAATCTGAAAGGTTCATCAATCAAAGCTATGGTTCAAAAGTTATGCCTCTCGAAAGTTCGGTTACCATTTTTGGATTCTTCTAGATTTGCTTTGACTTCTAACGCATCTTTTGGAGCTTTCTATTTGGTCGGTGGATGCCTACTAGCACTTTCAAGAATGTATTCGTAGTCCTTAACCCTCCAGGGTCTATTTAAGGAGATTTCTTGCATTGTAAAAGGTAGTTCAGAGTGGAGTTTGAGAGGAGGTACTGAAAGGAGAAATTATCTCCAGATTTATGCTATTATAAGCCTTAGGGCATGTTTTGAAGGTTATTTTCTCTATACTATTTGTACTAGCTTATTTTCTCAGTTAATATAATTTCTCTTTTTCTGTTGTGTCCATTTTTTTTCTTGGGTTGTATCCCCATCAATATCTACGTATACATGCATGCATGCATAAATATATCTATATATGTATGCAATGTATACATAGATATATGTATGTATGGATGCAAGCATGCATGCATCCATACATACATGTATCTATGTATACATACATGTTTCTATGTGTGTATACATGTATGCATGCATCCATCCATACATATATGTATCTATCCATGCATGCATACATGCATGCATGTATGTATGCATGAATGCATATGTATATACATACATGTATACATGTATATATCTTGTATGTATGCATATGCATGTATGCATGCATGGATGGATGCATCTATGCACACATGCATACATACATAGATGCATGCATGTATGTATGATGAAGTATGGCTCTGATACGACTGATGAAATACGGCTCTGATACCACTGATGGAGGTCCGCTCTGATACCACTTGATAGGGATATGCTCTGATACCACTAATAGAGGGCCACACCACCCTTACCCACTCACAATCAAGAAAGCAACAATATGGAGACCAATAAAAAAAATGCTTCACAAGAAATTTTATTATACTTGAAGATCCTTACAACACCCACAAGATGATATCAAGCTTCTCCTTGAGCTTCCACTCCTCGAGCTTCTCCTTGAGCTTCTACTCCTCAAGCTTCCCCCTTGAGCTTCTACTCCTCAAGCTTCCCCCTTGAGCTTCCACTCCTCAAGCTTCTCCTTGAGCTTGATTAGAAATGCTCATATGCCTTGCTTAAATAGGCACTTACCACCCCATGCATGACTTATCCACAAGCTTCTAGAATTCCTCCACAACCTTTTACAATTTCCACAACCTTCTACAATATTCATAACTTTCTAGAATTCTACCCACTCACCTCGATAAATGGAATGACAACCATTTTTCTTATTTTTCTATTTATGCCACCTACGCACCTTGAAAATAGAAATTCCTCTTTTCTTTTTCTTTTTTTCTCCTTTTCCCTTTTTTTTTATTTTTTATTATTTCTCCTCTAATTTTCGTCACTTTTCTCTCTCCTCCACAATTTTTTTTTTTTTTTTTGCCTTTTTTTCTCTTTCAAATTTTTTTTTTTTTTCCAATAATTTTCCAATGCAAGATGCTCCTACATCAGACTCCCCCGGTAGATAGAAAAGTGTGTCCCACACTTGGACGCCAAAAAGAAAATTTACAACCATCTTCATCTTCACCAAAGGCTTCCACCTCAATAGGGATAACAAAACCACCATGCAAATCCTCCACACCAACATCTCAACCATCCAATCAACAAGCTCATGCACAAGAACAAATTGAATGTAATGCTTCATTACCAAACTCTCATTCACATCAGCAACTAGTGAATTCACACCCATAGCAACAAACTCCACATCAACAACAACAAACTCCATATCAGCACCAACATGTAGATCACCATCAATACATGCCAAACTCTCAACACCAGAAACCTCATTGCTCACAACAAGATGCTCTACAATACATAACTCACCTCCAACAACCGGATCATCCATGACCAAGTGCTCTGCAACATTCAAGTCACCACCAACATCAGCTAGATCATCCATGACTGAGTGCTCCACAATCTCCATGTCAGTCTCAACCATTTGATCATGAAAACCAACCTCTATGCCAACATCAACAACATTAGGAATATCTTTAGCAACAACCTCTAGTTTCTCTGTAGGTTCTGCATCAGGCTCCACAAACTGATCAGCAAAACCATCCTCTTCCACCTTGACCTTCTTAGCTTTAGCATCCAACTGAGCAAACATCTTAGAAAAATTCCTCTCCACTATATCATGGATTTTTGCAATCATCTTAGGGTCCAATCCTCTTGGAGCCATCTCCCAAGATCTTCGTAAACCCTCTACAAAAAGTCCTTCCTACGCTCCTTGTGACAACCAAATTGTTTGCAAGTCAAATCGCAACCTGCCACCTCACACGAACAATTAGGAACCACATCACAAGTCTAGGACAATGGATCTGCAATCCACAAGCTCTGATAAACTTCACCCAACCAAGGTCCTGGTACAAACTGCCTCACACTTCGGCGATCTGCTTGTACACTCAGGAACTCCCGCTCTGATACCACTGATGAAGTATGGCTCTGATACGACTGATGAAATACAGCTCTGATACCACTGATGGAGGTCCGCTCTGATACCACTTGATAGGGATATGCTCTGATACCACTAATAGAGGGCCACACCACCCTTACCCACTCACAATCAAGAAAGCAACAATATGGAGACCAATAAAAAAAATGCTTCACAAGAAATTTTATTATACTTGAAGATCCTTACAACACCCACAAGATGATATCAAGCTTCTCCTTGAGCTTCCACTCCTTGAGCTTCTCCTTGAGCTTCTACTCCTCAAGCTTCCCCCTTGAGCTTCTACTCCTCAAGCTTCCCCCTTGAGCTTCCACTCCTCGAGCTTCTCCTTGAGCTTGATTAGAAATGCTCATATGCCTTGCTTAAATAGGCACTTACCACCCCATGCATGACTTATCCACAAGCTTCTAGAATTCCTCCACAACCTTTTACAATTTCCACAACCTTCTACAATATTCATAACTTTCTAGAATTCTACCCACTCACCTCGATAAATGGAATGACAACCATTTTTCTTATTTTTCTATTTACGCCACCTACGCACCTTGAAAATAGAAATTCCTCTTTTCTTTTTCTTTTTTTCTCCTTTTTCTTTTTTTTTTATTTTTTATTATTTCTCCTCTAATTTTTGTCACTTTTCTCTCTCCTCCACAATTTTTTTTTTTTTTTCCAATAATTTTCCAATGCAAGATGCTCCTGCATCAATGTATGCATCCATGCATATGCATGCATCCATACATACATGTATCTATGTATGACATAGATATATGCATGGATGTATGCATCCATGCATGGATGCATAAATACCTGCATGCATCTATGTATATATGCATGGATGTATGCATGGATGTAGATGCATGTATGCAGTCATGCATGCATACATGCATGCATCTATGTATGCATGGATAGATGCATGGATGTATGTATGTATGATGTATGTATGCATGCATACATAAAAGATATATACATGTATGTATGTATGCATGCATGGATGTATGCACATATATGTATCCATGCATGCATGGATGCATGGATGCAGATGCATGCATATGCATCCATACAAGATATATACATGCATGCATGTATGTATGCATGGATGCATATATACATACATGTATATGCATGCATGGATAGATACATGTATGTATGCCTGGATGCATGCATCTATGCATACATACATAGATACATGTATGCATGTATGCATGGATGCATGCATGCATGTATAAAAGATATATACATGTATGTATGTATGTATGCATCCATGCATACATACATGTATACATACATAGATACATGTATGTATGTATTCATAGATACATAGATATATACATGCATAGATACATGCATACATGTATACATACATAGACACATGTATGTATACATAGATACATAGATATATCTATCTATGGATGCAATGTATATATAGATATATGCATGCATGCATCCATACATACATATATCTATGTATACATTCTGATGTAGGAGCATCTTGCATGGAAAAATTAAATTATTAATAAATAAATAAAAAGAAGAGAAAAAAAGAGAGAAAAAATAATAATAATAATAATTTGGAGGAGATAGAAAGTGATGAAAATAGAAGGAAAATTTTTTTTTAAAAAAAATAGGAAAAAATGAGAAAAAAAAGAATTCCTATTTTCGAAGTGCATGAGTGGCATAAATAGGAAAAATAATAGTTATTCTATTAATCGAGGTGTGTAGGTGGCATCTTAGATTTTAGAAGTTTGTGGAAAGTTCCTTAAATCATGCAATTAATATTTGTTGTGATCCATAAAGAAAATTTAATTTTGTAATTGGGCCACATGGTGGTGCTTAGTTGTATTTATGTAAAAATTCTAGAAGGTTGTGGATATTGTAGAAGGTTGTGGAAATTCTAGAATGTTGTGGATAAATCATGCCTTGGGGTGTAAGTGCCTATTTAAGGAAGGCTTATGTTCATTTGTAATGAAGCTCAAGGAGAAGCTCTTCAAGTGTAATCTCTTGTAGGGAAGCTCTCGAGGAAGCTCTTCAAGTGTAAGCTCTTCAAGTAGAAGCTCTTCGAATGTAATCTCTTCTAATGAATTTCAAGTATTAATGGATGCTTTATGAAGCATTTTTTTCATCTCTTTGTCTCCATCTTGTTGCATTTTTTGGTTGTGAGTTGGTATAGGTGGTGTGCTTGTCATCAGTGGTATCAGAGCATACCTTTGTTAGTGGTAGCAAAGCATGCCCTTCATCAGTGGTATCATAGCAGGAGTTCCTAAGTGTACAAGCAGATCGCCGAAGTGTGAGGCAGTTTGTATCAAGACCTTGGTTGGGTGAAGTTTATTACAACAGGATTTCCTAAGTGTGCGGACAGATCGCCAAATGTGAGGCAGTTTGCACTATGACCTTGAGCTGGGTGAAGTTTGTGAAGAAGTTCTTGATTGTGTAGACAGAGCGCCGACTATGAGGCAGTTTGCACGAGGTTCTTGTTTTGGATGAGATATGTCTTCTGAAGACTTGATATTGGAGAAGAGAATGAAGAAGATGACTTTTGTGATTGGATGGATTCTAAGGATTCCTCGACTTGAGAAAATTAGGGCAAGAAATCAAGAGGCATTGCTAGTTGATTTGCAGAAACAAGTGAATGAATTAGAAGCTGAGTTGCAGAAATGAAGAGCACATTACTGAAAAAGGGATGTTGATAATTCCTTGTATGCGAAAAAGATAGAAGATCTAGTGGAGTATCAGACATGTGGTACAAAAGAAGAGCAAGAGGATGAAGAGGAAATTATTTGCAAACCTAAAGCTGAAGAAGAGCATGAAGATGGCAAGATTTATGAACCTGAAGTAGATCAAGAAGATTTGAAGATGGCAGCAATGGAGGAAAATTATAGTGCCTCCATTAGAGATCAAGCAAGTGGAGAAGTAGTTACATGCATTGTTGATGACATGAAAGTGGCAAGCGAAGATGAATATGTCAAACAAGGAAATTTCTATGACTCATGGGATGTTGCCTTTGAGATGATTTTGAAAGATATTAATGATGGTTTTCTTGAGGATTTTGTAAGTCATGTATGGTATGCAAAGGAAGATTGGTATGGTATTGCTAAGTTTATTATAGGTGTGATTAATTCAACAAGATTGGATGAGGATGAGATTTATACTTTGATAGAGTTCATTGCGAAGGAGCATTTTCAGTAGCAAACAGTTGTTCCAGCTAGGTGTTGGAAAGGAAGAAAGAATGAAATATATCGGCATCAGATACTTGTTCCAACTATGTGTTGGAGGAAGAGAAAAAAAAATATATGTCAATAGTGGCTACTTCATTTTGTGAATCCATATTCACAAAATTTTTCCTGCCATGGGAGTCGGATGGAGGAGCATCATGCATCAGTAAAAAAAAAATGTGTGGAAGATTTGCATGTTGGTTTTCTTGTCCCTATTGAGGTGGAAGCTTGTGGTGAACATGAAGATGGTTCTATATCTTTCTTTTGGTGTCAAAGTGTGGGACACACTTTTCTATCTACCAAGGGAGTCTAATGCAGGAGCATCTTGCATGGGAAAAATAAATTATTAGAAAAAAAAACAAAAAAAAAAGGAGAAAAAAAATAAATTAAATATATATATATATATGGAGGAGAGAGAAAGTGACAAAAATAGAAGGAAAAATAATTTAAAAAATAAAATAGGAAAAAATGAGGAAAAAAGGAATTTTTATTTTCGAGGTGCATGAGTGACATAAATAGGAAAAATAGTTGTTATTCCATTAATCGAGGTGTGTAGGTGGCATCTTAGAAGTTTGTGGAAAGTTCCTTAAATCATGCATTTAATATTTTTTGTGATCCATAAAGAAAATTTAATTTTGTAATTGGGCCACATGGTGGTGCTTAGATGTATTTAGGTAGAAATTCTAGAAGGTTGTGGATATTGTAGAAGGTTGTGGAAATTCTAGAATGTTGTGGATAAATCATGCCTTGGGGTGTAATTGCCTATTTAAGGAAGGCTTATGTTCATTTGTAATGAAGCTCAAGGAGAAGCTCTTCAAGTGTAATCTCTTGTAGGGAAGCTCTCGAGGAAGCTCTTCAAGTGTAAGCTCTTCAAGTAGAAGCTCTTCGAATGTAATCTCTTCTAATGAATTTCAAGTATTATTGGATGCTTTATGAAGCATTTTTGTCATCTCTTTGTCTCAATCTTGTTGCATTTTTTGGTTGTGAGTTGGTACGGGTGGCGTGCCCGTCATCAGTGGTATCAGAGCATACCTTTGTTAGTGGTAGCAAAGCATGCCTTTTATCAATTACATACATACATAGATATATCTATGCATGCATGCATGTATACATAGATATATATATATATGTATGTATGCATGCATGCATATCTATGCATATGCAATGTATACATAGATATATGTATGTATGGATGCATGCATGCATGCATGCATATATCTATGTATACATTGCATACATACATAGATATATCTATGCATTGCATACATATATGTATGTATGCATGCATCATAAATATGTATATGTATGTATGTATACATGCATGCATACATACATACACATACATACATACATGTATGTATGTATGTATATATATGTAAGCATACATACATACACATACATACATACATACATGTATGTGTGTATGTATTGATACACACACATGCATACATATATATGTATGCATCTATATACATATATACATGTATGGATGTATGCATCCATACATGTATATGTATGCATGCATATGTATACATACATACATACATGTATACATAGATGCATGCATGGATGCATGCATGCATGCATGGATGCATACATACAAGATATATACATGTATACATGTATTTATGTATGTATGCATCCATACATACATATATCTATGTATATATTGCATACATACATAGATATGCATGCATGCATAGATATATCTATGTATGTATGCAATGTATACATAGATATATGTATATATCTATATATGTAATATGTATGTATATATGTACGAATGCATCCATCCATACACACATGTATCTATGTATATATACATATTGCATATGCATGCATGCATGCATGCATCTATGTATACATACATGTATAAATGTATTTATACATTTAAGCAGGCATGCTTGCATACATCCATAGATGCATGCATGTATGCATCCATGCATGCATATATGGATGGATGCATCCATTCATACATGTATCTATGTATGTGTACATGCATGTATACATATATATGTATATATGTATATGTATATGTATGTATGCATGAATATGCATACATATATGTATGTATAAATGCATCATATATACGTATATGTATGTATGTTGGCATGCATCCATACATGCATGCATACATACATACATGTATGTATGTATGTATTGATACACACACATGCATGCATGCATGCATCATACATACGTTTATGTATGTATAGATACATGTATGTATGGATGTGTATGTATGTATAGATACATACATCTATGTATGCATGTATGTATGTATGTATTGACACGCACACATGCATGTATACATACATATTGCATACATAGATATATATATATCTATGTATACATTGCATACCTACATAGATATATCTATGCAAGCATGCATGTATACATAGATATATATATGTATGCATGCATGCATTCATATCTATGTATGTATGCAATATATACATAGATATATGTATGTATGGATGCATACATACATACATACATACATACATACATGTATACATGTATATATCTTGTATGTATGCATGCATACATACATGCATGCATCTATGGATGCATACATCCATCCATGCATCTATGTATACATGCATACATACATGTATACATGTATGTATGTATGTATATATATGTATGGATGCATACATACATGCCTGCATCTATGCATGCATGCATGCATATATCCATACATGTATATATGTATATAGATGCATACATATATATGTATGTATGCATGAATGCATGCATCCATACATACATATATCTATGTTTACATTGCATACATAAATAGATATATCTATGTATAAATTGGATACAAACATAGATATGCATGCATGCATACATACATATATATATATGTATATATTGCATATGCATAGATATGCATGCATATATATATATATATATATATATATATATATATATATATATATATATATATATGCATGCATGCATCCATCATACACACATGTATCTATCCATGCATGTATGTATGTATGCATGGATGCATACATACATACATACATGTATACATGTATATATCTTGTATGTATGCATGCATCTATCCATGCATGGATGCATCTATGCATACATGCATACATACATAGATGCATGCATTTATGTATTCATCCATGCATATGCATGCATCCATACATGCATGTATATATCTATGACATAGATACATGCATGGATGCATGCATCCATGCATGCATGGATGGATGCATCCAAGCATTCATAGATGCATGCATATGCATAGATGCATAAATACATGTATGCATCTATGTATGACATAGATACATGCTTAGATGCACACATTATGCATGCATGCATGGATATGCATGCATGCTTATATACCTGCATGCATCTATGTATATATGCATGTATGCATGGATGTAGACGCATGCATGATGTATGCATGCATGCATGGATGTATGTATGCATGGAGTCATACATACATATGCATACATACAAGATATATACATGTATACATGTATGTATGTATGCACGCATCCATGCATACATACATGCATGCATGTATGCATGCTTGGATAGATACATGTATGTATGGATGAATGCATATGTACATGTATGCATCTATGTATGTATGCATGCATGGATAGATGCATGCGTACATGCATACGCATACATACAAGATATATATATATATGTATACATGTATACAAGATATATACATGTATCCATGCATACATACATGCATGCATGGATAGATACATGTATGTATGGATGGATGCATGCATACATGTATACATAAATACATATATGCAGTCATGCATCCATACATACATATATCTATGTATACTTTGCATACATAAATAGATATATCTATGCATGCATGCATATATGTGTGTGTGTGTGTGTGTGTGTGTGTGTTTATGGATGCATGCATGCATATGCATGCATCCATACATACATATATCTATCTATACATTGCATACATACATGGATATATCTATGTATACATGCAATGTATACATAAATATATGTATGTATGGATGCATGCATACATACATATATATGTATGCATCTATATACATACATACATGTATGGATGTATGCATCCATGCATGCATGTATGTATGAATCCATACACATATATGTATGCATGCATATATATACATCCATAGATACATGTATACATGTATGTATATATGTATACATAAATGCATGAATGGATGTATGCATCTATGGATGCATAGATGCATGCATGCATGTATGCATGCATACATGCATATGCATACATACAAGATATATACATGTATACATGTATGTATGTATGTATGCATTCATTCATACATATATCTATGTATATATCGCATACATCCATAGATATGCACGCATGCATACATACATATATATATATATATCTATGTATACAAGCATGCATGCATAGATTTATCTATGCATGTATGCAATGTATACATAGATATATGTATATATCTATGTATGCAATATGTATGTATACATGTATGAATGCATCCATCCATACATACATGTATCTATGTATACATACATATTGGATATGCATGCATGCTTTCATGCATCTATGTATACATACATCTATCTATGTATGTATACATGTATGCATGCATGCATACGTATATATGTATATGTATGCATGCATATGCATACATATATGTATATGAATATGTATATGTATGTATGCATGCATATGCATAGATATATGTATGCATGCATGCATATGCATACATATATGTATATGAAAATATATATGTATATGTATGTATTTATGCATGCATCATATATACGTATATGTATGTATGCATCTATGCATCCATACATGCATGCATACATACATACACATACATACATACACATACATACATACATAAATGTATATATGTATATTGCATACATATATGTATCTATGCATGCATGATATATATGTATATGTATGTATGTATGCATGCATGTATACATACATGCATGCATACATACATACACATACATACATACATACATACATACATAGATGTATTGACACACACATGCATGCATGCATGTATGATACATATGTATATGTATGTATGCATACATGTATGTATGGATGTGTATATATGTAGACATACATACATACATGTATGCATGTATGTATGTATGTATGCATCCATGCATACATACATACATAGAATACATTCGTAGATACATGTATGCATCTATGGATACATGCATACATTCATAGATACATGATGCAGGAGCATCTAGAGGTATAAGAGCAATCTTATGTCACCAAAAAAAAAAAATTACTTAGACTTAATTTCTATTTCATGTGTTTTCATTTCTGGATACTCATTTGGGTCAAATAAAGGTTTCAACTCTCACAGTTCCACTATCAATGTTCTAGGATAAAGTATTTGGACACCTTGGGATACGTGTAAATCTCAAAAAAAGTAGGAGTATCTAATTGGGCCATAATTTTGCGTAAACTAGAAGGTGTAAATTGGCCAGATGAATGTAATTGTAATTTAGAGCAATTTAGAAAATGAATCAGGTCAAAAGGCCCCACGATTTGAAAGTTATTGCAATTTTTCAGGTTTTGGAGACCTCTTAAGAATGCTTCAAAGTTAACTTAGGGGCATTAAATGATCACAAAAAGGGCCAAAAAATGGAGGACAAGCGAAACTGGTCCATAGGGCTATAGAGCACTTCGAGAGTTTTTTGGAAATGTAAACGATTCATCAATCAGAGCTACGGTTCAAAAGTTATGGCTCTCGAAAGTTTGATTACCATTTCTGGATTCTTCTAGATTTGTGTCGACTTCTAACACAGCTTCTGGAGCCTTCTATTTGGTCGGTGGATGCCTACTAGCACTTTCTAAATTGTATTCCTAGTCCTTAAGCCTCCGGAGTCTATTTAAGAAAATTTCAGACATTGTATATATCTATGTATACATTGCATACATACATAGATATATCTATGCATGCATGCCTGTATAGATAGGTATATGTATGAATGGATCCATGCATGCATGTATCAATATATACATAGATATATGTATGCATGAATGCATGCATGCATACATCTATGTATGCATGTATGTATCAATGTATACATAGATATATGTATGCATGCATGCATACATACATATATATGTATGCATATATATACATATATATCTATGCTTACATTGCATACATAAAAATATATATCTATGTATACATTGTATACATACAAAGATATGCATGCATGCATACATAAATATATATATATATATCTATGTATACATTGCATATGCATAGATATGCATGCATACATACATACATATGTATATATCTATTTATCAATCCATGCATGCATAGATATACCTATGTATGTATGCAATGTATACATAGATATATGTATGTATGCAATGTATACATAGATATATGTATTTATGGATGCATGACTGCATAGATGTATGGATGCATGCATGAAAGCATCCATACATACATGTATTTATCCATGCATGCATAAATGCATGCATGTATGTATGCATGGATGCATACATACATACATACATGTATATATGTATATATCTTGTATGTATGCATGCATCTATCCATGCATGCATCTATGCATACATGCATACATCCATAGATGCATGCATGTATGCATCCATGCATGTAAACATGCATGCATCTATGCATACATGCATACATACATAGATGCATGCATCTATGTATTCATCCATGCATATGCATGCATCCATACATCCATGTATCTATTTATGACATAGATACATCCATGGATGCATGCATGCATAAATATATCTATGTATGTATGCAATGTATACATAGATATATGTATGGATGCATGACTACATAGATTTATGGATGCATGCATGCATGCATCCATACGTACACGTATCTATGTATACATACATGTATGCATGCATCCATCTATACATACATGTATCTATCCATGCATGCATATATACATACATACATACATACATACATGCATGCATACATACAAGATATATACATGTATGCATGTATGTATGTATGAATACATCTATGCAAGATATATACATGTATACATGCATGCATGTATGCATGTATGGATAGATACATGTATGTATGGATGGATACATGCATACATGTATACATAAATACATATATGCAGTCATGCATCCATACATACATATATCTTTTTATACATTGTATACATACATAGATATATCTATGCATGCATGCATATCTATGCATATGCAATGGATGCATATATATATGTGTGTGTGTGTGTGTGTGTGTATGGATGCATGCATGCATCCATACATACATATATCTATTTATACATTGCATAGATACATAGATATATCTATGCATGCATGCATGTATACATAGATATATATATGTATGTATGCATGCATGCATATCTATGCATATGCAATGGATGCATATATATGTGTGTATGGATGCATGCATGCATGCATAGATATGCATGCATCCATACATACATATATCTATGTATACATTGCAATGTATACATAGATATATGTGTGTATGGATGCATGCATGCATACATATATATGTATGCATCTATATGCATACATACATGTATGGATGTATGCATCCATGCTTGTAGAGATGCATGCATGAATGTATGCATCCATACTCATATATGTATGCATGCATATATATACATCCATACAAACATGTATATATGTATGCATTCATGTATACATAGATGCATGCTCGAATGTATCCATCCATGGATGCATAGATGCATGCATGCATGTATGCGTGCATACATGCATATGCATACATACAAGATATATACATGTATACATGTATGTATTTATCTATGCATCCATACATACATATATCTATGTATATATTGCATACATCCATAGATATGAACGCATGGATACATACATATATATATATATATATGTATACATGCATGCATGTATAGATATATCTATGTATGTATGCAATGTATACATAGATATATGTATATATCTATGTATGCAATATGTATGTATACATGTATGAATGCATCCATCCATTAATACATGTATCTATGTATACATACATATTGCATATGCATGCATGCATCTACTTAAACATCCATGTATCTCTGTATGTATACATGTATGCATGCATGCATGCATGCATCCATACATACATGTATTTATGTATGTATGCATGTATACATAGATGCATGGATGTATGTATGAATCCATGCATGCATGTATGGATGGATGCATACGTACATCCATGTATCCATGTATGTATACATGCATGCATACATAAATATGTATATACGTATATGTATATGTATGTATGCATGCATCATATATACGTATATGTATGTATGCATGCATGCATCCATACATGCATGCATACATACATACATACATGTATGTATGTATATTGCATACATATATGTATGTATGCATGCATCATACATATGTATATGCATGTATGTATGCATGCATGTATACATACATGCATGCATGCATACATACAAATAAATACATACATACATGTATGTATGTATATATATGTAAGCATACATACATACACACACATACATACATATATGTATGTATGTATGTATTGATACACACATGCATGCATGCATGCATCATACATATGTATATGCATGTATGGATGTGTATATGCTTACATACATACATACATGTATGCATGCATGTATGTATGTATTGACACATACACATGCATGGATGCATGCATGCATCATACATACGTATATGTATGTATGCATACATGTATGTATGTATGTATGTTTGCATCCATGCATACTTATATACATAGCATACAAGCATAGATATATGTATGCATGCATGCATAGATGCATAGATACATGTATGCATCTATGTATACATGCATACATCCGTAGATACATGATGCAGGAGCATCTAGAGGTATAAGTGCAATCTTGTGTCACCCAAAAAAAAAATGTACTTAGGCTTAGTTTCTGTTTCATGTCTTTTCATTTCTGGATATCCATTTTGGTCAAATAAAGGTTCCAACTCTCACAATTCCACTATCAGTGTTCTAGGATAGAGTATTTGGATACCTTGGGATACGTGTAAATCTCAAAAACAATAGCAGTATGTAAATGGGTCATCATTTTGGGTAAACTAGAAGGTGTAAATTGATCAAATGAATGTAATTGTAATTTAGAGCATTCCACAAAAAGAATCATATCAAAAGGCCCCATGGTTTGAAAGTTATTGCAGTTTTTCGAGCTTTGGAGACCTCCTAAGAATGCTTCAAAGTCAAGTTAGGGGCATTAAATGACCTTGAAAAGGAAAAACAAATGGAGGATGAGCAAAGCTAGTCCATAGGGCTATAGAGCACTTTGAGAGCTTTCCAAAAATGTAAAGGGTTCGTCAATCGGAGCTACGGTTCAAAAGTTATGTCTCATGAAAGTTCGATTACCATTTCTAGATTCTTCTAAATTTGTGTCAAATTCTAACATAGCTTCTGAAGCCTTCTATTTGGTTGGTTGATGCCTACTAGCACTTTCTAGAATGTATTCCTAGTCCTTAACCCTCCGAGGTCTATTTAAGGAGATTTCTGGAATTGTAAAAGGCAACTCAGAGTGGAGTTTGAGAGGAGGTACTGAAAGGAGTAATTATCTCCAGATTTATATTATTGTAAGCCCTTAGGGCATGTTTTGAAGTAAATTTCCTTTTTACTATATGTACTAGCCTATTTTCCCAGTTAATACAATTTCCCCTTTTCTGTTGTGTCCATTCTTTGCTTGGGTCGTGTCCCCATCAAGTGGTATCAGAGCTGATTTTCTTGAGCGTGTAGACAGAGCACCGACTATGAGGTAGTTTGCACTAGGACCGTGTGGTTATGGGTTCAAGTTAAAAGATGCCTCCATGAAGAGAGCATGGCACAAGGGTTAGAGCTATTAATATTGAAGAGGTTAGAGCCCTCCAAAGGTAGGTACAGGCATTGCAAGAGGAGCTCCGTAGAGGAGCCAATGTTGCCGCAGGTGATGAAAATGAGGATGACAATGAAGAAGAAGAAATGAGAACAAAAGGGGAATTTGACGGGGAAGTTCGGAATTAGGCAAAGGAAAGGCTTTTTAGGGCCATTACTAGGTTTGGAAAAGGACCTACAATTGAAGTGGGTATATTTTTAGGAAATCTGAAACCAGATGAGTTGATCGATTGGATCAATGAACTGGAAGAATACTTTGAGTATGAGGATATCAGGGATGCAGATAGGGTTAAGTTTGCAAAGGCCAAACTGAAAGGCCATGCCAAAATCTAGTGGCAAGAGGTTCAATTGGAAATTAACAAAATATTAAAGGAGAAGATCACAAGGTGGGATCGCATGGTGGACAAATTGAAGAAGCAGTTCATTCTTGTGGACTACGAGCTTAATTTGTTCAAGAAGATGTATGGGTTAAAGCAAGCAAGAAGATGAGTCCAAGAATATACAGAGGATTTTTATCAACTTTTGATTAGAGTAGGGCATGCAAAAGAAAATAAGGAGAAGGTTGCTCATTATATCAGTGGCTTGCGACCTAGCATCCAAGAGGAATTAAGTCTGGTAAGAATGACCAATGTTGAAGAGGCATACTAGTTTTCCCTATGAGTTGAAGAAAAGCTGAATAAAAGTTTTGAAGGAAGACAAAGAGGGCACGGTTAAGGAGGAAGGGGTAGTGGTAGGTCATCTGGAGGCCGAAATGAAACCCAAAAGAAAAATGAAGATGTGGGTACCAGCAGAAACCAAAAGAACGAGGGTTTTAATCACTCCTGTGATCAAGACTTTGGAAACTGGAGAGGAAGAGGTAGAGGACATAGACAAGGAAGAGGAGGCTTTTGTGATACTTGTTTCCATTGTAATGAAGAAGGTCATCATGCCTTTGAATGCCCTCAATGACAAGGAAGGATAGATAGGAGAGCTAAGGGCCAAGCTAGGGTTGCTCATGTGGATGAGGATGCACAATCATCAGATTCAGAGGATGCAGAAAGAGGAGAGACCTTGGTGAATGAAAGGGTCCTACTAAGTGGTGAGATTGAACCTGGACAATGGAGGAAATTGTTCCATACCAGATGCAAGTGTGAGGATAAATGTTGTGATGTGATCATTGATGGTTGTAGCACAGATAACTTGGTATCAGAGGAGATGGTCTCTAAGCTGAAGCTCAAGAGGGAGAGACATCCCCAGCCCTATCGAATTGCTTGGGCGAAAGATGATCATAAGGTCTTGGTAAGTGAACAATGTTTAGTAAAATTCAAAATTGGGAGTTACCATGATGAAGTTCTCTGTGATGTTATTCTGATAAATGTTTTCCATCCATTGTTGGGTAGACCATGGCAGTTTGATAGACATGCAGTACATGATGGTCATGCAAACACATACTCTCTGACAAAGGATGAAGTTCACCAGAAATTGAAGCTAATGAAAAAAGAAGATGAAAAGGTATGTAGTAGTGCTAGGATTTGTCTTGTTGATGGAAGAAAGTTTTTAGATGGCATGAAACATCAGTGTATGTGCTATGCTTAGATTCCTACAAAAGATAAAGAAGGTAGTAGTGAAATACCACTTGAAGTTTCAGATTTACTAAGTGAGTTTGGAGATATTATCTCTGATATTGTTCCCAAAGGATTGCCACTAGTAAGGCAAATCAGTTATCAGATAGATCTGATTCCAAGAGCTAGTTTTCCTAACAAAGCGGCTCACAGGATGACTCCTACTGAAACAGAGGACCTAAATAGACAGGTTCAAGAGCTACTGAGGAAGGGCTTGATTCAAGAGAGCCTAAGTCCATGTGTAGTACCTGCAGTACTCACACCAAAGAAGGATGGAGAGTGGAGGATGTGTACAGATTCTCAAGCTATTAATTAGATAACCATCAAGTACCAGTTTCCTTTGCCAAGGACAGATGATCTTATGGACTACTTGAGTGGAGCTCAGTACTTTACAAATTTAGATCTCAAGAGTGGCTATCATCAGATATGGATACGAGAAGGAGATGAGTGGAAAATAGCCTTCAAGACCAAGGAGGGTCTTTATGAGTAGTAAACAGAAATGTTAAACACATCACCCATAGACTGATGGCCAAACAGAAGTGTTAAACAAAAGTCTGGGCAATTTGTTGAGATGTTTAGTTGAGGATAAGCCCAAGGGGTGGGATTTGATTCTACCGCAAGCCGAGTTTGCTTATAATAACTCTATAAATAGGAGTATTGGTAGATCACCATTCCAAATTGTATACGGAAGTAGCCCAAGGACTGCACCAGAATTGAGGAAGATAGAGCAAGGGGAGAGGACAAGTGTTGAAGCTAAAGAATTTGCTGAACATATCAAGCATCTACATGAGGAGGTTCAAGCACACATTACCAAGATGAATCAAGAGTATAAAGCTAGGGCTGATCAAAGGAGAAGACATAAGAAATTCCAAGTAGGGGATCTAGTCATGGTACACTTATGAAAAAAATATTTCTAGCTGGCACTTACAACAAGCTAAAAATTAAGAAATTTGGTCCCTGCAAAATTCTGAAGAAACGTGACTCAAGAAATGCATATGAGGTGGAGTTGCTAGATGGTATTCATATTTCTCCTATTTTCAATATTGCAGACTTAATAGAGTATCATGATGATGGTGCAGATGAGGAACTGATGTTAGAGCCATGTCTAATTCTTGCTTCTAAGAACGAGGACCTAGAAGACATTCTAGATCATCGTGTGGGTAGGAGTACCAAAAATAGGCAGTATGGAGAGTATTTGGTCAAGTGGAAAGGATGGTCGATAGAGGACTCAACTTGGATTTCAGTAGTTGAGGTTTCCCATTTGGGATTTCCTCTACCATTCATAAAGTGACAGGGTCACTTTTCAATCTACCTTGGGTGTCTAATGCAGGAGCATCCAAATGTATAAGGGCAATCCTGTGTCACCCAAAAAAAAATGTACTTAGACATAGTTTTTGTTTCATGTGTTTTCATTTTTGTATACCCATTTGGATCAAATAAAGGTTCCAACTCTCACAGTTCCTCTATTAGTGTTCTAGAATAGAGTATTTGAACACCTTGGGATACATGTAAATGCAAAAAAAATAGGAGTATATAATTGAGCCATCATTTTGGTGAACTTGGAGGTGTAAATTGGCCAAATGAATGTAATTGCAGTTTAGAGCATTCCAGAAAAAGAATCAGGTCAAAAGGCCCCACGAGTTGAAAGTTATCATAGTTTTTTTATTTTTGGAGTCCTCCTAAGAAATCTTCAAAGTCAGGTTAGGGGCATTAAATGACCTCAAAAAGAGCCAAAAAATGGGGGATGAGCAAAGCTGGTCGATAAGGCTATAAAGCGCTTCAATAGCTTTTCAAAAAATTAAACGGTTCATCAACTGGAGCTATGGTTCAAAAGTTATGCCTCCTGAAAGTTCGGTTCCCATTTTTAGATTCTTCTAGATTTGGACCAACTTCTAACGTGGGTTTTGGAGCCTTCTACTTGGTCGGTGGATGCCTACTAGCACTTTCTAGAATGTATTCCTAGTCCTTAACCCTCTGAGGTCTATTTAAGGACATTTCTGGCATTGTAAAAGACAATTCGGAGTGGAGTTTGAGAGGAGGTACTAAAAAGAGAAATTATTTCAAGATTTATTCTATTGTAAGCCCATAGGGCATTTTTTGAAGTCTATTTTCTTTGTACTGGATGTATTAGCTTATTTACAAAGTTAATAAAATTTTCCTTTCCTGTTGCGTCCATTATGTGCTTGGGTGGTGTCACCATCAACCAAGGGTCATGAACTCACTCCACCAGCCTCAATCCAAAAGTATGAATTCTACACGAATCCCAATGTCCATGAAACAAAGAAAAGGTTCAAAAGAAACCATAACAGGTATAAAATCACTCAACCGAACATAATGTCAGGAGTATTGATGGGGACACAACCCAACAACAGAATGGACACAGTAGAAAAGGGAAATTATATTAACTGAGAAGATAAGCTAGTACAAACAATCCAGAGAAAATAAAATTCAAAACATGCCCTACGGGCTTACAATAGCATAAATCTGGAGAATATTTCTCCTTTTAGCACCTCCTCTCAAGCTCCAATCCGAACTGCCTTTTACAATGCCAAAAATCTCCTAAAATAGACTCCGGAGGGTTAAGGACTAGGAGTACATTCTAGAAAGTGTTAGTAGGCATCCACTGACAAAATAGAAGGTTCCAGAAGCTACGTTAGAAGTCGGTGCAAATCTAGAAGAATTTAGAAATGTTAGCCAAACTTTCGGGAGGCATAACTTTTGAACTGTAGCTCCGATTGATGAACCGTTTACATTTTCGGAAAGCTCTCGAAGCACTCTATAGCCCTATGGACCAGCTTCACTCGTCCCTCATTTTTTGACCTTTTTTGAGGTCATTTAATGCCTCAAACCTAACTTTGAAGCATTCTCCCAACAACAGAATAGACACAATAGAAAAGGGAAATTATATTAACTAAGAAGATAAGCTAGTACAAACAGTGCAGAGAAAATAAAGTTCAAAACATGCCCTACGGGCTTACAATAGCATAAATCTAGAAAATATTTCTCCTTTTAGCACCTCCTCTCAAGATCCAATCCAAACTACCTTTTACAATGCTAGAAATCTCTTTAAATAGACCCCGGAGGGTTAAGGACTAGGAGTACATTCTAGAAAGTGCTAGTAGGCATCCACTGACAAAATGGAAGGTTCTAGAAGCTGCGTTAGAAGTCGGTGCAAATCTAGAAGAATTCAAAAATGGTAGCCAAACTTCTGGGAGGCATAACTTTTGAACCGTAGCTCCGATTGATGAACCGTTTACATTTTCGGAAAGTTCTCGAAGCGCTCTATAGCCCTATGGACCAGCTTTGCTCGTCCCTCATTTTTTGACCCTTTTCGAGGTCATTTAATGCCCCAAACCTGACTTTGAAGCATTCTTCCAACAATAGAATGGACACAATAGAAAAGGGAAATTATATTAATTGAGAAGATAAGCTAGTACAAACAGTGCAGAGAAAATAAATTTCAAAACATGCCCTACGGGCTTACAATAGCATAAATCTAGAGAATATTTCTCCTTTTAGCACCTCCTCTCAAGCTCCAATCTGAACTGCCTTTTACAATGCCAGAAATCTCCTTAAATAGACCCCGAAGGGTTAAGGACTAGGAGTACATTCTAGAAAGTGCTAGTAGGCATCCACTGACAAAATAGAAGGTTCCAAAAGCTGCATTAGAAGTCGGTGCAAATCTAGAAGAATCTAGAAACGGTAGCCAAACTTTTGAGAGGCATAACTTTTGAACTATAGCTCTGGTTGACGAACTATTTACATTTTCGGAAAGCTCTCGAAGCGCTCTATAGCCCTATGGACAAGCTTCGTTTGTCCCCCTTTTTGCGACCCTTTTTGAGGTCATTTAATGCCCCAAACCTAACGTTGAAGCATTATCCCAACAACAGAATGGACACAATAGAAAAGGGAAATTATATTAACTGAGAAGATAAGCTAGTACAAATAGTGCAGAGAAAATAAACTTGAAAACATGCCCTACGAGCTTACAATAGCATAAATCTGGAGAATATTTCTCCTTTTAGCACCTCCTCTCAAGCTCCAATCTGAACTGCCTTTTACAATGCCAGAAATCTTCTTAAATAGACCCCGAAGGGTTAAGGACTAGGAGTACATTCTAGAAAGTGCTAGTGGGCATCCACCGACAAAATAGAAGGTTCCAAAAGCTACGTTAGAAGTCGGTACAAATCTAGAAGAATCCAAAAATAGTATCCGAACTTCTGAGAGGCATAAATTTTGAATCGTAGCTTCGATTGATGAACCATTTACATTTTCAGAAAGCTCTCGAAGCGCTCTATAGCCCTATGGACAAGCTTCACTCATCCTCCATTTTTCGACCCTTTTTGAGGTCATTTAATGCCCCAAACCTGACTTTGAAGAATTCTCCCAACAATAGAATGGACACAATAGAAAAGGGAAATTATATTAACTGAGAAGATAAGCTAGTACAAACAGTGTAGAGAAAATAAACTTCAAAACATGCCCTATAGGCTTACAATAGCATAAATCTGGAGAATATTTCTCCTTTTAGCACCTCCTCTCAAGCTCCAATCCGAACTGCCTTTTACAATGCCAAAAATCTCCTTAAATAGACCCCAGAGGGTTAAGGACTAGGAGTACATTCTAGAAAGTGCTAGTAGGCATCCACCGACAAAATAGAAGGTTCTAGAAGCTACGTTAGAAGTCGGTGCAAATCTAGAAGAATCTAGAAATGGTAGTCGAACTTCCGGGAGGCATAACTTTTGAACCATAGCTCCGATTGATGAACCGTTTACATTTTCAAAAAGCTCTTGAAGTGCTCTATAGCCCTATGGACCAGCTTTGCTCGTCCCTCATTTTTTGACCCTTTTTGAGGTCATTTAATGCCCCAAACTTGACTTTGAAGCATTCTCCCAACAACAAAATGGACACAATAGAAAAGAGAAATTATATTAACTGAGAAGATAAGCTAGTACAAATAGTGCAGAGAAAATAAACTTCAAAACATGCCCTACGGGCTTACAATAGCATAAATCTGGAGAATATTTCTCCTTTTAGCACCTCCTCTCAAGCTCCAATCCGAACTGCCTTTTACAATGCCAGAAATCTCCTTAAATAGACCCCGGAGGGTTAAGGACTAGGAGTACATTCTAGAAAGTGCTAGTAGGCATCCACTGACAAAATAGAAGGTTCCAGAAGCTACGTTAGAAGTCGGTGCAAATCTAGAAGAATCTAGAAATGGTAGCCAAACTTTCGAGAGGCATAACTTTTGAACTGTAGCTCCGATTGATGAACTGTTTACATTTTCGAAAAGCTCTCGAAGTGCTCTATAGCCCTATGGACAAGCTTCGCTCATCCCCCTTTTTTTGACCCTTTTTGAGGTCATTTAATGCCCCAAACCTAACATTGAAGCATTATCCCAACAACAGAATGGACACAATAGAAAAGGAAAATTATATTAACTGAGAAGATAAGCTAGTACAAACAGTGCAGAGAAAATAAACTTGAAAACATGCCCTACGAGCTTACAATAGCATAAATCTGGAGAATATTTCTCCTTTTAGCACCTCCTCTCAAGCTCCAATCCGAACTGCCTTTTACAATGCCAAAAATCTCCTTAAATAGACCCCGAAGGGTTAAGGACTAGGAGTACATTCTAGAAAGTGCTAGTGGGCATCCACCGACAAAATAGAAGGTTCCAGAAGCTATGTTAGAAGTCGGTGCAAATCTAGAAGAATCCAAAAATAGTAGCTGAACTTCTGGGAGGCATAAATTTTGAACCATAGCTTCGATTGACGAACCATTTACATTTTCAAAAAGCTCTCGAAGCACTCTATAGCCCTATGGACAAGCTTTCCTCATCCCCCATTTTTTGACCCTTTTTGAGGTCATTTAATGCCCCAAACTTGACTTTGAAGCATTCTCCCAACAACAGAATGGACACAATAGAAAAGGGAAATTATATTAACTGAGAAGATAATCTAGTACAAACAGTGCAGAGAAAATAAACTTCAAAACATGCCCTATAGGCTTACAATAGCATAAATCTGGAGAATATTTCTCCTTTTAGCACCTCCTCTCAAGCTCCATCCGAACTGCCTTTTACAATGCCAGAAATTTCTTTAAATAGACCCCAGAGGGTTAAGGACTAGGAGTACATTCTAGAAAGTGCTAGTAGGCATCCACCGACAAAATAGAAGGTTCCAAAAGCTGTGTTAGAAGTCGGTGCAAATCTAGAAGAATCCAAAAATGGTAGTCGAACTTCTGGAAGGCATAACTTTTGAACCGTAGCTCTGATTGACGAACCGTTTACATTTTTGAAAAGCTCTCAAAGCGCTCTATAGCCCTATGGACCAGCTTCGCTCGTCTCCCATTTTTTGATCCTTTTCGAGGTTATTTAATGCCCCAAACCTAACTTTGAAGCATTCTCCCAACAACAGAATGGATACAATAGAAAAGGGAAATTATATTAACTGAGAAGATAAGCTAGTACAAATAGTGCAGAGAAAATAAACTTCAAAACATGCCCTACGGGCTTACAATAGCAAAAATATGGAGAATATTTCTCCTTTTAGCACCTCCTCTCACGCTCCAATCCGAACTACCTTTTACAATGCCAGAAATCTCCTTAAATAGACCCCAGAGGGTTAAGGACTAGGAGTACATTCTAGAAAGTGCTAGTAGGCATCCACCGAAAAAATAGAAGGTTCCAGAAGCTACGTTAAAAGTCGGTGCAAATCTAGAAGAATCCAAAAATGGTAGGCGAACTTTCGAGAGGCGTAACTTTTGAACCGTAGCTTCGATTGACGAACCATTTACATTTTTCGAAAGCTCTCAAAGTGCTCTATAGCCCTATGGACGAGCTTTGCTCGTTCCCCATTTTTTGACCCTTTTCGAGGTCATTTAATGCCCCAAACCTGACTTTGAAGCATTCTTAGGAGGTCTCCAAAACTTGAAAAACTGCAATAACTTTCAAACCATGGGGCCTATTGACCTAATTCTTTTTTTGGAATGCTCTAAATCATGATTACATTCATCTGGCCAATTCACACCTTCTAGTTTACTGAAATGATGGTCCAAATACATGCTCCTATTTTTTTAGGATTTTCAAACGCACTGATAGTTGAACTATGAGAGTTGGAACCTTTATTTGAGCCAAATGGGTATCCAAAAATGTAAAGACATGAAACAGAAATTAAGTCTAAGTACATTTTTTTTGAGTGACACAGAATTGCCCTTATACCTCTGGATGCTCCTGCATCAAGTATGGATGCAACATGCATCCCAAGGCAACATAAAAGTGCAAAAGTGGTCTGACTGATATCCAAACGGATCATCAAGGTCCATGACCCACATTGTGCCAAGAAAACTAAATAAAATAGGGTGGCATGCAAAATGAGATAAAAATCTCAAATTTTTAAAAAATTGCAAAATTAAAACCCGTTTGGCCTTTGGGCACAAAAATCTCAAAAGGTCCAAAAATAAATTGAATCAGACACGGTATGCAAAAATAGCCAATATAACGGTGTAAAATCCCAAACCCTCATCTCAAAAAATAGGAAAATGTTCATACCTGCCCAACCAGGTAGAACTAACATAAAGAAATAGAGGGGAACACTAGTTCTCAGCCTCCACACAAACAGCTACACAAAAAAAAAAAAAAGCAATAAAATGGGAAAGCCCTACCTCACTTCCAAAAGGGAAAAATGGGAATCTAAACGATAAAATAAATAGCCTGCAGAAGTAGCTGAAAATTGCTGCAATCTAAAGTTTTTCTGAGCTGGATCCAATGAGCCCAACCTCGCGACGATCCCATGCCCATAGCTCCCACAATGAACAAAATAGTAAATCCTCATGAAGAGGATTTTGGGTTTTACTCTCCAACTCTCTTATTCAAAAGTGAGAAGTGAGGAATTAAATTCCTCTTTGGATATTTATTCACTTTTTGAGTGAATAATTGATTAGGGCAAATAACTAGCCAACCTTGTTAAACTCCGAATTGACCCAAATGAAAATAAGCTATTCTTATAAATAGGAATTCATCTATGGAAAAGCTACCAAAAATTAAAATAAATCAATTTAAAAACTCAAAAACCCAAAAACACAGAAATCACCTTAATGACTTTTGTGACAATGCGAAATTCTAAATGCACAAACACGCTCACTAGTCTAATCACATAATGCAAATGAGTTCGAATTTAATAATCACTAAAAGGTTTAATTTAAACATTTAATAAAGGACACGTCAACCATATAAGAGAGATAGTGGTAAAATAAGAAAGGTTGAATCACTAACTCCATGTACCATTGCCAGGGATATAAATCCTGCACACTAAACAACAAGATCAAGTGCAATTGCATATAATAACATAGTGAAGCAATAAATGCATTAAATTACCTAATTTAACAATTTATTTAATTATATTAAAATAATCTATTTACATCATTCACGTTCGCATAAAGCATAACAACAAAGGAATGAAGTAAATAACCATAGCATTAAATCCATCACATAATATAATCAGAGGTATGTCCAAATACCAGATAACTAGATATCATCATAAAACACACTATCATTCAAAATGACATCATTGTGCAATATGATTAACTAAACAACATAGTAGATTAATATCTATGATACTAAAAATAAGGTATAACATCTAACCCTCGGGTCATCTCAAATGTAAAGCATCACATGAGTAACAAATATATGTCTAATAAGAAATATAAGCAGTTAAATGTTCGCAACACATGACCAAATAATCCAACAAGAACAACCCATTTTAATTACTTAAGCATTTAATAATGATTGTTTATAGAATCAACAAAAAGATACTTAAAACACAAAAGAAAACATAGTCATAAACATGACTAACCACTACTACAGGAACCTAGTCCAAAGTAGTGTGGTAAAAAGAACATAGTCCAATCTTTGCACACATCTCAAAATAATCATGAAAAAACCTCATGATATCACATCGATCCTGGTAACTATTGACACAAATCTCATAGATCAGTAGAAGCATAAATAAAGTAACTAAAATAAAAATATAAATCCAAACACCTCAATGGTGTAGACCACTCAGTGTCACAATCATGATCGATCACAACAAAAGATCAACAAGGTTGCATCCATCAAAATGACTTATAGAAGTCAAATGGGAGAGGCACTACAATGTATACATACATATATATATCTATGTATATATGCATGCATGCATAGATATATCTATGTATCTATGTAATGTATACATAGATATATGTATGTATGGATGCATGACTGCATATATGTATGGATGCAAGCATGCATGCATCCATATATACATGTATCTATGTATGTATACATGTATGCATGCATACATCCATACATACATCTATCTATCCATGCATGTATATGCATGTATATGCATGTATGCATGCATCTATCCATGCATGCATGGATGCATGCATGCATAGATATATCTATGTATGTATGCAATGTATACATAAATATATGTATGTATGGATGCATGACTACATATATATATGCATGCAAGCATGCATGCATCCATACATACATGTATCTATGTATGTATACATGTATGCATGCATCCATGTATACATACATGTATCTATCCATGCATGCATACATGCATGCATATATGTATGCATGAATACATAAATACATACATACATATATACATGTATATATCTTGTATGTATGCATATGCATGTATGCATGCATCTGTCCATGCATGCATCTATGCACACATGCATACATACATAGATGCATGCATGTATGTATGCATCCATGCATATGCATGCATGTATGCATGGATGCATGCATGCACATACATGGATGCATACATAAATATATACATGTATACATGTATATATCTTGTATGTATGCATGCATCTATCCATGCATGCATGGATGTGGATGCATGCATACAAAATATATACATGGATGTATGTATGTATGTATGCATCCATACATACATACATGCATGCATGTATAAATGCATGAATAGATACATGTATGTATGCATGGATGCATCCATCCATATATACATGTATGTATGTATGTATGCATACATGCATGCATGTATGCATCCATGCATACATACATGTATGTATGGATGCATGCATGCATACATTTTTACATACATAGATACATGTATGTATGTATACATACATACATAGATATATACATGCATAGATACATGTATGTATACATAGATACATAGATATATCTATGTATGGATGCAATGTATACATAGATATATGTATGCATGCATGCATGCATGCATACATACATATATCTATGTATACATTGCATACATATATAGATATATCTATGCATGCATGTATGTTTGTATGCATGCATGCATATCTATGCATATGCAATGTATACATAGATATATGTATGTATGGATGCATACATGCATATCTATGCATATGCAATGTATACATAGATATATGTATGTATGGAAGCATGCATGCATGCATATATCTATGTATACATTGCATATATACATAGATATATCTATGTATGTATGCAATTTATACATAAATATATGTATGTACGGATTGATGACTCCATAGATGTATGGATGCATGCATGCATGCATCCATACATACATGTATCTATGTATACATACATGTATGCATGCATCCATCCATACATACATGTATCTATCCATGCATGCATGTATGTATGCATGGAGGCATACATACATACATACATGTATACATGTATATATCTTGTATGTATGCATGCATCTATCCATGCATGCATAGCTACATGCATGCATGCATACATGCATGCACGTATCTATGCATACATGCATACATACATAGATGCATGCATGTATGAAGCTATGCATGCGTACATGCATGCATCTATGCATACATGCATACATACATAGATGCATGCATGTATGTATGCATCCATGCATATGCATGCATCCATACGTGCATGTATCTATTTATGACATAGATACATTCATGGATGGATGCATCCAAGCATGCATGGATGGATGCATCCAAGCATTCATAGATGCACACATATGCATGGATGCATAAATACATGCGTGCATCTATGTATGACATAGATACATGCATAGATGCACACATTATGCATTCATGCATGGATATGCATGGATTCTTAAATACCTGCATGCATCTATGTATATATGCATGTATGCATGGATGTAGACGCATGCATGATGTATGCATGCATGCATGGATGTATGTATGCATGCATACATACAAGATATATACATGTATACATGTATGTCTGTATGCATGCATGGATGTATGTATGTATGCATGGATGTATGCATGGATGTATGCATCCATGCATGTGTAGGTGCATGCATGGATGTATGAAAATACATGCATGCATATGCATGTATTTATGAACGCATGCATGTATGTATGCAAATACATGCATGCATATGTATGGATGTATACATACATGCATGCATCTATGTATGTATGGATGCATGCATACATACAAGATATATTAATGTATACATGTATGTATGTATGCATGCATCCATGAATACATACATGCATGCATTTATGCATGCTTGGATAGATACATGTATGTATGGATGGATGCATGCATACATGTATACATACATAGATACAAGTATGTATGGATGCATGCATATACATGGAGTCATACGTACATATGCATACATACAAGATATATACATGTATACATGTGTGTATGTATGTATGCATCCATGCATACATCCATGCATGCATGTATGCATGCTTGGATAGATACATGTATGTATGGATCAATGCATATGCATGGAGTCATATGTACATGCATGCATCTATGTATGTATGCATGTATGCATAGATGCATGCATGCATGCTTAGATGCATGCGTACATGCATATGCATACATACAAGATATATACATGTATACATGTATACAAGATATATACATGTATCCATGCATACATACATGCATGGATAGATACATGTATGTATGGATGGATGCATGCTTACATGTATACATAAATACATATAGGCAGTAATGCATCCATACATACATATATCTATGTATACATTGCATATATATATATATATGCATGCATGCATATCTATGCATATGCAATGGATGCATATATATATGTGTGTATGGATGCATGCATGCATCCATACATACATACATATATATATCTATGTATACATTGCATATGAATAGATATGCATGCATATATATATATATATATATATATATATATATATATATATATATATATGCATGCATTAATACATACATGTATCTATGTATACATACATGTATGCATGCATCCATCCATACATACATGTATCTATCCATGCATGCATGCATGCATACATACATACATACATGTATACATGTATATATCTTGTATGTATCCATATGCATGTATGCATGCGTACATGCATGCATCTATGCATACATGCATACATACATAGATGCATGCATCTATGTATGACATAGATACATGCATAAATGCATACGTTATGCATCCATGCATGCATATGCATGGATGTTTAAATACCTGCATGCATCTATGTATATATGCATGTATGCATGGATGTAGATGGAAGCATGCATCTATGAATGCATGGATAGATGCATGGATTTATATATGCATGCATATGCATACATACAAGATTTATACATGTATACATGTATGTATGTATGCATGCATGGATGTATGCAAATACATGCATGGATGCATACATACATGCGTGCATCTATGTATGTATGCATGCATGCATGGATGAATCTATGTATGTATGCATGCATGCATGGATACATGCATTCATTCATGCATATACATACATAAAAGATATGTAGATGTATACATGTATGTATGCATGCATGCATCAATGGATACATACATGCATGCATACATGTATACATACATAGATACATGTATGTATCGATGAATGCATATGCATGGAGTCATACATACATATGCATACATACAAGATATTTACATGTATACATGTATTTATGTATTCATGCATCCATGCACACATACATGCATGCATGTATGCATGCTTGGATAGATACATGTATGTATGGATGCATGCATATGCATGCATGTATGGATGGATCCATTCATACATGTATACATAAATACATATATGCAGTCATGCATCCATACATACATCTATCTATGTATACATTGCATACATACATATATATATCTATGCATGCATGCATGTATACATAGATATATATATGAATATATGGATGCATGCATATCTATGTGTGTATGGATACATGCATGCATGCATGCATATGCATCCATCCATACATACATATATCTATGTATACATCCAATGTATACATAGATATATGTATGTATGGATGCATGCATGCATACATATGTTTTTATGCATCTATATACATACATACATGTATGGATGTATGCATCCATGCATGTATAGATGCATGCATGTATTTATGCATCCATACACATATATGTATGCATGCATATATATACATCCATACATACATGTATACATGTATGTATGCATGTATACATAGATGCATGCCTGGATGTATGCATCCATGTATGCATACATACAAGATCTATACATGTATACATGCATGCATGTATCTATGCATCCATACAGACATATATCTATGTATATATTGCATACATTCATAGATATGCACGCATGCATACATACATACATACATATGTATGTATACATGCATGCATGCATAGATATATCTATGTATGTATGCAATGTCTACATAGATATATGTATGTGTCTATGTATGCAATATGTATGTATACATGTATGAATGCATCCATCCATACATACATGTATCTATGTATACATACATATTGAATATGCATGCATGCATCTATGTATACATACATGTATCTATGTCTGTGTACATGTATGCATGCATGCATGTATACATCCATACATACATGTATTTATGTATGTATGCATGCATATTTATATGTATGTATATGTATACGTATATGTATGTATGTATGCATGCATATGCATACATATATGTATATGAATATGAATATGTATATGTATGTATGCATGCATATGTATATGTATGTATATGTATATGTATATGTATGTATGTATGCATGCATCCATATCCATACATGGATGCATACATACATACATACATACATACATGTATATTGCATACATATATGTATGTATGCATGCATGTATACATACACATGCATACATACATACATACATACATGTATGTATGTATGTATTGATAAACACACATGCATGCATGCATGCATCATACATATGTATATGTATGTATGCATACATGTATGTATGGATGTGTATATATGTATACATACATACATAGATGTATGCATGTATGTATGTATGTATTGACACACACACATGCATGCATACATGCATCATACATACTTATATATATGTATGCATACATGTATGTATATATGTATGTATGCATCCATGCATGCATACATACATAGCATACATCGATGGATATATCTATGCATGCATGCATAGATGCATAGATACATGTATGCATCTATGTATACATGCATACATTCATAGATACATGATGCAGGAGCATCCAGAGGTATAAGGGCAATCCTGTGTCACCCACAAAAAAAATGTACTTAGAGTTAGTTTCTATTTCATGTGTTTTCATTTCTGGATACTCCTTTGGGTCAAATAAAAGTTTCAACTCTCACAGTTCTACTATGAATGTTCTACGATAGAGTATTTGGACACCTTGGGATACGTGTAAATCTTTAAGAAAATAGGAATATGTAATTGTGCCATCATTTTGGGTAAACTAGAAGGTGTAAATTGGCCAGATGAATGTAATTGTAATTTAGAGCATTCCAAAAAAAGAATCAAGTCAAAAGGCCACACACTTTGAAAGTTATTGCAATTTTTTGAGTTTTGGAGACCTCTTAGGAATGTTTCAAAATCAATTTAGGGGCATTAAATGACCCTAAAAAGGGCCAAAAAATGGGGGACAAGAAAAGCTGATCCATAGGGCTATAGATCACTTCGAGAGCTTTTCGAAAATGTAAACGATTCATCAATCGAAGCTACGATTCAAAAGTTATGCCTCCCGAAAGTTCAATTACCGTTTCTAGATTCTAGATTTGTGTCAACTTCTAATGCAGCTTCTGGAGCCTTCTATTTGGTTGGTGGATGCCTACTAGCACTTTCTAGAATGTATTCCTAGTCTTTAACCCTTCGGGGTCTATTTAAGGAGATTTCTGGCATTGTAAAATGCAGTTCGGAGTGGAGTTTGAGAGGAGGTACTGAAAGGAGAAATTATCTCCAAATTTATGTTATTGTAAGCCCTTAGGGCATGTTTTGAACTTTATTTTCTCTGTACTATATGTACTAGCTTATTTTCCCAGTTAATACAATTTCTCCTTTTCTGTTGTGTCCATTCTGTGCTTGGGTCGTGTCCCCATCAAGTGGTATCAAAGCTGATTTTCCTGAGTGTGTAGACAAAGCGCCGACTATGAGGCAGATTGCACCAGGACTGTGTGGTTGGGGGTTCGAGTTAGAAGATGCCTTCATGAAGAGAGCATGGCAGAAGAGCTAGAGCTATTAATCCTAAGGAGGTTAAAGCCCTCAAAAGGTAGGTATAGGCATTGCAAGAGGAGCTCCGTAGAGGAGCCAATGTTGCCATAGGTGATGATAGTGAGGATGACAATGAAGAAGAAGAAATGGGACCAAAAGGGGAATTTGACAAGGAAGTTTTGAATTAGGCAGAGGAAAGGCTTTTTAGGGCCATTACTAAGTTTGAGAAAAGATCTGCAATTGAAGTGGGTATATTTTCAAGAAATCTGAAACCAGATGAGCTGATCGATTGGATCAATGAACTGGAAGGATACTTTGAGTATGAGGATATCAAGGAACCAGATAAGGTTAAGTTTGCAAAGGCCAAACTGAAAGGCCATGCCAAAATCTGGTGGTAAGAGGTTCAATTGGAAAGAAACAAAAGAGGAAAGGAGAAGATCGCAAGGTGGGATCGCATGGTGGACAAATTGAAGAAGCAGTTCATTCCTATGGACTATGAGCTTGATTTGTTCAAGAAGATGCATGGGTTAAAGCAAGCAGGAAGATCAATCCAAGAATATACAGAGGAGTTTTATTGACTTTTGAAGAGAAGCTGAATAAAAGGTTTGAAGGAAGACAAAGAGTGTACGATCAAGGAGGAAGGGGTAGTGGTAGGTCATCTAGAGGCCAAAAAAAAACCCAAAAGAAAAATGAAGATGTGGGTACTAGCAGAAACTAGAGGAACGAGGGTTTTAACCGCTCTCATGATCAAGACTTTGGAAATCAGAGAGGAAGAGGAGGCTTCTGTGGTACTTGTTTCTATTGTAATGAATAAGGTCATCGTGCCTTGGAATGCCCTCAACAACAAGGAAGGACAAATAGGAGAGCTAAGGGCCAAGCTAGGGTTGCTCATGTGGATGATGATGCACAATCATCACATTCAGAGCATCTAGAAAGAGGAGAGACCTTGGTGAATGAAAGGGTCCTACTAAGTAGTGAGATTGAACCAGGACAATGGAGGAGTTTGTTCTATACCAGATGCAAGTTTGAGGATAAATGTTGTGATGTGATCATTGATGGTGGTAGCATAGATAACTTGGTATCAGAGGAGATGGTCTCTAAGCTGAAGCTCAAGAGGGAGAGACATCCCCAGCCTTATCAGATTGCTTGGGTCAAAGATGATCATAAGGTCTTGGTAAGTGAACAATGTTTAGTAAAATTCAAAATTGGGAGTTACCATTATGAAGTTATCTGTGATGTTATTCTGATGGATGTTTGCCATCTATTGTTGGGTAGACCATGGCAGTTTGATAGACATGCAGTACATGATGGACATGCAAACACATACTCTCTAACAAAGGATGGAGTTTGCCACAAATTGAAGCCCATGAAAAAAGAAGGTGAAAAGGTATGTAGCAGTGCTAGGATTTGTCTTGTTGATGGAAGAAAGTTTTTAGATGGCATGAAACATCAGTGTACATGCTATGCTTTGATTCCTAGGAAAGATAAAGAAGGTAGTAGTGAAATACCACTTGAAGTTTCAGATTTACCAGGTGAGTTTGGAGATATTATCTCTGATAATGTTCCAAAAGAATTGCCACCAGTAAGGCAAATTAGTTATCAAATACATCTGATCCCAAGAGCTATTTTTCCTGACAAGGCTGCTCACAAGATGACTCCTACTGAAACAGAGGAGCTAAATAGATCATGGATAATTGCCCATGGATACATACATACAAGATATATACATGTATGTATGTATGTATGCATCCATACATACATATATCTATGTATATATTGCATACATTCATAGATATGCACGCATGCATACATACATATATATATCTATGTATACATGCATGCATGCATTGATATATCTATGTATGTATGCAATGTATACATAGGTATATGTATATATCTATGTATGCAATATGTATATATACATGCATGCATACATATATATGTATATCTGTATATGTATGCATGAATATGCATAGATATATGTATGTATGCCTGCATATGCATACATATATGTATATGAATATGTATATGTATATGTATGTATGCATGCATATGTATATGTATGTATATGTATATGTATATATATATGAATGTATGTAGGCATGCATATGTATATGTATATGTATGTATGTATGCATGCATCATATATACGTATATCTATGTATGCATGCATGCATCCATACATGGACGCATATGCATAGATATATGTACGTATGCATGCATATGCATACATATATGTATATGAATATGTATATGTATATGTATGTATGCATGCATATGTATATGTATGTATATGTATGTGTATGTGTATATGTATGTGTATGTATGTATGCATGCATGTATATATACATGCATGCATACATACATACACATACATACATACATGTATGTATGTATGTATATATATGTAAACATACATACATACACATGCATGCATACATACATGTATGTATGTATGTATTGATACACACACATGAATGCACACACATGCATGCATGCATGCATCATACATACGTATATGTATGTATGCATACATGTATGTATGGATGTGTATATATGTATAAATACATACATACATGTATGGATGTATGTATGTACGTATTGACACACACACATGCATGCATGCATCCTACATAAGTATATGTATGTATGCATCCATGCATACATACATACATAGCATACATGCATCGATATATCTATTCATGCATGCATATATGCATAGATACATGTATGCATCTATGTATACATGCATACCTCCATAGATACATGATGCAGGAGCATCTAGAAGTATAAGGGCAATCCTGTATCACCAAAAAAAAAATGTACTTAGACTTTGTTTCTATTTCATGTGTTTTCATTTTTGGATACCCATTTGGGTCAAATAAAGGTTTCAACTCTCACAATTCCACAATCAGTGTTCTAGGATAGATTATTTGGACACCTTGGGATACGTGTAAATCTCCAAAAAAATAGGAGTATGTAATTGGGTCATCATTTTAGGTAAAATAGAAGGTGTAAATTGGTTAGATGAATGTAATTGTAATTTAGAGCATTTCAAAAAAAAAAATTAGGTCAAAAGGCCCCATGGTTTGAAAGTTATTGTGATTTTTCGAGTTTTGGAGACCTCGTAAGAACGCTTCAAAGTCAAATTAGGGGAATTAATTGATCCTAAAAGGGCTTAAAAATGGGGGAAAAGTGAAGCTCATCCATAGGGCTATAAAGCACTTTCAGAGCATTCTGAAAATGTAAACGGTTCGTCAATCGGAGCTACGATTCAAAAGTTATGCCTCCCGAAAGTTTGATTACCATTTTTGGATTCTTCTAGATTTGTGTCGACTTCTAGGACAGCTTCTGGAGCCTTCTATTTGGTCGGTGGATGCCTACTAGCGCTTTCTACAATTTATTCCTAGTCCTTAACCCTTTGGGGTCTATTTAAGCAAATTTCTAGCATTGTAAAAGGCAGTTCGGAGTGGAGTTTGAGAGGAGGTACTGAAAGGAGAAATTATCTCCAGATTTATGTTATTGTAAGCCCTTAGGGCATGTTTTGAATTTAATTTTCTCTGTACTGTATGTACTAGCTTATTTTCTTAGTTAATACAATTTTCCTTTTTTTGTTGTGTCCATTTTGTGCTTGGGTTGTGTCCCCATCAAGTGGTATCAGAGCCAGTTTTCTTGAGTGTGTAGATAGAGCGTCGATTGTGAGGCAGTTTGCACCAGGACTGTGTGGTTGTGGGTTCAAGTTAGAAGATGCCTCCATGAAGAGAGCATGGCAGAAGGGCCACAGCTATAAATCTTGAGGAGGTTAGAGCCCTTCAAAGGAAGGTACAGGCATTGCAAGAGGAGCTTCGTAGAGGAGCTAATGTTGTTGCAGGTGATGACAGTGAGGATGACAATGAAGAAGAAGAAATGGGACTAGAAGCAGAATTTGACGGGGAAGTTCTGAATCAGGAAGAGGAAAGGATTTTTAGGGCCATTACTAACTTTGGGAAAACACCTACAATTGAAGTACATATATTTTTAGTAAATCTGAAACCAGATGAGTTGATCAATTGGATCAATGAACTTGAGGAATACTTTGAGTATGAGGATATCAGGCACCCAGATAGGGTTAAGTTTACAAAGGACAAACTGAAAGGCCATGCCAAAATCTGGTGGCATGAGGTTTAATTGGAAAGAAATAGAAGACAAAAGGAGAAGATCACAACGTGGGATCGCATGGTGGACAAATTGAAAAAGTAGTTCATTCCTATGGAATACGAGCTTGATTTGTTCAAGAAGATGCATTGGTTAAAGCAAGCAAGAAGATTAGTCCAAGAATATACAAAGGAGTTTTATCAACTTTTGATTAGAGTAGGGCATGCAGAAGCAAATATGGAGAAGGTTTCTCGTTATATCAGTGGATTGTGACCTAACATCCAGGAGGAATTAAGTCTGGTAAGAATGACCAGTGTTGAAGAGGCATACGAATTTTCCCTACAAGTTGAAGAGAAGCTAAATAAAAGGTTTGAAGGAAGACAAAGAGGGCACGGTCAAGGAGGAAGGGGTAGTGGTAGGTCATTTGGAGGCCAAAATGAAACCCAAAAGAAAAATGAAGATGTGGGTACCAGTAGAAACTAGAGGAACAAGGGTTTTAACTGCTCTCGTGATCAAGACTTTGGAAATTAGAGAGGAAGAGGTAGAGGATGTGGACAAGAAAGAGGAGGCTTCTGTGGTACCTATTTCCATTTTAATGAAGAAGGTCATTGTGCCTTTGAATGCCCTCAATGACAAGGAAAGATAGATAGGAGAGCTAAGGGCCAAGCTAGGGTTGTTCATGTGGATGAGGATGCACAATCATCACATTCAGAGGATGTAAAAATAGGAGAGACCTTAGTGAATGAAAGGGTCCTACTAAGTGGTGAGATCGAAACAGGACAACGAAGGAGTTTGTTCTGTACTAGATGCAAGTGTGAGGATAAATGTTGTGACATGATCATTGATGGTGGTAGCACAGATAACTCCCAATTTTGAAGCTCAAGAGCGAGAGACATCCCTAGCTTTATAAGATTGCTTGGGTGAAAGATGATCATAAGGTCTTGGTAAGTGAACAATGTTTAGTAAACTTCAAAATTGGGAGTTACCATGATGAAGTTATCTGTGATGTTATTCTGATGGATGTTTCCCGTCTATTGTTGGGTAGACCATGGCAGTTTGATAGACATGCAGTACATGATGGACATGCAAACACATACTCTCTAACAAAGGATGGAGTTTGCCACAAATTGAAGCCCATGAAAAAAGAAGGTGAAAAGGTATGTAGCAGTGCTAGGATTTGTCTTGTTGATGGAAGAAAGTTTTTAGATGGCATGAAACATCAGTGTACATGCTATGCTTTGATTCCTAGGAAAGATAAAGAAGGTAGTAGTGAAATACCACTTGAAGTTTCAGATTTACTAGGTGAGTTTGGAGATATTATCTCTAATAATGTTCCAAAAGGATTGCCACCAGTAAGGCAAATCAGTTATCAAATACATCTGATCCCAAGAGCTATTTTTTCTAACAAGGCTACTCAAAAGATGACTCCTACTGAAACAGAGGAGCTAAATAGATCATGGATAGATGCCTATGGATACATACATACAAGATATATACATGTATGTATGTATGTATGCATCCATACATACATATATCTATGTATATATTGCATACATTCATAGATATGCATGCATGCATACATACATATATATATCTATGTATACATGCATGCATGCATTGATATATCTATGTATGTATGCAATGTATACATAGGTATATGTATATATACATGTATCAATGCATCCATCCATACATACATGTATTTATGTATGTATGCATGTATACATAGATGCATGGATGTATGTATGCATCCATGCATACATGTATGGATGGATGCATTCGTACATTCATTTATCCATGTATGTATACATGCATGCATACATATATATGTATATCTGTATATGTATGCATGAATATGCATAGATATATGTATGTATGCCTGCATATGCATACATATATGTATATGAATATGTATATGTATATGTATGTATGCATGCATATGTATATGTATGTATATGTATATGTATATATATATGAATGTATGTAGGCATGCATATGTATATGTATATGTATGTATGCATGCATGCATCATATATACGTATATCTATGTATGCATGCATGCATCCATACATGGATGCATATGAATAGATATATGTATGTATGCATGCATATGCATACATATATGTATATGAATATGTATATGTATATGTATGTATGCATGCATATGTATATCTATGTATATGTATGTGTATGTGTATATGTATGTGTATGTATGTATGCATGCATATGTATATTTATATGCATATGTATGTATACATGCATGTATCCATACATGCATGCATACATACATACATACATGTATGTATATTACATACATACACATACATACATACATGTATGTATGTATGTATATATATGTAAACATACATACATACACATGCATGCATACATACATGTATGTATGTATGTATTGATACACACACATGAATGCACACACATGCATGCATGCATGCATGCATCCTACATAAGTATATGTATGTATGCATCCATGCATACATACATACATAGCATACATGCATCGATATATCTATTCATGCATGCATATATGCATAGATACATGTATGCATCTATGTATACATGCATACCTCCATAGATACATGATGCAGGAGCATCTAGAAGTATAAGGGCAATCCTGTATCACCAAAAAAAAAATGTACTTAGACTTTATTTCTGTTTCATGTGTTTTCATTTTTGGATACCCATTTAGGTCAAATAAAGGTTTCAACTCTCACAATTCCACAATCAGTGTTCTAGGATAGATTATTTGGACACCTTGGGATACGTGTAAATCTCCAAAAAAATAGGAGTATGTAATTGGGTCATCATTTTAGGTAAAATAGAAGGTGTAAATTGGTTAGATGAATGTAATTGTAATTTAGAGCATTCCAAAAAAAAAGTTAGGTCAAAAGGCCCCATGGTTTGAAAGTTATTGCGATTTTTCAAGTTTTGGAAACTTCGTAAGAACGCTTCAAAGTCAAGTTAGGGGAATTAATTGATCCTAAAAAGGGCTTAAAAATGGGGTACAAGTGAAGATCATCCATAGGGCTATAAAGAACTTTTAGAGCATTCTAAAAATGTAAACGGTTCGTCAATCGGAGCTATGGTTCAAAAGTTATGCCTCCCGAAAGTTCGATTACCATTTTTGGATTCTTCTAGATTTGTGTCGACTTCTAGCACAGCTTCTGGAGCCTTCTATTTGGTCGGTGGATGCCTACTAGCACTTTCTACAATTTATTCCTAGTCCTTAACCCTTTGGGGTCTATTTATGGAGATTTCTAGCATTGTAAAAGGCAGTTCGGAGTGGAGTTTGAGAGGAGGTACTGAAAGGAGAAATTATCTCCAGATTTATGTTATTGTAAGCCCTTAGGGTATGTTTTGAATTTAATTTTCTCTGTACTGTATGTACTAGCTTATTTTCTTAGTTAGTACAATTTTCCTTTTTTTGTTGTCTCCATTTTGTGCTTGGGTTGTGTCCCCATCAAGTGGTATTAGAGCCAGTTTTCTTGAGTGTGTAGATAGAGCGCCGATTGTGAGGCAGTTTGCACCAGGACTGTGTGGTTGTGGGTTCAAGTTAGAAGATGCCTCCATGAAGAGAGCATGGCAGAAGGCCCAGAGCTATTAATCTTGAGGAGGTTAGAGCCCTTCAAAGGAAGGTACAGGCATTGCAAGAGGAGCTTCATAGAGGAGCTAATGTTGCTGCAGGTGATGACAGTGAGGATGACAATGAAGAAGAAGAAATGGGACTAGAAGCGGAATTTGACAGGGAAGTTCTGAATCAGGAAGAGGAAAGGATTTTTAGGGCCATTACTAAGTTTGGGAAAAGACCTATAATTGAAGTACATATATTTTCCAAAAATCTGAAACCAGATGAGTTGATCAATTGGATCAATGAACTTGAAGAATACTTTGAGTATGAGGATATCAGGCACCCAGATAGGGTTAAGTTTACAAAGGCCAAACTAAAAGGCCATGCCAAAATCTGGTGGCAAGAGGTTTAATTGGAAAGAAACAGAAGACAAAAGGAGAAGATCACAACGTGGGATCGCATGGTGGACAAATTGAAAAAGTAGTTCATTCCTATGGACTACGAGCTTGATTTGTTCAAGAAGATGCATTGGTTAAAGCAAGCAAGAAGATTAGTCCAAGAATATACAAAGGAGTTTTATCGACTTTTGATTAGAGTAGGGCATGCAGAAGCAAATAAGGAGAAGGTTTCTCATTATATCAGTGGATTGCGACCTAACATCCAGGAGGAATTAAGTCTGGTAAGAATGACCAGTGTTGAAGAGGCATACAAATTTTCCCTACAAGTTGAAGAGAAGCTAAATAAAAGGTTTGAAGGAAGACAAAGAGGGCACGGTCAAGGAGGAAGGGGTAGTGGTAGGTCATTTGGAGGCCAAAATTAAACCCAAAAGAAAAATGAAGATGTGGGTACCAGCAGAAACTAGAGGAACGAGGGTTTTAACTGCTCTCGTGATCAAGACTTTGGAAATTAGAGAGGAAGAGGTAGAGGATGTGGACAAGAAAGAGGAGGCTTCTGTGGTACCTATTTCCATTGTAATGAAGAAGGTCATTGTGCCTTTGAATGCCCTCAACGACAAGGAAAGACAAATAGGAGAGCTGAGGGCCAAGCTAGGGTTGTTCATGTGGATGAGGATGCACAATCATCACATTCAAAGGATGTAAAAATAGGAGAGACCTTAGTGAATGAAAGGGTCCTACTAAGTGGTGAGATCAAAATAGGAAAACGAAGGAGTTTTTTCTGTACTGGATGCAAGTGTGAGGATAAATGTTGTGACATGATCATTGATGGTGGTAGCACAGATAACTTGGTATCAGAGGAGATGGTCTCTAAGCTGAAGCTCAAGAGGGAGAGACATCCCCAGCTTTATCAGATTGCTTGGGTGAAAGATGATCATAAGGTCTTGGTAAGTGAACAATGTTTAGTAAACTTCAAAATTGGGAGTTACCATGATGAAGTTATCTGTGATGTTATTCCGATGGATGTTTTCCATCTATTGTTGGGTAGACCATGACAGTTTGATAGACATGCAGTACATGATGGACATGCAAACACATACTCTCTAACAAAGGATGGAGTTTGCCACAAATTGAAGCCCATGAAAAAAGAAGGTGAAAAGGTATGTAGCAGTGCTAGGATTTGTCTTTTTGATGGAAGAAAGTTTTTAGATGGCATGAAACATCAGTGTACATGCTATGCTTTGATTCTTAGGAAAGATAAAGAAGGTAGTAGTGAAATACCACTTGAAGTTTCAGATTTACTAGGTGAGTTTGGAGATATTATCTCTAATAATGTTCCAAAAGGATTGCCACCAGTAAGGCATATCAGTTATCAAATACATCTGATCCCAAGAGCTATTTTTTCTAACAAGGCTGCTCACAAGATGACTCCTACTGAAACAAAGGAGCTAAATAGATCATGGAAAGATGCCTATGGATACATACATACAAGATATATACATGTATGTATGTATGTATGCATCCATACATACATATATCTATGTATATATTGCATACATTCATAGATATGCACGCATGCATACATACACATATATATCTATGTATACATGCATGCATGCATTGATATATCTATGTATGCAATATGTATATATATACATGTATCAATGCATCCATCCATACATACATGTATCTATGTATACATACATATTGCATATGCATGCATGCATCTATGTATACATACATATATCTATGTATGTATACATGTATGCATGCATGCATGCATACATCCATACATAAATGTATTTATGTATGTATGCATGTATACATAGATGCATGGATGTATGTATGCATCCATGCATGCATGTATGGATGGATGCATTCGTACATCCATTTATCCATGTATGTATACATGCATGCATACATATATATGTATATCTGTATATGTATGCATGAATATGCATAGATATATGTATGTATGCCTGCATATGCATACATATATGTATATGTATATGTATGTATGCATGCATATGTATATGTATGTATATGTATATGTATATATATGAATGTATGTAGGCATGCATATGTATATGTATATGTATGTATGTATGCATGCATCATATATACGTATATCTATGTATGCATGCATGCATCCATACATGGACACATATGCATAGATATGTATGTATGCATGCATATGTATATGTATGTATATGTATGTGTATGTGTATATGTATGTGTATGTATGTATGCATGCATATGTATATGTATATGCATATGTATGTATGTATGCATGCATGCATCCATACATGCATGCATACATACATACATACATGTATGTATGTATGTATATATATGTAAACATACATACATACACATGCATGCATACATACATGTATGTATGTATGTATGTATTGATGCACACACATGCATCGATGCATGCATCATACATACGTATATGTATGTATGCATACATGTATGTATGGATGTGTATATATGTATAAATACATACATACATGTATGGATGTATGTATGTACGTATTGACACACACACATGTATGCATGCATGCATGCATCCTACATAAGTATATGTATGTATGCATCCATGCATACATACATACATAGCATACATGCATAGATATATCTATTCATGCATGCATAGATGCATAGATACATGTATGCATCTATGTATACATGCATACCTCCATAGATACATGATGCAGGAGCATCTAGAAGTATAAGGGCAATCCTGTATCACCAAAAAAAAAATGTACTTAAACTTTGTTTCTATTTCATGTGTTTTCATTTTTGGATACCCATTTGGGTCAAATAAAGGTTTCAACTCTCACAATTCCACAATCAGTGTTCTAGGATAGATTATTTGGACACCTTGGGATACATGTAAATCTCCAAAAAAATAGGAGTATGTAATTGGGTCATCATTTTGGGTAAAATAGAAGGTGTAAATTGGTTAGATGAATATAACTGTAATTTAGAGCATTCCAAAAAAATAATCAGGTCAAAAGGCCCCATGGTTTGAAAGTTATTGCGATTTTTCGAGTTTTGGAGACCTCGTAAGAATGCTTATAAGTCAAGTTAGGGGAGTTAATTGATCCTAAAAAGGGCTTAAAATGGGGGACAAGTGAAGCTCATCCATAGGGCTATAAAGCACTTTCAGAGCATTCTGAAAATGTAAACGGTTCGTCAATCGGAGCTACGATTCAAAAGTTATGCCTCCCAAAAGTTCGATTACCATTTTTGGATTCTTCTAGATTTGTGTCGACTTCTAGCACAGCTTCTGCAGCCTTCTATTTGGTCGGTGGATGCCTACTAGCACTTTCTACAATTTATTCCTAGTCCTTAACCCTTTGGGGTCTATTTAAGGAGATTTCTAGCATTGTAAAAGGCAGTTCGGAGTGGAGTTTTAGAGGAGGTACTGAAAGGAGAAATTATCTCCAGATTTATGTTATTGTAAGCCCTTAGGGCATGTTTTGAATTTAATTTTCTCTGTACTGTATGTACTAGCTTATTTTCTTAATTAATACAATTTTCCTTTTTTTTTTGTGTCCATTTTGTGCTTGGGTTGTGTCCCCATCAAGTGGTATCAGAGCCGGTTTTCTTGAGTGTGTAGATAGAGCACCGACTGTGAGGCAGTTGGCACTAGGACTGTGTGGTTGTGGGTTCAAGTTAGAAGATGCCTCCATGAAGAGAGCATGGCGGAAGGGCCAGAGCTATTAATCTTGAGGAGGTTAGAGCCCTTCAAAGACAGGTACAAGCATTGCAAGAGGAGCTTCGTAGAGGAGCTAATGTTGCTGCAGGTGATGACTGTGAGGATGACAATGAAGAAGAAGAAATGGGACTAGAAGCGGAATTTGATAGGGAAGTTCTGAATCAGGCAGAGGAAAGTTTTTTTAAGGCCATTACTAAGTTTGGGAAAAGACCTACAATTGAAGTACATATATTTTCAGGAAATCTAAAACCAGATGAGTTGATCGATTGGATCAATGAACTTGAAGAATACTTTGAGCATGAGGATATCAGGCACCCAGATAGGGTTAAGTTTACAAAGGCCAAACTGAAAGGCCATGCCCAAATCTGGTGGCAAGAGGTTTAATTGGAAAGAAACAGAAGACAAAAGGAGAAGATCACAAGGTGGGATCGCATGGTGGACAAATTGAAAAAGTAGTTCATTCCTATGGACTACGAGCTTGATTTTTTCAAGAAGATGCATTGGTTAAAGCAAGTAGGAACATTAGTCCAAGAATATACACAGGAGTTATATCGACTTTTTATTAGAGTAGGGCATGCAGAAGAAAATAAGGAGAAGGTTTCATATTATATCAGTGGATTGCAACCTAACATCGAGGAGGAATTAAGTCTGGTAAGAATGACTAATGTTGAAGAGGCATACCAATTTTCCCTACAAGTTGAAGAGAAGCTAAATAAAAGGTTTGAAGGAAGACAAAGAGGGCACGGTCAAGGAGGAAGGGGTAGTGGTAGGTCATTTGGAGGCCGAAATGAAACCCAAAAGAAAAATGTAGATGTGGGTACCAGCAGAAACTAGAGGAACGAGGGTTTTAACTGCTCTCGTGATCAAGACTTTGGAAATCAGAGAGAAAGAGGTAGAGGATGTGGACAAGGAAGAGGAGGCTTCTGTGGTACCTATTTCCATTGTAATGAAGAAGGTCATTGTGCCTTTGAATGCCCTCAATGACAAGGAAAGATAGATAGGAGAGCTGAGGGCCAAGCTAGGGTTGCTCATGTGGATGAGGATGCACAATCATCACATTCAGAAGATGTAAAAATAGGAGAGACCTTAGTGAATGAAAGGGTCCTACTAAGTGGTGAGATTGAAACAGGACAACGGAGGAGTTTGTTCTGTACTAGATGCAAGTGTGAGGATAAATGTTGTGACATGATCATTGATGGTGGTAGCACAGATAACTTGGTATCAGAGGAGATGGTCTCTAAGCTGAAGCTCAAGAGGGAGAGACATCCCTAGCCTTATCAGATTACTTGGGTGAAAGATGATCATAAGGTCTTGGTAAGTGAACAATGTTTAGTAAAATTCAAAATTGGGAGTTACCATGATGAAGTTATCTATGATGTTATTTCGATGGATGTTTGTCATCTATTGTTGGGTAGACCATGGCAGTTTGATAGACATGTAGTACACGATGGACATGCAAACACATACTCTCTAACAAAGGATGGAGTTTGCCACAAATTGAAGCCCATGAAAAAAGAAGGTGAAAAGGTATGTAGCAGTGCTAGGATTTGTCTTGTTGATGGAAGAAAGTTTTTAGATGGCATGAAACATCAGTGTACATGCTATGCTTTGATTCCTAGGAAAGATAAAGAAGGTAGTAGTGAAATACCACTTGAAGTTTCAGATTTACTAGGTGAGTTTGGAGATATTATCTTTGATAATGTTCAAAAAGGATTGCCACCAGTAAGGCAAATCAGTTATCAAATACATCTGATCCCAAGAGCTATTTTTCCTAACAAGGCTGCTCACAACATGACTCCTACTAAAACAGAGGAGCTAAATAGATCATGGATAGATGCCTATGGATACATACATACAAGATATATACATGTATGTATGTATGTATGCATCCATACATACATATATCTATGTATATATTGCATACATTCATAGATATGCACGCATCCATACATACATATATATATCTATGTATACATGCATGCATGCATTGATATATCTATGTATGTATGCAATGTATACATAGGTATATGTATATAGCTATGTATGCAATATGTATATATACATGTATCAATGCATCCATCCATACATACATGTATCTATGTATACATACATATTGCATATGCATGCATGCATCTATGTATACATACATGTATCTATGTATGTATACATGTATGCAAGCATGCATGCATACATCCATACATACATGTATTTATATATGTATGCATGTATACATAGATGCATGGATGTATGTATGCATCCTTGCATGCATGTATGGATGGATGCATTCGTACATCCATTTATCCATGTATGTATACATGCATGCATACATATATATGTATATCTGTATATGTATGCATGAATATGCATATATATATGTATGTATGCCTGCATATGCATACAAATATGTATATGAATATGTATATGTATATGTATGTATGCATGCATATGTATATGTATGTATATGTATGTATATGTATATATATATATATATATATGAATGTATGTAGGCATGCATATGTATATGTATATGTATGTATGTATGCATGCATCATATATACGTATATCTATGTATGCATGCATGCATCCATACATGGACGCATATGCATAGATATATGTATGTATGCATGCATATGCATACATATATGTATATGAATATGTATATGTATATGTATGTATGTATGTATATGTATGTGTATGTGTATATGTATGTGTATGTATGTATGCATGGATATGTATATGTATATGTATATGCATATGTATGTATGTATGCATGCATGCATCCATACATGCATGCATACATACATACATACATACATACATACATACATGTATATTGCATACATATATGTATGTATGCATGCATGTATATATACATGCATGCATACATACATACACATACATACATACATGTATGTATGTATGTATATATATGTAAACATACATACATACACATGCATGCATACATACATGTGTGTATGTATGTATTTATTGATACACACACATGAATGCACACACATGCATGCATGCATTCATCATACATACGTATATGTATGTATGCATACATGTATGTATGGATGTGTATATATGTATACATACATACATACATGTATGGATGTATGTATGTACGTATTGACACACACACATGCATGCATGCATGCATGCATCCTACATAAGTATATGTATGTATGCATTCATGCATACATACATACATAGCATACATGCATAGATATATCTATTCATGCATGCATAGATGCATAGATACATGTATGCATCTATGTATACATGCATACCTCCATAGATACATGATGCAGGAGCATCTACAAGTATAAGGGCAATCCTGTATCACCAAAAAAAAAAATGTACTTAGACTTTGTTTCTGTTTCATGTGTTTTCATTTTTAGATACCCATTTGGGTCAAATAAAGGTTTCAACTCTCACAATTCCACAATCAGTGTTCTAAGATAGATTATTTGGACACCTTGGGATACGTGTAAATCCCCAAAAAAATAGGAGTATGTAATTGGGTCATCATTTTGGGTAAAATAAAAGGTATAAATTGGTTAGATGAATTTAATTGTAATTTAGAGCATTCCAAAAAAAAATCAGGTCAAAAGGCCCCATGGTTTGAAAGTTATTGTGATTTTTCAAGTTTTGGAGACCTCGTAAGAATGCTTCAAAGTCAAGTTAGGGGAATTAATTGATCCTAACAAGGGCTTAAAAACTGGGGACAAGTGAATCTTATCCATAGGGCTATAAAGCACTTTCATAGCATTCTGAAAATGTAAACGGTTCGTCAATCGGAGCTACGGTTCAAAAGTTATGCCTCCCGAAAGTTCGATTACCATTTTTGGATTCTTCTAGGTTTGTGTCAACTTCTAGCACAGCTTCTGGAGCCTTCTATTTGGTCGGTGGATGCCTACTAGCACTTTCTACAATTTATTCCTAGTCCTTAACCCTTTGGGGTCTATTAAAGGAGATTTCTAGCATTGTAAAAGGTAGTTCGGAGTGGAGTTTTAGAGGAGGTACTGAAAGGAGAAATTATCTCCAGATTTATGTTATTGTAAGAACTTAGGGCATGTTTTGAATTTAATTTTCTCTGTACTGTATGTACTAGCTTATTTTATTAGTTAATACAATTTTCCTTTTTTTGTTGTGTCCATTTTGTGCTTGGGTTGTGTCCCCATCAAGTGGTATTAGAGCCAGTTTTCTTGAGTGTGTAGATAGAGCGCCGACTGTGAGGCAGTTTGCACCAAGACTGTGTGGTTGTGGGTTCAAGTTAGAAGATGCCTCCATGAAGAGAGCATGGTGGAAGGGCCAGAGCTATTAATCTTGAGGAGGTTAGAGCCCTTCAAAGGCAGGTACAAGCATTGCAAGAGGAGCTAATGTTGCTGCAGGTGATGACAGTGAGGATGACAATGAAGAAGAAGAAATGGGACTAGAAGCAGAATTTGATGGGGAAGTTCTGAATCAGGCAGAGGAAAGGATTTTTAGGGCCATTACTAAGTTTGGGAAAAGACCTACAATTGAAGCACATATATTTTCAAAAAATCTGAAACCAGATGAGTTGATCGATTGGATCAATGAACTTAAAGAATACTTTGAGTATGAGGATATCAGGCACCCAGATAGGGTTAAGTTTACAAAGGACAAACTGAAAGGCCATGCCAAAATCTAGTGGCAAGAGGTTTAATTGGAAAGAAATAGAAGACAAAAGGAGAAGATCACAAGGTGGGATCGCATGGTGGACAATTTGAAAAAGTAGTTCATTCCTATGGACTACGAGCTTCATTTGTTCAAGAAGATGCATTGGTTAAATCAAGCAGGAAGATTAGTCCAAGAATATACAGAGGAGTTTTATCAACTTTTGATTAGAGTAGGGCATGCAGAAGAAAATAAGGAGAAGGTTTCTCGTTATATCAGTGGATTGCGACCTAATATCCAGGAGGAATTAAGTCTGGTAAGAATGACCAGTGTTGAAGAGGCATACGAATTTTCCCTACAAGTTGAAGAGAAGCTAAATAAAAGGTTTGAAGGAAGACAAAGAGGGCATGGTCAAGGAGGAAGGGGTAGTGGTAGGTCATCTGGAGGCCGAAATGAAACCCAAAAGAAAAAAGTAGATGTGGGTACCAGCAGAAACTAGAGGAACGAGGGTTTTAACTACTCTCATGATCAAGACTTTGGAAATTAGAGAGGAAGAGGTAGAGGATGTGGACAAGGAAGAGGAGGCTTCTATGGTACCTATTTGCATTGTAATGAAGAAGGTCATTGTGCCTTTGAATGCCCTCAACGACAAGGAAAGACAGATAGGAGAGCTGAGGGCCAAGCTAGGGTTGCTCATGTGGATGAGGATGCACAATCATCACATTCAGAGGATGTAAAAATAGGAGAGACCTTAGTGAATGAAAGGGTCCTACTAAGTGGTGAGATGGAAACAGGACAACAGAGGAGTTTGTTCTGTACTAGATGCAAGTGTGAGGATAAATGTTGTGACATGATCATTGATGGTGGTAGCACAGATAACTTGGTATCAGAGGAGATGGTCTCTAAGCTAAAGCTCAAGAGGGAGAGACATTCCCAATTCTATCAAATTGCTTGGGTGAAAGATGATCATAAGGTCTTAGTAAGTGAACAATGTTTAGTAAAATTCAAAATTGGGAGTTACCTCGATGAAGTTCTCTATGATGTTTTTCCAATGGATGTTTGCCATCTATTGTTGGGTAGACCATGGCAGTTTGATAGACATGTATTACATGATGGACATGCAAACACATACTCTCTGACAAAGGATGGAATTTGCCACAAATTGAAGCCCATGAAAAAAGAAGGTGAAAATGTATGTAGCAGTTCTAGGATTTGTCTTGTGGATGGAAGAAAGTTTTTAGATGGCTTGAAACATCAACGTATGTGCTATTCTTTGATTCTTAGGAAAGATAAACAAGGTAGTAGTGAAATACCACTTGAAGTTTCAGATTTACTATGTGAGTTTGGAGATATTATCTCTAATAATGTTCTAGAAGGATTGCCACCAGTAAGGAAAATCAGTTATCAGATAGATCTTATTCCAGGAGCTAGTTTTCCTAACAAGGCTACTCACAGGATGACTCCTACTAAAACAGAGGAGCTAAATAGACAGGTTCAGGAGCTATTGAGGAATGGCTTGATTTGAGAGAGCCTAAGTCCATGTGCAATACCTATAGTACTCACACCAAAGAAGGATGGAGAGTGGAGGATGTATACAGATTCTCAAGCTATTAATAGGATAACCATCAAGCACCGATTTCCTTTTTCAAGGATGGATGATCTTATGGAATGCTTGAGTGGAGCTCAATACTTCACAAAGATAGATCTCAAGAGTGGCTATCATCAGATACAGATACAAGAAGGAGATGAGTGGAAAATAGTCTTCAAGACCAAGGAGGGTCTTTATGAGTGGTTAGTCATGCACTTTGGATTGACAAAGGCCCCAAGCACCTTCATGCAGCTCATGAATGAGGTACTTAAGAAGTTCTTGAGAAAATTTGTTATTGTTTATTTGGATGATATTTTAATTTTCAGCAAGACTTTGGAAGAACATTTATTGCATATTCATAGTGTCCTTGAAAGGCTAAGGGAAGAGAAAATGTTAATTAATCTAAAGAAGTGTATCTTTGCAAAAAGGGAGTTAGTCTATTTGGGGTTTTTTATGTCACCTGAAGGTCTCAAAATCGATCTAGAGAAGGTAAAAGCCATCTTGGAATGGCCTACTCCAAGGTCTACTACTGAGGTAAGATCATTTCATGGTCTGGTTAGTTTTTACAGGAAGTTTATTAAGAATTTCAGTGGCATATGTGCACCCCTAACTGATACAATAAGAGGGGATAGAAAAGAGTTCAAATGGACTACAACAGTTGTGAGAAGTTTTGAATTGCTGAAGAAGAAGGTGATAGAACAGCCTATGTTGGCACTTCCAGATTTTGGAAAAGTGTTCCAGGTGGATTATGATGCTAGTGGCAGTGCTATTGGATCTATATTAAACCAAGAAGGTGAGCCTATTGCATATTTTAGTGAAAAATTGAATGATGCAAAAAAAAAGTATTATGTTTATGATCAAGAGTTCTATGCAATAGTTCAAGCCTTAAAGAAATGGAGGCATTATTTATTGCCAAAGGAATTTGTTTTGTATACTGATCACCAGGCATTACAGTACCTAAATAGCCAAAGTAAATTGAATCAAAGGCATATGAAGTGGGTAGAGTTCTTGCAGAGCTATACTTTTGTGTTGAAACATAGAAGCAAAAAATCTAATAGGGTTGCAGATGCACTAAGTAGGAGACACTTGTTGTTTACAGTAATACGGGTTGAAGTAGTTTGGTTTGATGAACTCAAGAATCTGTACCCTGATGATCCTGATTTTGCTAAAGCATGGAAAGATTGTAAAGAGCTTGTTGATGTAGATAGAACTAAGTGGTTAGACTATTTGATTCAGGATGGTATGTTATTCAAGGGTAGCTAATTGTGCATTCCAAAGAGTTCCATGAGGGAAAATCTGATTAAAGAGAAACACAGTGGAGGGATGGTAGGACATTTTGGTCAAGATAAGACCATTACCATTCTTAGAGAACATTATTTTTGGCCTCAAATTTCACAAGATGTAAAGAAGTTTTTACAAAGTTGCCAGGTTTGTCAAGTTGCCAAGGGATTTAGCCACAATACTGGACTATATTAGCCATTGCCTGTTCCATCAAAGCCATGGGAGGACATAAGTATGGATTTTGTTCTTGGATTATCGAGGACACAAAGGGGTAATGACTCATTATTTGTGGTGGTTGATAGGTTCTCCAAAATGGCACATTTCATTCTATGCCACAAAACTCATGGTGCTTTCCATATTGCAAACTTTTTTTTCAGAGAGGTGGTAAGAATACATGGTCTTCCAAGGACTATAGTTTCTGATAGAGATACTAAATTTATAGGGTATTTTTGGAGAACATTGTGGAAAAAGTTAAGAACAGACTTAAAATTTAGTTCCACACATAACCCATAGACTGACGACCAAACAGAAGTGGTAAACAAAAGTCTGGGCAATTTGCTGAGATGTTTAGTTGGGGATAAGCTCAAGGGGTGGGATTTGATTCTACCACATGCGAAGTTTTCTTACAATAACTCTGTAAATAGGAGTACTCGTAGATCACCATTCCAAATTGAATATGTAAGTAGCCCAAGGACTGCGCCAGAATTGAGGAATATAGAGCAAGGGGAGAGGACAAGTGTTGAACCTGAGGAATTTGCTGAACATATCAAGCATCTACATGAGGAGGTTCAAGAACACAATACCAAGATGAATCAAGAGTATAAAGCTAGGGCCAATCAAAGGAGAAGACATAAGGAATTCCAAGTAGGGGATCTAGTCATGGTACACTTATGAAAAGAAATATTTCCAGCCAGCACTTACAACAAGCTAAAAATGAAGAAATTTGGTTCCTGCAAAATTCTGAAGAAACATGACTCAAGAAATGCATATGAGGTGGAGTTACCAGATGGTATTCACATTTCTCATATTTTCAACATTGCAGACTTAACAGAGTATCATGAAGATGGTGTAGATGAGGAACTGATGTTAGAGCCATGTCCAATTCTTGCTTCTAAGAAGGAGGAGATAAAAGACATTCTAGATCATAATGTGGGTAGGAGTACCAGAAATAGGTAGTATGAAGAGTATTTGGTCAAGTGGAAAGGATGGCTGATAGAGGACTCAAGTTGGATTTCAGCAGCTGAGGTTTTCCATTTGATATTTCATCTACCATTCATAAAGTGACAGGGTCACTTTTCAATCTACCCTGGGTGTCTAATGCAGGAGCATCCAAAGTTATAAGGGAAATCGTGTGTCACCCAAAAAAAAATGTACTTAGGCTTAGTTTTTCTTTCATGTGTTTTCATTTTTGGATACCCATTTGGGTCAAATAAAGGTTCCAACTCTCACAGTTCCCCTATTAGTGTTCTAGGATAGAGTATTTGAACACCTTGAGATACATGTAAATGTTGAAAAAATAGGAGTATTTAATTGAGCCATCATTTTGATGAACTTGGAGGTGTAAATTGGCCAAACGAATGTAATTTCAATTTAGAGCATTCCAAAAAAAGATTCAGGTCAAAAGGCCCCACGGTTTGAAAGTTATCGCAATTTTTCAATTTTTGGAGACCTCCTAAGAATGCTTCAAAGTTAGGTTAGGGGCATTAAATGACCTCAAAAAGGGTCAAAAAATGGGAGATGAGGAAAGATGGTCCATAGGGCTATAGAGAGCTTCAAGAGCTTTTCAAAAATGTAAACGGTTCATCAATCGGAGCTACAGTTCAAAAGTTATGTCTCCTGAAAAGTTACCATTTTTGGATTCTTCTAGATTTGGACCCATTTCTAACGCGGGTTCTGGAGCCTTCTACTTGGTCGGTGGATGCCTGCTAGCACTTTCTAGAATATATTCCTAGTCCTTAGCCCTCCAAGGTCTATTTAAGGACATTTCTGGCATTGTAAAAGATAATTCGGAGTGGAGTTTGAGAGGAGGTACTAAAAAGTGAAATTATCTCTAGATTTATGCTCTTGTAAGCCTATAGGGCATGTTTAGAAGTCTATTTTCTCTGTACTGGATGTATTAGCTTATTTACAAAGTTAATAAAATTTCCCTTTCCTATTGTGTCCATTCTATGCTTGTGTGGTGTCCCCATCAACCAAGGGTCATGAACTCACTCCATTGGCCTCAATCTAAAAGTATGGATTCTACACGAATCCCAATGTCCATGAAACAAAGAAAAGGTCCAAAAGAAACCATAACAGGTATAAAATCACTCAACCGAACACAATGTCAGGAGTATGGATGCAACATGCATCCCAAGGCAACATAAAAGTGCAAAAGTGGTCTGATTGATATCCAAATGGATCATCAAGGTCCATGACCCACATTGTGCCAAGAAAATAGGGTGGCATGCAAAACGAGGTAAAAACTTCAAATTTTTGAAAAATTGCAAAATTAAAACCCATTTGGCCTTCGGGCACAAAAATCCCAAAAGTCCAAACATAAATGGAATCAGACACCGTATGGAAAAATAGCCAGCATAATGGCATAAAATCTCAAACCCTCATCCTGAAAAAAAGGGAAATGTTCATACCTACCCAACCAAGTAGAACTAACATAAAGAAATGGAGGAGAACACTAGTTCTCAGCCTTCACACAAATGGCTACCAAAAATAGAAGCAGAAATGAAGCTAAACAATAAAACGGGAAAGCCCTACCTCACAGCCAAAAAGGAAAAATGAGAATCTAAACCATAAAATAAATAGCCTGCAAAAGTAGCTGAAAATCACGGCAATCCAAAATTTTCCTGAGCTGGATCCAATGAGCTCAACCTCGCAATGATCCCACGCCCATAGCTCCCACAACGAATAAAACAGTAAATCCTCACGAAGAGGATTTTGGGTTTTACTCTCCAACTCTCTAATTCAAAAGTGAGAAGTGAGGAATTAAATTCCTCTTTGGATATTTATTCACTTTTCGAGTGAATAATCGATTAGGGAAAATAACTACCCAACCTTGTTAAACTTTGAATCGACACCAACGAAAACAAGTTATTCCTATAAATAGGGATTCATCTATGGCAAAGCTGGCAAAAATTAAAATAAATCAATTAAAGAAGCCTGAAAACCCAAAAACACAGAAATCACCTTATTGACTTTCGTGACAATGCGAAACTCTAAATGCACAAACACGCTCACTGGTCTAATCACATAATGAAAATGAGTTCAAATTTAATAATCACCGAAAAGTTTAATTTAAACATTTAATAAAGGATATGTCGACCATATAAGAGCGATATTGGTAAAATATGAAAGGTTGAATCACTAACTCCATGTGCCACTGCCAAGAATATAAATCCTGTACACTAAACAACATGATCAAGTGCAATTGCATATAATAAAATAGCCGAAGCAATAAATGAATTAAATCACCTAATTTAATAATTTATTTAATTATACTAAAGTAATCTATTTATATCACTAACATTCGCATAAAGCATAACAACCCAAGAATGAAGTAAATAACCATAGCATTAAATTCATCATATAATATAATTAGAAGTATTTCCAAATACGAGATAATCAGATATCCTCATAAAACACACTGTCATCTCAAAATGGCATCATCATGCAATATGATTAACTGAACAACATAGTAGTCTAATATCTACGATACTGAAATCAAAGTATAACATCTGACCCTCGGGTCGTCTCAAATGTAAAGCATCACATGAGTAACAAATAGCTCTCTAATAAGAAATATAAGAAGGTAAATGTCTGCAACACATAACCAAATAATCTAACAAGAACAACCCATTTTAATTATTTAAGCATTTAATAATGATTTCTTATAGAATCAACAAAAAGACACTTAAAATGCAAAAGCAAACATAGTCATAAACATGACTAACCACTACTACAGGAACCTAGTCCAATGTAGTGTGGTAAAAAGAACATAGTTCAATCTCTACACACATCTCAAGATAATCATGGAACAACCTCATGATATCACATCGACCCTGGTAACTACTGACAAAAACCTTAGTGAACCTTAAATCACATCATAATCTCATAGATCAGTAGAAGCATAAACAAAGAAACTGAAACATAAACATAAATCCAAACACCTCGATGGTGTAGACCACTCAGTGTCACAATCATGATCCATCACAACAAAAGATCAACAAGGTTGCATCCATCAAGATGACTTATAGAAGTCAAATGGAAGAGGCACTACAATATATATATATATATATATATATATATATATATATATACACACACACACACATGCATGCATGCATAGATATATATATGTATGTATGCAATGTATACATAGATATATGTATGTATGGATGCATGCATGCATGCACACATATATCTATGTATATATTGCATATGCATAGATATGAATGCATGTATACATACATACATACATATATATATATATATATATATATATATATATATATATATATATATATATATATATATATATATATGTATACATGCATGCATGCATAGATATATCTATGTATGTATGCAATGTATACATAGATATATGTATGTATGGATGCATGACTACATATATGTATGGATGCAAGCATGCATGCATCCATATATACATGTATCTATGTATACATACATGTATCTATGTATGTAGACATGTATGCATGCATCCATCCATACATAAATTTATCTATCCATGCATGCATGTATGCATGAATGCATGCATACATACATAAATATATACATCTATATATCTTGTATCCATGCATGCATAGATATATCTATGTATGCATGCAATGTATACATAGATTTATGTATGTATGGATGCATGCATGCATGAATCCATCCATGCATACACATATCTATGTATACATTGCATTTGCATAGGTATGCATGCACACACACACACACACATATATCTATGTATACATGTATAGATATATCTATGTATGTATGCAATGTATACATAGATATATGTATGTATGGATGCATGACTACATATATGTATGGATGCAAGCATGCATGCATCCATACATACATGTATCTATGTATACATACATGTATGTATGTATGTATACATGTATGCATCATACATGTATACATACATGTATCTATCCATGCATGCATGTATCTATTCATATGCATGTATGCATGCATGTATCCATGCATGCATGCATGCATGCATCTATGCACACATGCATACATACATAGATGCATGCATGTATGTATGCATCCATGCATATGCATACATCCATACATACATGTATCTATGTATGACATAGATACATGCAAGGAGGTATGCACTCATGCATGCATGCATATGCATGGATACATAAATACCTGCATGCATCTATGTATATATGCATGTATGCATGGATGCATGCATGGGTGTAGATGCATGCATGCAACCATGCATACATCTATGTATATGTGGATAGATGCATGGATGTATGTATGATGTATGTATGCATGCATACATGCATATGCATACATAAAAGATATATACATGTATACATGTATGTGTGTATGCATGCATTGATGTATGCACATACATGCATCCATGCATTCATGCATGCATGGATAAATGCATGCATAGATACAAGATATATAAATGTATATATGTATATATGTATGTATGCATCCATGTATGTGCATGCATGCATCCATGCATACATGCATGCATATGCATGGATGCATAAATACATGCATGCATCTATGTATGTATGCATCTATGGATAGATGCATGCATCCATACATGCACGGATAGATGCATGCATACATATATGCATGCATGTATGTATGCATACATGCATATGCATGCACATACATGGATGCATACATACATGTATACATGTATACATGCATATATCTTGGATGTATGCATGCATCTACCCATGCATGCATGGATGCATAGATGCATATGCATCCATGCATGCATGGATAGATATATGTATGTATGCATGAATGCATGCATGCATGTATACAAGATACATGCATCCATGCATGCATGTATGCATCCATGCATACATACATGTATGTATGGATGGATGCATTCATACATGTATACATACATAGATACATGTATGTATACATAGATACATGTATGTATGTATACATACATACATAGATATATACATGCATAGATACATACATACATGTATACATACATAGATATATCTATGCATGCATGCATAGATATATCTATGTATGTATGCAATGTATATATAGATATATGTATGTATGGATGCATGCATGCATACATACATATATATGTATGCATCTATATACATACATTAATGTATGAATTTATGCATCCATGCATGCATGTATGAATCCATACATATATATGTATTGATGCATATATATACATACATAAATACATGTATACATGCATATGCATACATACAAGATATATACATGTATGCAATATGTATGTATTTATGTATGTATACATGTATGAATGCATCCATCCATACATACATGTATCTATGTATACATACATATTGCATATGCATGCATGCATGCATGCATCTATGTATACATACATGTATAAATGTAAGTATACATGTATGCATGCATGCTTGCATCCTTGCATACATCCATAGATGCATGCATGTATGGATGGATGCATCCATTCATACATGTATCTATGTATGTATACATGCATGCATACATATATATGTATATACATATAAGTATATGTATGCACGATATGCATACATATATGTATGTATGCATGCATATGCATACATATATGTATATGTATATATATATATGTATATGTATGTATGCATGGATATGTATATGTATATGTACATGTATATGTATGTATGCATGCATACATCCATACATGCATGCAAGTATACACATACATACATACATGTGCATGTATATTACACACATATATGTATGTATGCATGCATGCATTCATACATGCATGCATACATACATACACATACATACATACATGTGTGTATGTATATTGCATAAATATATGTATGTATGCATGCATCATACATACGTATATGTATGTATGCAAGCATGCATGCATACATACATTCACATACATATGTACATGTATGTATGTATATATATGTAAGCATACATACATACACATACATACACATACATACATACATACGTTTATGTATCTATGCATACATGTATGTATGGATGTGTATGTATGTATGTATTGACACACACACATGCATGTATATATACATATTGCATACATAGATATATACATATATCTATGTATCCATTGCATACATACATAGATATATCTATGCATGCATGCATGTATACATAGATATATATCTGTATGCATGCATGCATGCATATCTATGTATGTATGGAAGAATACATACATACTTACATACATACATGTATACATGTATATATCTTTTATCTATGCATATGCATGTATGCATGCATACATACTTGCACACATCTATGCATGCATGGATGCATACATCCATCCATGCATCTATGTATACATGCATACATACATGTATACATGTATGTATGTATGTATATATATGCATGCATACATATATATGTATGGATGCATACATACATGCATGCATGCATATATCCATACATGTATATATGTATATAGATGCATATATATATATATATATATATATATATATATATATATATATGCCTGCATCCATACATACATATATCTATGTTTACATTGCATACATAAATAGATATATCTATGTATACATACATACATACATACATACATACATACATACATATATATATATATATATATATATATATATATATATATATCTATGGATACATGCATGCATGCATAGATATATCCATGTATGTATGCAATGTATACATAGATATATGTATGTATCGATGCATGACTGCATAGATGTATGGATGTATGCATGGATGCATCCATACATACATGTATGGATGCATCCATCCATACATACATGTATCTATGCATGCATGCATACATGCATGCATGGATGCATACATACATACATACATGTATACATGTATATATCTTGTATGTATGCATATGCATGTATGCATGCATCTATCCATGCATGCATGGATGGATGCATACATGCATACATATATAGATGCATGCATGTATGCATCTATGCATATATGCATGCATGCATCTATGCATACATGCATACATACATAGATGCATGCATGTATGTATGCATCCATACATACATGTATCTATTTATGACATAGATACATGGATGGATGCATGCATCCATGCATGCATGGATGAATGCATCCAAGCATGCATAGATGCATGCATATGCATGGATGCAGAAATACATGCATGCATCTATGTATGACATAGATACATGCATAGATGCATACATTATGCATCCATGCATGCATATGCATGGATGCTTAAATACCTGCATGCATCTATGTATATATGCATCTATGCATGGATGTAGATGCATGCATGGATGTATGCAAATACATGCATGCATATGCATGGACCATACATGCATGCATGCATCTATGTATGTATGCATGCATGCATGGATAGATGCATGCATACAAGATATATACATGTATACATGTATGTATGTATGCATGCATCCATGCATACATACATGCATGCATTTATGCATGCTTGAATAGATACATGTATGTATGGATGGATGCATGCATATGCATAGATACAAGATATATACATGTATCTATGTATGTATACATGTGTGTGAATACATATATACATACATACATATATGTATGTATGTATATATGTGTATGTTTGTATGTGTATGTATGCATACATATATATACATACATACATACATATACGTATGTATGATGCATGAATACACACATCTATATATGTATGCATGCATACATACATATTGTTTTCATGCATACATATACGTATGTATGATGCATGCATACATACATAGATACATGTATGTATATATATCTATGTATACATACGTATATGCATGTATGGATATATATCTATGCATGCATATATATATATATATATATATACACGCATGCATGCATAGAATCATATATACGTATATATATGTATGCATGCATGCATGCATACATACGTATATGCATGTATACATAGATATATGTATGTATATCTATGTATACATGCATACATACATATATCTATGTATGCATGCATACATACATAGATAAATGTATGTATGTATATCTATGTATATATATGTATATGCATGTATGGATAGATATCTATGCATGCATATATATATATATATGCATGCATGCGTGTATACATAGATATATATATATATATATATATATATATATATATATATATATATGCTTGAATGCATGCATATGCATACATCCATACATACATGTATCATGCATACATATATAAGTATGTATGCATATGCATGCATGCAATACATACATAGATAGATAGATGTATGTATGGATGGATGTATGTATGTATGGATGGATGTATGTATGGATGCATGCATATGCATACATTAATATATATGTATGCATACATGCATATGGATGCATGATACATGTATATATATATATGCATGCATCCATACATAGATATATCTATGCATGAATGCATCCATACATACATTTACCTATGTATGATGCATGCATGCATGCATGCATAGACATAGGTACATGTATGCATGCATGCATGCATAGACATAGGTACATGTATGCATGCATGCATTATACATAGATACATCTATGTATGGATGCATGTATGCATGCATGCATATATATATATACATACATTCATGCATATATCCATATCTATGCATATATACATACATATCCATATCTATCCACATGCATATGTCCATACATAGATGTACATCTATGTATGCATGCATGCATAGATATATCTAAGTATGCATGCGTGCATGCATGCATACATAGATATATCTATGTATCCATGCATGCATGCATGCATACGTAGATATATCTATGCATGCATGCATACGTAGATATATCTATGCATGTGTGCATACATGTATCTATGTATGATGAATGCATGCATGCATCATTGATGACGGGCCACACCACCTGTACCAAGTCACAACCAAAAATGCAACAATATGGAGATAGAGAGATGACAAAAATGCTTCATAAATCATCCATTAATACTTGAAATTCATTACTATATTCTCCAAATGAAAGGACTCCAAATTCTTATAATAAAAGAGAGATTCCTCACTAAGGGCTTCCAACTAGAAGAGCTTACAACAAAGAGCTTCTTTTTGAAGACTTCTACTTCCCAAGCTTCTACTTCTCGAGCTTGCTTACAAGAGATTGCATACAAAGAGCTTCTACTTGAAGACCTTCACTTGAAGAGCTTCTATTTTCTCAACTTGATTACAAATGATAATAAGCCTTGCTTAAATAGGAACTTCTAACTTAGGACATTACAAACACAACCAATGTGGGATAAAAGATAAATAAAACTACTTTTAAATAAATATTAAATTTCCACCCAAATACAACTAAGCACCCAACAAATATTAAATGCATGATTTAAGGGAATTTTCACAAACTTCTAAATTGCCACCTACACACCTCGATTAATGAAATGACAACTATTTTTTATTATTTTCTATTTATGCCACCCATGCACCTTGAAAATAGAAATTCCTCTTTTCTCCATTTTTCCTATTTTCAATTTTTTTAATTTTCTTTCTATTTTTGTCACTTTCTCTCTCCTCTATAATTTCTTTCTCTCTCTCTCTCTCTCTCTCTCTCTCTCTCTCTCTCTCTTTAATAATAAAGTTTTGCAAGATGCTCCTGCATCAGACTCCCTTGGTAGATAGAAAAGCGTGTCCCACACTTTGATGCCAAAAGAAATATATACAACCATCTTCATCTTCAGCACAAGCTTCCACCTCAACAGAGACAAGAAAACCAACATGCAAATCTTCCAAAAAAATTTTGTTGATGCATGATGCTTCTGCATCCGACTCCCATGGTAGGAAAAATTTTGTGAATATGGATTCACAAAATGAAGTAGCCATTGTTGAGATTTTTTTTTTCTCTTCCTCCAACACATAGCTGGAACAAATATCTAGTGCAGATATATTTCCTTCTTTTTTCTTTTCCAACACCTGGCTGGAACAAGTGTTTGCTACTAAAATCTCTCTTCTACAATGAACTCTATCCAAGTATAACTCTCATCCTCATCCAATCTTGTTGAATTAATCACACCTGTAATAAACCCAGCAACACCATACCAATCTTCCTTTGCATACCACACATCACTAACAAGATCCTCATGCAAAACATCATCAATATCTTTTAAACTCATATCAAAGACAACATTCCATGATTCATAAGAATTTACCTCATTGACATCATCTTTTCTTGCCTCTTTTATGTCGTCAACAATGCATGTAACTATTCCACTTGCTTGATCTCCAACGAAGGCACTATACTTTTCCTCCATTGCTGCAATCTTCACATCATCTTGATCTATTTTAGGTTCATAAATCTTGCCATCTTCATGCTCTTCCTCTTCTCTTTCAACTTCTTCAACTTTAGGTTCACAAATAATTTTCTCTTCATCCGCTTGCTCTTCCACTGGATCATCTTTCTTTTCCACATCCAAGGAATTATCAACATCTCTTTTTTGGTGACATGCTCTTCATTTTCGCAACTCAGTTTCTAATTCATTCACTTGCTTCTGGAAATCAACTAACAATGATTGTTGATTTCTTGCTCTAAATTTCTTAAGTCAAGTAATCCTCAGAATCCATCCAATCACAAAAGTCATCTTCTTCTTTCTCTCCTCCATAATCAAGTCTTGAGAAGACAAATCTCATCCAAAACAAGAACCTCATGCAAACTGCCTCACAGTCGATGCTCTGTCTACACAATCAAGAACTTCTTCACAAACTTCATCCAACTCAAGGTCCTGGTGCAAAGTGCCTCACATTTGGCAATCTGTCCGCACGCTCAGGAACTTCCGCTCTACTAAACTTCACCCAACCAAGTTCTTAGTACAAACTACCTCACACTTAGGCAATCTGCTTGTACACTCAGGAACAACTAGGCTCTGATACCACTGATGACAGGCACGCCACCCGTACCAACTCACAACCAAAAAATAATAATATGGAGATAGAGAGAGATGACAAAATGCTTCATAAAAATTCCATTAATACTTGATATTCATTAGAAGAGATTACATTTGAAGAGCTTACAATTCAAGAACTTCTATTTCTTGAACTTGATTACAAATGATAATAAGCCTTGCTTAAATAGGAACTTCTAACCCAAGACATTACAAACACAACCAACATGGGATAAAAGGTAAATACAACTACATTTAAATAAATATTAAATTCCCACCCAAATACAACTAAGCACCCAACAAATATTAAATGCATTATTTAAGAGACTTTTCACAAACTTCTAAATTGCCACCTACACACCTCGATTAATGGAATGACAACTATTTTTTATTATTTTCTATTTATGTCATCCATGCACCTTGAAAATAGAAATGCCTCTTTTCTCCATTTTTCCTATTTTCAAATTTATTTTATATTTTCTTTCTATTTTTGTCACTTTCTCTCTCCTCTATAATTTTTTTTTTTCTCTTCTCTATTTCTCTCTCTCTCTTTTTTTTTTTTAATAATAAAGTTTTGCAAGATATATATATATATATATATATATATATATATATATATATATATATATATATATCCATACATATCCATACATAGATATATGTATGGATATATGTATAGATGCATGCATGCATCCATACATAGATACATGTATCTATGTATACATACATGTATCTATGTATGTATACATGTATGCATGCATCCATCCATCCATACATATATCTTGCATGTATGTGTGCACGTATGGATGTATACATACATACATGCATGTATACATGTATGTATGTATGCATATATATGCAAGAATACATATATATGTATGTATACATGCAAGAATATGTATTTATGTACATATATATATATGTACATACATAGGCATGCATGCATATATACATATATCTATTGCATAGAACTCTTGATCATAAACAGAATACTTCTTCTTTGCATCATTCAATTTTTCACTAAAATATGTAATAGGCTTACCATCTTGGCTTAATACAGCCTCAATAGCGCTGCAACTAGTATCACAATCCACCTGGAACACCTTTCTAAAATCTAGAAGTGCCAACACAGGTTGTTCTGTCACCTTCTTCTTTATCCTTTCAAAACTTCTCGTAGCTGCTGCAGTCCATTTGAACTCTTTTCTATCCCCTCTTATTGTGTCAGTTAGGGGTGCACATATGCCACTGAAATTCTTAATAAACTTCTTGTAAAAACTAACCAGACCATGAAATGATCTTACCTCAGTAGCAGACCTTGGAGTAAGCCATTCCAAGATGGCTTTTACCTTCTCTAGATCCATTTTCAGACATTCAGGTGATATAACAAACCCCAAATAGAATAACTCCCTGTTTGCAAAGATACACTTCTTCAAATTAATTAACAATCTCTCTTCCCTTAACCTTTCAAGGACACTACAAATATGCAATAAATGTTCTTGCAAAGTCTTGCTGAAAATTAAAATATCATCCAAATAGACAATAAAATTTTTTCCCAAGAACTTCTTAAGTACCTCATTCATAAGCCGTATGAAGGTGCTTGGGGCGTTCGTCAATCCAAAGGGCATGAATAACCACTCATAAAGACCCTCCTTGGTCTTGAAGGCCATTTTCCACTCATCTCCTTCTCATATCTCTATCTGATGATAGCCACTCTTGAGATCTTTTTTTGTGAAATACTGAGCTCCACTCAAGCAGTCCATAAGATCATCCATTCTTGGCAAAGGAAATCGGTACTTGATGGTTATCCTATTTATAGCTCGAGAGTCTATACATGTCCTCCACTCTCCATCCTTCTTTGGTGCCAATACTATAGGTACTACACATGGACTCAAGCTCTCCCAAATCAAGCCCTTCATCAATAGCTCCTGAACCTATCTATTTAGCTCCTCTGTTTCAGTAGGAGTCATCCTGTGAGTAGCCTTGTTAGACAAACTAGCTCCTGGAATTAGATCTATCTGATGACTGATTTGCCTTACTGGTTGTAATCCTTTTGAAATATTATCAGAGATCATATCTCCAAACTCTCCTAGTAAATTTGAAACTTTGAGTGGTATTTCACTACTACCTTCTTTATCTTTTCTAGGAATCAAAGCATAGTACATATGCTAATGTTTCACTCCATCTAAAAACTTTCTTCCATCAACAAGAAAAATCCTAGCACTGCTACATACCTTTTCACCTTCCTTTTTCATGGGCTTCAATTTGTGGCGAACTCCATCCTTTTTTAGAGAGTATGTGTTTGCATGACCATCATGTACTACATGCCTATCAAACTGCCATGGCCTACCCAACAATAGATGGCAAACATCCATTGGAATAACATCACAAAGAACTTCATCATGGTAACTCCCAATTTTGAATTTCAGTAGACATTGTTCACTTACCAGGACCTTATGATCATCTTTCACCCAAGCAATCCAATAAGGCTGGGAGTGTTTCTCCCTCTTGAGCTTCAGCTTAGAGACCATCACCTCTGACACCAAATTGTCAGTGCTACCACCATCAATGATCACATCACAACATTTTTCTTCACATTTGCACCTGGTACGGAATAAACTCCTCCTTTGTCCTAGTTCTATCTCACCACTTAGTAGGACCCTTTCATTCACTAAAGTCTCTCCTATTTCTGTATCCTCTCAATGTGATGACTGTGCATCCTCATTCACATGAGCAACCCTAGTTTGACCCTTAGCTCTACTATCTGTCCTTCCTTGTCATTGAGGGCATTCAAAGGCACGATGACCTTCTTCATTGCAATGGAAATAGGTACCATAGAAGCCTCCTCTTCCTTGTCCATGTCCTCTACCTCTTCCTCTCTAATTTCTAAAGTCTTGATCACGGGAGCGGTTGAAACCTTCATTTCTTTGGTTTCTGCTAGTACCCACATCTTCATTTTTCTTTTGGGTTTCATTTAAGTCTCCAGATGACCTACTGCTTCCCCTTCCTCCTTAACCATGCCCTCTTTGTCTCCCTTCAAACCTTTTATTCAGCTTCTCTTTGACTCGTAGGGAAAATTGGTATGCCTCTTCAACACTGGTCATTCTTACCAGACTTAATTCTTCCTAGATGCTAGGTTGCAACCCACTGATATAATGAGAAACCTTCTCCTTATTTGCTTTTGCATGCCCTACTCTAATCAAAAGTCGATAAAACTCTTCTGTATTCTTGGACTGATCTTCCTACTTGCTTTAGCCCATGCATCTTCTTAAACAAATCAAGCTCATAGTCTGCAGGAATGAACTGCTTTTTCAATTTGTCCACAATGCGATCCCACCTTGTGATCTTCTCCTTTCATCTTCTATTTCTTTCCAATTGAACCTCTTGCCACTAGATTTTGGCATGGCTTTTCAATTTTTCCTTTGAAAACTTAACCCTATCTGGGTCCCTAATATCCTCATACTCAAAGTATTCTTTCAATTCATTGATCCAGTAGATTAACTCATCTGGTTTCAGATTTCCTAAAAATACACCCACATCAATTGTAGCTCTTTTCCCAAACTTAGTAATGGCCCTAAAAAGCCTTTCCTCTACCTGAGTCAAAACTTTCCTATCAAATTCCCCTTCTGGTCCAATTTCTTCTTCTTCATTGTCATCCTCACTATCGTCACCTACGGCAACATTTGTTCCTCTACAGAGCTCCTCCTACAATGCTTGTACCTGCCTTTGGAGGGCTCTAACCTCCTCAAGATTAATAGATCCAACCCTTCCACCATGCTCTCTTCATGGAGGCATCTTATTAACTCAAACCCACAACCACACAGTCCTAGTGCAAACTGCCTCACAGTCGGTGCTCTGTCTACACACTTAGAAAAACCTGCTCTAATACCACTTGATGGAGACACCACCCAAGCATAGAATGGACATAACAAGAAAGGAAAATTTTATTAACTTTGTAAATAAGCTAATACTTCTAGTACCAAGATAATAGACTTCAAAACATGCCCTATGGGCTTACAATAGCATAAATCTAGAGATAATTTCTCCTTTCAGTACCTCCTCTCAAACTCCACTCCAAAATACCTTTTACAATGCCAAAAATGTCCTTAATTAGACCCTGGACGGTTAAGGACTAGGAATACATTTTAGAAAGTGTTATTAGGTATCCACCGACCAAGTAGAACGCTCCAGAAGCTGTGTTAGAAGTTGGTGCAAATCTAGAAGATTCTAAAAATGGTAATCGAACTTCCAGGATGCATAACTTTTGAACCATAGCTCTGATTGATGAACCGTTTAATTTCTAGAAACCTCTTGAATTGCTCTATAGCCCTATGGACAGGCTTTGCTCATCTCCCATTTTTTGGCCCTTTTCAAGGTCATTTATTGCCCCTAACCTGACTTTGAAGCATTCTTAGGAGGTCTCTAAAAATTGAATAACTGCAATAACTTTCAAACTGTGGGGCCTTTTGACCTGATTCTTTTTTTGGAATGCTCTAAATTACAATTACATTCATCCAACCAATTTACACCTTCTAGTTTACCAAAATAATGGCTCAATTACATACTCCTATTTTTTTCGACATTTACACGTATCACAAAGTGTTCAAATACTCTATCCTAGAACACTAATAGTGAAACTATGAGAATTAGAACCTTTATTTGACCAAATGGGTAGCCAAAAATGAAAACACATGAAACATAAACTAAGTCTAAGTACATTTTTTTGGTTGACACATGATTGCCCTTATACTTCTGGATGCTCCTGCATCACATACATAGATACATGTATGCATGCATATATATATCTACGCATGCATGCATCCACAGATACATGTATCTATGAATGCATATGCATACATACATGTGCATGCATGCATGCATCTATGCATGCATGCATAGATATATGTATGGATATATGTATGGATGCATGCATGCATCCATCCATACATACATGTATCTATGTATACATACATATTGCATACATAGATATATGTATGTATACATACCTATATCTACGTATGGATACATGTATGCATACATCTATATCAATGCATACATGTATACATGCATGCATCCATACATACATACGTAGATACATGTATGTATGGATGCATGCATGTATACATGTATGTATGGATGGATGCATGCATGCATGTATCTATGTATACATACATGTATCTATGTATGTATACATGTATGCATCCATATATGCATCCATACATCTATGTTTATATACATGTATCTATGTATGTATGTATGGATGCATGCATGCATGCATGTATACATAGAGATATTTATGGATGCATGCATGTATCTATGTATACATCCATTTATCCATGTATGTATGAATGTATACATATATGTATGTATGGATGTATACATGTATCCATGTATGTATGCATAGATACATATATGTAAGAATGCATGTATACATATATGTATATACATATATATGTATATGTATATGTATGTATGCATTCATACATCCATAAATACATGTATCTATGTATCGATATATGTATCTCTGCATGTATACATGTATATATGTATGTATATATATGCATGCATACATATGTATGCATGTATGGATGTATACATACATACATACATGTATACATGTATTTATGTATGTATATATATGCATGCATACATATGTATGCATGGTTGGATGCATACATACATACATGTATGTATGTATATATATGCATTCATACATATATATGTATACATGCATGCATACATACATATATATCTATGTATGCATAAATGCATGCATACATAGATATATCTATGTATTTATGCAATGTATACATAGATATATGTATGTATGGATGCATGCATATATGTGTGGTTATATATATAGATGCATGCATGCATCCATCCATCCATACATACATGTATCTATGTATGTATACATGTATGCATGCATCCATCCATATGCATATATCCATACATAGATATATATCTATGTATGCATGCATATATATATATATATATATATATATATATATATATATATATATATATATATATATATATATATATATATCTTTTTATACATGCATACATCCATAGATATATCTATGTATGTATGCAACGTATACATAGATATATGTATGTATGCATGCATGCCTATGTATATACATATGCATGTATAGATGAATGCATGCATGCATGCATATATATATCTATGCATGCATGCATCCATACATTCATGTATCTATGAATTCATATGCATACATACATATGCATGCATGCATGCATCTATTCATGCATATGCCTACATACATATATACATAGATAAATGTATGGATGGATGGATGCATGCATGCATGCATGCATGAATCCATCCATAGATACATGTATCTATGTATGTATGCATGCATGCATGCATGCATCGATACATACATATATCTATGTATGCAATATGTATTGCATACATAGATATATGTATGTATCGATGCATGCATGCATACATAGATATATGTATGGATATATGTATGGATGCATGCATGCATGTATGTATATATACATACATGTATCTATGTATGGATACATGTATGCATACATATATATGGATGCATACATGTATGTATACGTAGATACATGCATGCATAGATATATGTATGGATATATGTATGGATGCATGCATGCATGCATATATGCATGCACTAGTACATTTGAGATCATTTTTTGACCATTATTGGTCAAAATTTTGGACCAATTTTCGACCAAAATCGACCAACCCATTGGTCAAAAAATTTTCGGTCAAAATTTTGACCAATACGTTTGTCGAAAAACCTCCATAGCCATGGTGCAAGTTCTACCAAGAATTGGTCGAAATTTCAACCAATAAAGGTAGAAAATTTTGACCAATAAAGGTAGAAATTTCGACCAATGAAGAAAAAAATTTTGACCAATAAAGGTGTAAATTTTGACGAATAAAGGTAGAAATTTCGACCAATAAAGGTCAAAATTTTGACCAATGAAGGTAGAAATTTCGACCAATGAAGGTCAAAAATTAGACCAATGAAGGTAAAAATTTTGACCAATGAAGGTAGAAAGGTAAAAATTTCTACCAACAGGTAGGTGTAAATTTTTTTTTAGGCATTCTATAAAATAGTTACATGCCTTGCGTATGATATGACATTTTGCATGCATCCTGCACTCTCTCATCCGGCTGATGATGGATTATGGAGAGTGATCTGAAACCATGATGCTAAAAAACACACACAATCAAATCCAAAATGAACTTGTATTACAAATGGATTGTGGAAATCTGATATTGTTAATTTTGCATGCATGTCTACTAGGACAAATATATGTTTAAGTTGTGATTGTCTTGGTAGACATGCATGCAATTTTACCAATATCAGATTTCCACAATCCATTTGTAGTGCAAGTTCATTTTGGATTTGATTGTGTGTTTTTTAGCATCATGGTTTTAGATCACTCTACGTAATCCATCATTAGCCAGATGAGAGAGAGTGCAAGATGCATGCAAAATGTCATATCATACGCAAGGCATGTGAATTGTTTTATAGAATGCCTGAAAAACATTGACACTAACTAATATGAAAAATATATAATTAGTTATATGATTGAGACAAATCATGTACTAGTGAGTTGGTCAAAATTTTGACCAAATTTTTTTTGTCAAATTTGGTCAAAAATTGGGTCAAAAATTTGATCAATGAAGGTCAAAAAATGAACCCAAATGCACTAGTGCAAGTATGCTCGCCAAGTTGACTCTTTGAGTTTGGTCATCAAGTCACCCCACCAAAGTGCCTCATCAAGGTTAGTCTTTAGGTTTGCTCATCGAGCTTTCTCACCAAGTCAGCTCGCCATGTCACGTCTCTAAGTGGCCTCACTAAGTCGGCTTGCCAACTTGCCCCACCAAGTTGCCACTTTAAGCCCAGTCACCATGTTAGATTGCCAGGCCAACTCCCCAAGTCAGCTTGCCAAGCTGACAATTGAAGTATGCTCATCGAGTTGACTCTCTAAGTTTTCTCACCAAGTCACCCCCACCCAGTCACCTCAATGAGTTGACTCATTAAGTTAGCTCACGAAGTCAACTCACCCAGTGGTTTTACCACCTTGCCCTAGCAAGTGGGCTCACTTAGTGTGCTTATGAAGTTTCCCAATAGAGTTGCTTCTCTAAGCTCGCTCACCATGTAAACTCACTTGGTCGGCACACCAAGTTGACACTTTAAGTTTTCTCATCAAGTCACCCAACCAAAGTTCCTCATCAAGGTCAGTCTTTAAGTACACTTAGTAGGTCGGCTCACCAAGTCGCTTCACGAAGTTGCCTCACCAAGTGGCCTCGATAAGTCAGCTCACCAACTTGCACCACCAAGTCACCACTTTAAGTCAACTCGCCATATTAGCTTGCGAGGCCGACTCCCATAGTCAGCTCGCCAAGCTGACAATTCAAGTATGCTCACCAAGTCAACTCTTTAAGTTCGTTTACCAAGTTCGCCCCCTAGGTCAACTCTCTAGGTCAGCCCACCAAGTCACCCCCACCGAGTCACCTCAACGAGTTGACTCTTTAAGTCAGCTCACCAAGTCTACTGTTCAAGTACGCATGCCAGTCAGCTCGCCAAGCCCACCAAGTCATGTCACCAAGTCGATTGTTCGAGTACACTCAAAAAGTTGACTCTTTAAGGTCGGTTCGCCAAGCTGGCCCACCAATTCATGTCACCAAGTCGCCTCACCAAGTTGGCTAGCCCACATGTCCCACCAAGTCCCCAAGTCTTCTCGCCAAGCCGACAATTCAAGTGCTCTCACCAAGTTGACTCTTTAAGTTTTCTCACCAAGCCCATCCCATAGGTCAACTCTATAGGTCAGCTTGCCAAGTCACTCCCACCCAGTCACCTTAATGAGTTGACTCTTTCAGTTAGCTCACCAAGTCTATTGTTCAAGTACGCACGCTAGGTCGACTCGCCAAGCCAGCCCACCAAGTCATGTCACCAAGTCGATTGTTCAAGTACGCTCACAAAGTTGACTCTTTAAGTTTGCTCATCAAGTCACCCCACCAAAGCACCTCATCAAGGTCAGTCTTTAATTCCGCTCACCAAGTCAACTCGCCAAGTCGCCGCACCAAGTTGACTCACCTCTCGCCTCACCAAGTGGACTCGCTAAGTTAGCTCACCAACTTGCCCCACCAAGTCGACTATTCAAGCATGCTCACCAAGTTGACTCTTTGAGTTCAGTCATCAAGTCACCCCACCAAAGTGCCTCATCAAGTTCAGTCTTTAGGTTCGCTCATCGAGCTTGCTCACCAAGTCAGCTCACCATGTCTTGGCTGGGATAGATAAGGCCAAGCTTTTGTGTGCGAAATTGGCATACTATGGCTTGAATTTTAGCTCTTAATTTTCTATTTATTAATGTATTATCAATCGTACATAGAAATCAAGTTGACAAATAAGGTGATTTTTACATTATGCCGTAGCAAGATTCAGCTACATAGTTTTTTGAATCAAAGTTGTTGACCCATAATTCATCAAATGCGGATCGTGGAAAACCATCTCATGGGCATGAATGGTCCACTTGTCACTTTTCAATTCAGGCAATGCTCTAAGGGGTAAGGATCAAGACTTCCCAAGAGGTGACTTATCTTGGAACTACTCCAACTAAGAATCATTAGCATTGTACAAGGATGGGTGACAAGCATTTTGGTAATTCTTTATGTCTTGTTAGATAAAGATGTAATCATGTTTAGCAAAAACTAGTAACATACATTGCAAAAACCAAAAATTTCACGTGACAAGAATAAAAGGATCACTATTTAGTATCCCAATGTTTTTAAGTTCCATTCCATTAGAAGTGAGCTATTTGTGCATAGTAAACAACTTTTCCCTGCCTCAGAGAATCGTTTCAATATTATGATACATGTAAACACTATATCCATTGCAACACATATTTGAGGGAAATGAGAATAATTTAAGATACAAGATAGATAAACAGTCATTACCAAAACTCTATATTAAATTGATTTTGTATGAGAAACCATGCTATTAATTCACTCCCTAATATGTCCAGTTGTTGTACCCAACAAAGGAGCTAGCTATTAGCGCATCACAAATTATAGTTTCCCAATCATGTGTAAAAAGAATGAGATGATTAGAGGTATGAGAATAAGATAATACCATCGCAATACAATTTTAATAGGTGTTGTGAGACATGAAGTGAAGATATCAACTGGAAATTCAGGACTCTGAGGAAGAATCTCATCTACTCCACAAGCTACAAGTAATATACAATCCTTCATTGCGACTATAGAAGAAATACCAGAACCCAAATCTTGATGCTGCACATCAACCAAAGACACTGTCAAGAAATATATTATATATACTCAAAAAAATAATTAACTTATAAAGGGACATATGTATTTGTTTGGATTAATCATAGAAGATTCCATGTGCTTCACAATTTATTGAGTAAAACTTATCTCCAGAAAAGCATTCACAATCATATCATGTATATTTTTCTAAAGTCTGAAGGATACAATGTTGAAGCAGCTTCAAAAAGATCATCCAAAGGACATGATATGCTCAGACTGAAGGAGCTTTGAGATTCATTACCACAGTTGAGAATGGGCTCATATTCAATCTTCTGAAGATTGAAGATGAGCCCATTCCTGAGTGTAGTAATGAATCTATAACCTTGACACCCATCTCTTTGTAGACTTGCACACAAGCTTCAGAATACTGATGACACAATTCATTTTTCCATACTATTGGAGCAAAAATACTACTGTAGAATCCAAAAAAGTTAGGCCAAATAGGTAGATTACATAATCATGAAATTGTGAACCATTACACACACACAAGAAGAATAGTACCTTGAAACACTACTGCATGATCTTATTGCAACTTTAATATCTCATTCCATCATTCTCTCGGAGAGAAAAGATTCAAAATAAACTGCAAGAGAATGACCCACCTGTATTAGAAGACTTTTCAATACATTAAACATATGAAGAGAAGGTTGGCATCTTGTGAAGGAGCACATGTAAGACTCAGTGCTTTTTGGGTTGTGTGCAGCAGTCAAATTGTTCATCTACCCTATTACTGCTTGGTTTCATGGAAACACATTCAGACTAGGGGGGATGTTAACAAGTCCATTGTCAAGGTTAACATGTCTGTAAATTTAGGGAAAAAAAATCAGTTTAGGTACATATGTGTCAGTTAAGCTGTTCATCTTCCCTATAAAATAAGAATGTAAACATTCCTATGTAAAAAATAGTTCTGCTGCCTTTAAAAAAAAAAGAAGTAAACATCTCTATGTTATGTAAACACTAAAAAATTACAATATTAATCAATTACTATTCTGTTCCCAACAGACCTAACAGTTGTCTGATAGATTTTCAGTTGACTATACCTAAAAAATTCAGCTAGTATGTTTTTACTAGACTATAGCTTAAATAAGTTATTGTGGCAGTCTACTGTAGATTACACCAACTACACCATTCTTGTGCATATCTTTGTTTATTGAAACTTCACCGGTAAATTGTCTCTAATGTCACTAGTTATGTTCATGTGGATGGGACTAGAATAGCCAAATCTAAAGTTCAAATATATCCATTCATGCATGAGAATATTTTGAGCCATTAGAGAAACAACATTTAAAATGAATGGACATCATAGTTGGAAAGTATTGCTTGCCTTAGATGTCTTCAAATTCTGTGCCTCTGACGCATTCTTTTGTCTCTTAGGAGTCACATCTGTAACCGTAGATGAGGCCAAATTGGTACAATCCATAGAGGCCTACAAGTTATAGAATCATAATTTGGTGACAATGTGATGCTTAACTGGAAATTTAGGATATGTTAGATAGAAAAATCATAGAATTGTGGTGATTATCACAAATATATCTCACCTTAGATGTCTTCCCCATCTTCCCCATCTTACCATATTTTTGTTTGTTCATTGACCTATCAGTATGGATAGTGGAATATAGAGGAAAAGTTATATCTTCAGGTTCCTGAATCAATGAAAGTTCAAGAAATGTTCAACATGTAATTCGTTGTCATTCTTTAAAACTATACATGTATTCATGTCCACACAACCATCTAGAAAAGAAATTAGCAAATATAACTTGAAAAGGAAATATATATATATATATATATATATATATACATGAGGATTTCCTATTAACAATTTATTTTTCATCCATACCCAAATGCTATCCAACAGTACAGTAACACAATGTACTTCAAAAGTTTTTTTGTCTATTTTCCTCCATAATACACACTCTACCATGCTTTTTGGAGATACAAGTTGAATCAACATCCAAATTTGTAATAAACCCTTTAAGGATAACTAGTGAAATTGGGACCATTACCTTCAAAAATCAATTGTAAGGGACTTCTTTCCTTAAGTCTATTGAATTTGATCCATGATATCACTTAAAATTTATGCAACTAATAAAATATAAATAGATAATGAACAATATATGTATCTGATCCCTTGTTGAATGGTTTGTCTTATATTAAATGATAAATATCAAAATCACTGCTGTCTCTGATTGGTCAATTAGATATATGCTAGGCGATTTGATCCATATATTTACAATTAGTACAATTCACAATAATAGATTATCTCATAATTATTCAACATGAATCCAATGAGCATCACCTAGATCCAATGAGTGCTACGTGTTCCATTTATTCTCATGAGAGATGGATTCATGTGGAATCACTACTCATGAAACATGGGTCAATGAGTTTGACTCAAAATCACACAATTAAATCCTGATACCAATATCACAATTTGACTTGCTGTGGAAATTATCTCCTACTTATCAATTGATGAGCTTAAGGGGCTTTCTAATGAATGGTCTATAAGGTACAACACTTAGTGAAGGTTTTGCAAATGGGGTTGCAAGCTCTGGGTTTAACCATGGAGGAAACTCCAAAGTTAAGCATGCTCAGAGGATGGGTGACCTCCCGGGAAGTCTCGGTGCTTCACCCCTGTGAGCATCACCTAGATCCAATGAGTGCTAAGTGTTCCATTTATTCTCATGAGGGATAGATTCATGTGGAATCACTACTCATGAAACATGGGTCCATGAGTTGGACTCAAACTCACACAGTTAAATCCTGATAGCAATATCACAATTTGACTTCCTGTGGAAGTTATCTCCTACTTATCAATAAGGCAATTGCTCAATGAGTACATCCAAGAATAGATAATAAATAAATTGAATTTTGAATGAATGATTGTTGAAGTGAATCTGATCACTGTAATGTATCTTACAATGTAAATGGATGGCACCCCTTAAAGATTTAAGGGGCACATCCTTCCTATTGAATATGATAGCATCATATGAAATTATATGTGTTCTCGTATTGATGTCACTAAGATGTCATTGGCTTAGAACTCTGGGAGTTTGAATGGATTTAGCACAATACTTGTTTGATAGGTGTTTCTTAAACTGAGTAAATCCTTCACCACTCTCTAAGTCTACTCTACTTCCTAATAGCATCCTCCAAAAGAAAGAGACTACAGGAGAGTTTTTGTATTCCATCCGTAACTGTCAAGTGATGAGTCAACTTGAACTAGAGGAGTTATGAAAAGAATCATTATCAATCCATCAACATTTGATAGACACTCAGGTATGCCAAATTTTATTAGTCATCGGGCTTGATGTTTTCATGCATGGACAGGTGCTTGCATATTATAAACGTCCCTGCGTATTATCAGGAGTAACGGTGTCCAAGAAGCAAGTTTGATGCACACGATTGTTTCTACAACAGATTATCTATAGTCAATTATGTGCTCCTACCGTGTGATTCATAATCATGTATCTATATATTTGCCGTCAGAGTTTTTCTATATACAGAATATTACCATTCTACTACAGTAGGATATATAAAATTGTATCTGTATGAATATACTCTTATTCTCATCTGAGCCTTGATGCTGAGCATGCTTGATAAGAGTATTTGAGGGACATTTAATATTTGTTGTTTGTATTGGATTAGTCTTTGACTAATCTATTTTTTTATGAGTTTATTCTATTCCTCAAGATACTTCTCTATTGATCTGTGATGGATTCCTTTTCATACAGATTCTGTAACTATTTCTTTTGATTTTAGTAAAATCTTCAAGCTTTTGTGGGGCTGGGTTGTTTCCCTCTGTGAAGAGGGGTTTCCCTGGATAATTATTTGTATAGAGCTTACTGGTTGTCTTTTCTGATTCTATTTTAAACAGTTCCCTAGTCATCCTTCATAAAATATTGATTAGTCTACAGTTCTTGTTGTTTAGCATTTATTTATCTTAATTGACATTGTCAGTGTTAGTTTTATTTCTACCACTTATGTGATATGTGCCCATTCATTGCATTATCCATTCAGTATTGATTAACATAATCGCTGACCGTAGATTATGCTTGACAAATCATCATCAATGATAATTACTAATCATTCAGTTAGTTTATATCAACAATCTTAAAAAACAAATCATTGTTTTGCTGCTTCATCGATACTTCAATCTCCTTGCTTTATTAAAGATCATTGATGAATAATCAAGTTGTTGTTTCCTTAACTCTGTTTCTTAATAATACAAGTCAATGTGTTCAATTGATAGATGCTTAATCAATGTCAATTCTTTCAATCGATTGTACCTTAGCCAAACTGCCCATTCTATCATCAATAATATCTTACCTCCATGTATGCTTGCTGTAAATATGTCAACTTTTCATTGCTGGCTGTTACTCCAGGATGATGATCACATGATACTTGATCAAGTTCTCTGATATTCTCATATCACAGCTATGATGATTGTATATCAATAGTATATCTTCCACTAGATCCGAGATGCAATGATACTTGTCTTCATGGCAATCGATTCTTACAGTGCTCTCTTCATTGGATGTATGTGACTGAAAGTAAATTGTCTATATATCTTGCTACAATTATCTCCATGGATCGTCAATCATCTTGACTCTTGCACAATCATTGATATGGTTCTGCTAGTGTTAACTCTATACTGACAGGTATAATGATCACTTATATCTTCTCCACATAACCTTAATCATCTTAATTGTCTTCTTACTTGGTATAAGTAAAGCATGATGATATGAACATCTTACTTATTATTAAATTCATTATACTTGACAGTTTTCCAGATATCTTATTACTCAGCTATCTATTTTCTATGTAAATTTACTTCAAACTATCTTCTAACTAGCTATAGGGGTTCAAGCTCTGCAACTCCTTGAACACAAAAGTATTTTATTGCTATTGTGGTATCAATAAAAGGATGGGAACATCACAAAATTCTAATAAACATTCCATGAATTCAAAAACAAAAGAAAAAATATATAAAAATTAACATCAGAACAAACGTATATGCAGTTTCACAATTCTTATTCATTAGTACACAGAGCACTGCATGATTTGTAAAACCAACTATATTTTCCAAAGCAATAAACTCTATTTCTAAAAACATTTTTTATTTAGTCCTAGCAGTAATATTTAACAGTCCTTTTCTACCATACAAGTTATAATTTTACCTACTCTCCCAACTATTTTATGTAAAACCTTCAGTAAAGTTAGAACATATCCTGGTACCTTTTTCATAGCAATGTCAGAAACATTATTATTAGCCCTTGAATTTATATCACTTCCAACTTTGCTCCAATCAATCTTGCCACCAACACTTTTCAGCTCTGCTAAGGTTGTAGCTTCAAATTTATGATCCTCATAACTTGACATAGGATCACAGCCTTCTAGTATATCCTTTATGGGGTCACCTGACTGTACACAAAGATGCATATAACATGTCAAAAATTGTCTCCCGCAACTTTTATCAAAAGACATTTTGCAACCACCTGCCATTTGTTTACTTATGTCATGTATTACCAAAATGATGTCACACATGCCAATAAATATACATTACACATTAGAAATGTTATATTCCACTTCAAAAAAACATACGGCACTATATTTTATATAGCAGATTATTTTTCACTTTAAAACAAACATCATGGAACTTTTTAGGTGCAAGTACATGAAAAAAAAGAGGCATCTCTTTATTTCAGGCTTTGGCTCTAATCTTTCTATTCTTCCCTTTTCTTCCATTTTGCTTCTTCAATTGAAAGCAATTGAGACATATCTTTCCAAGAATTCTTTTAACTTCATGTACATAAAGAGGATGAAATACTGGTGTTGGGCGCTTCAAATGGCCAAAATAACTTGCAAAACATTGCAATTTTTTTATGAAAAAACAATTTAAATGAAATTTTATAAAGAAAGTAATAATTTTGCACTATTAAAAATTGCCATAAAGTTTCACTTATATAGTGACAAAAAGTTTTAATTACTACCTACCATCACAATCATGAAGCTTGTCACTTCCACATGTTTCACATTTATTAGATTTTACGGGCAGACCAAGTCGATCACTTGATAACTGACTTGCGTGTTGAATAGATGACACTGACACCTTGATCTGCAAGATACCACAACAAGAAATGTGATTCAAATGTATAGACACCACATTCATTGAATCAAAAATACACATAGGAATGATAATTATAGAGCCACATTAGTATGATTCCACTGTGAATCTTTTAAGCATTTCTAAACTAATTAAGTTGTGCCTTGCTATAATTGCATAATATTTATCAAATTAAATAATGGCAACTAGACAGTGAATATACATCCACAATAATACAGAATATAGATAGTAAGTGTTTTTCCCAAAGCATGGAAAGAATTAAGCTGTAATTCTTTAAAAGGAACAAAAACCTCTAAAGGTATGGAGCTTAACTAGAAGGGCAAAGAACCCTCTTGAAGCCATTAGTGGTGGGGCATTTAGTTGACGCTGCCCCTTCCCTTACGAATGACTTGGGATACTCATTCTCCTACTTGACTTTGATAACTCAAGCTCCCACAATTACACCTGATTTGGAGGCAACCTGTGATGCCACCATTACACCTATAGTCATGTCCTACAGCCTGGAATCATGCTCGTGATTGTAATCATAATAGAAAAGTTCTTACTTTCAACATTAGAAAACTTGGACATATGTCCCCTTAACAATTTTATGCATTTTGACTTTAAAAAAATGATCAGTATTGTTGAGAATTAAACTAATATTCACACACCAGTTATGAAATTCCCAATGCACAAAAACAATTTAAACACCATTACATCTCCACAAAAACTATATCTTCATGCACTTAATCTAACAATTTTATCTCACATTTCTACATAAGATACATACAATAAAGTAGAGCATTTCTTTTCTAAAAATAGGACAATGTTTAAAAAGATCTATCAATCTCACATTTCCAATGAGTTTTTACAAACAATTAATGAAACCATTGTCATCAGAAATTAATTGGCAGATGTAAATTGATAATCAAGCAAAATAAATCCTTCTTATATTGAAAACACCAAACAATGACCTGAAGCTTAGTGGTGACAGGGTGCTCATCCATATCAGCATAGTTCTTATTGATGGCTTCCATTATCAGCTTATTACACTCAGGTTCCATCCATTTTGTCACAAAGGAGGCCAATTTAAGCTTTGGATTGCTATCAAGCATAAGCTCACACTGTAGCTTGTGAATACCACAAAGATGCATCTTATAAGGAGAAATGAAATTCTGAGTCATGCTTGGTATAATTTATGGAAGAAGCCATGAGCATGACCACAGTGTAGTTGTGGATGTTATTCTCAAGCTTAAGAGCAACAAAAAATAATTCATTGAATGCTAGGAAAGTTGTTGCACTATTTCCTCAGATACAAATGATGACTGTGGCAATGGTTGTATGCATAATTTTCTTTAACAATTCAGTTAATTGCTTCACTAAGTATGTCCCTTTGAAAATGGTGTATACCCACTCTTGTAAAGAGTTCACACAGCAGAACTATTTTTTAAGGGATGAAGAATTTCTTTGAAACCATGAAAAATGATATTTAGAAGTGACCAAATACTAAAACCTGTGAAGAGAAGGCTCAAATGCTAAAAAAGGCAGAACATAGTTGGTGATCTATTATAGTGTATGTGCAAAAGGATTGATTTGAAAAAGGCTAATGTAACAAATTACAATGAAGAATGCTTGTCAATACAAGATTTCATGGAAATCGATAAGTGATTATTATTGGTGATAATAACAAGCTTGAAGTATGCAAGTACAAACAAACATTATTTCTTCTTGCACATAGGTAAAAAGCTACTACAATGAACACTGGATGACCAAAATCAACACTTGATCTCCGAGACTCTGGTAGAGTAGCTATAAATCTTTCTTTGTATCTGTATAAGGTTAATATTAGAATTGCATATTCGATCATGATTTTGCGCTGACAAGACTCAGAGATCATATGCTAACCCCACACTTATCAAAGAGCTCAAGGTCAAAGTATAAAAGCATAGGATTTCATTCGGTATGCCCTTAGGCCTTACTCTAGTGAAATCATTATACCCACCCTAATAATTTCCCCAAGCATAGAGCCTACTATAAGCCTTTGAGCCATAAATTTCAAAATATTGGAAATCCAAGAAAACAAACCATTTGGGTCCTGAAATCTGAACTAAGGAAACCTGGTTTCTCAAGTTCCATAGAGCACTATATAAATATTTGACCAGTAAGTTGCAAAAGGTCCAAAGTTTAAGTAAATAGACCATTTGAGAGCTGAAAACTAAGTCAAGGAAAATGGAACTTACAAAGACAAGACTCTTTGGGTAGACCCAATCAATCTAAGACATCCAAACTGGATTCCAAATTCTCAGATGTCCAGCTTTGGCCTTGCATTCAATTTAAGACATCCAAATTGGAGTCAAGTAGGTTAATTATCTAAATCGAATCTAAAGACAAGACTCTTTGGGTAGACCCAATCAATCTAAGATGTTTGAATGAATCAAATGATTTTCATATGACTTGAAAGTGTAGACATGACATTTGATTACAATGAATACATTTCTGATCTTTAACAAATTGACTCTGTTTCTGCAAGTGATCATTCAGGGATCAAACTTGTTGAAGATGAAAGAAACCTTATCAAAAACAATAGTAATGAGTGTAACAGTGTCTGTAGTGGCTATAATGGTGAAATGGGCCAGCATTCTCATTGCCAAAGTGCCCACAACTATTTTTTTCACTGCTGTCACATTCGCTCTTGTGCTATTCTACTCCATTTTCAAAAAATGACATTAATTAGCATTTCATAAATCTTTCAACTGCCCAAATAGATTTGGGAAAGCTAGTATGTTTTATATGCTGTAATTATAAAGGGAGCACAGCTATAGCAGAAGAAAAAAATGCATAAAATTGGAAATAACTAGAAGACAAAAAAGGAAGGGGGCTCTTCCTCTTCCACTTTATTTGGGGATTCAACTAGAAGAAAGAAAAATAATTTGGGATCTCCTATTTTGAAAGAGAATGTTGGTTCTCCATGTGAAGTTGGAAGGAAAAGCCAAAATATTAAAAGAGAACAAGAGAGTTTGTAGAATATAGCTGATGAAAGTAGGCGACTATTCTAGAATTTAAACCAAAAAAAATGAAAACCATAAATTTGATGTGGTTAGAAATCATGTTCATGACCATAAGCCAATTATTATAGTACTTTAGGAAATCTAAGACAAACAAGGAAAATATGGAGAAGATTAGGCCTTTTAAAAATTGTTTAGTGGTAGCTAGTAGCTTTGAAGGGGATTCAGGAGATACATTGGTTCTCTGGAATCAATCCTTGTTAAATGGACAAATTATTAATTCCAGTAAGCATTTGATGGTCATCAAGCTTCACCACTCCAAATTAGACTTGAGTAGGATTTTGGTCAATATTTATGTGCCAAACAATAGGAATGCTGAGTTGTGGGAGAAATTATCTTATTTAAAGAATATGGTGGATGTTAGTAGTTGCCTAATGTTGGGAGACTTTAATGTGCCTCTTTATGATCATAAAAAAATGGGGGTAATCTAAGTCATTTGGAATAGAACAATAACATCTGGCAAAAAATCCAATCCACTCTTTGGCAGGAACATCACTGCACTGCAACCCCTACTGTGCAAGCATATGTTATAGTTTAATTCACTTTAAGTCAACAATAATCTGCATAGGAACATTTTCCATGCTTGAAATGTGGAAATGGTCTGTGCACATACCAATAATTTCTTTCTCAACAACTTCCAAAATATACCTGGTTGCAGTGTGGCAATCACCACATACTCGAAGGTTTTTGATAATTCTAAGCATTGTTTCATCATCCATGTAACAACCCATCGCCAACTCTTCTGTATGATGGGAAAGAAGAGATTTCTTCTCCTACTTCACATCCCTTCATTACAAATTCTCGCCAAGGAGTGTCGCCATAAATTCTCCCAGCTGTATGTTCACATTTGATTTATAAGAGCCAAGCAAACTCATCCACACAATTGAATAGGGCTTCACTTGCATTTCATGAAGTTTAATATACCTGATATACCTATAATTTGGTGTAGGTAGGGCAGGCAAATTGTAAGTAGCTATAGGCAGAAAGAATGCCTCTAGCGACCATGGCGGAGGAATGATTTGCTGCAGCCATTCTCTGCACTCCATTTCTTGTTTCTTGTTTCGTGTCTGGTCCCATGATTAGCTCCTCTGAGAATGCTCCCACATGCATGGCTAGCAAATCTCCCCAAAGTGTTGGAAGCATTTAGTTGAACAAAAGCATGTTGTGTATTAACTAATTCAAAGGTCTTTCTTTTCTTCTAATTTTCTCCATAAGTTGATATTCCTTGCAAGGATGGAATTGACTGCACAATATCTGAAAGGCAATGCTTTTGACTTCTTATTTTTGGAGTTATGTCAGATGTGTTACCATGACAAGTTAAAGAATCTAATGTTTGACCTATAAGATGTATACCTCATGCATTAGCTAGATGATATTTAGTTAAAAATAGAAGGCATACAACAAACACAATTGACATGCTCAACCCAACATGCTACCATTTTCCATCTCAAAAGTATAGTGAATTAGAAATAGAAACTTGCATGTTGGGGTATCATGTGAAAGCTAGTTGCAAAGGTTTTGAATATGGTTGATGTTTGACCACCAGTTGAAGTCTTAACAAGAGAAGACCTTAACTGTTGAATGGAATTCCTATGCACTGATGATATTCTTGCTGTATATGACAAACTAGTTTTCCAATGAGTAGAATCTGATGGGAGCCCCTCCTTTGGAGAATCTATTACTTTTCTTAGATGATTATCCTCCATTGATGGATAACCTAAAGTGTCTCCCAGATGCAATGGAGACTTTGAAGAAGTGAGATCATGGTTAACATAATACTTTGTAGCTGATGACAGTTTATTAAAAGATTGGATCCTTACAGGGTTGAGTGTGGATGTATTGACTCCATAATTGTGTCCACCAGCTGAGGGGCTTGAGCCAGTCTGCCATACATTCTTATGATTTGGTTCAGACATCAACCTAGTGTTAAAAGGTGAGCTTCCAATAGATTCTTTAATTACACTGCCCCAAGGGGTATGATATATAGAAAACATAAGCAAGATAATGCACCAGGCATCTCTGGTGGAATTGATATCCAATATCTAACTTCAAAAGAAAGAGGGTTCAATTGGTTGAGCACAAATAAAGAAAATAACCACATATTCTCTAATTCACCAATGTTCAAATCCTAGGAAGGGACAATATAAGCAATTACAACAAGATCATGTAGCAGGCAATTTTAGTGGGATGGATATCCCAATAGCTACCTCTAAATCAAAGAGGATTCAATTGGTTGAACACAATTAATGTAAAGTATGGTATGTAAAGCATGATTGATATCCTTAATTATGCCATCCACCAATGTTCAAATTACAAAAGGTACAATATTCAAGGTATAAAAGCAAGATCATGTGCCAAGAAAATTTGATGGTATAGATAATCGTCTTTAGCCATGAACAAAAGAGGGATAAGCATAGGCAAGTGAAATAAACCCTCCACAATAAATAAGTGCATGCACATCACTAAGAGAAATGATTTTTTGGCCAATCACTTTATTTTCATCGTAAGGAAAATTGAAACCACAAAAGAAAGTTATGTACCTAACAAATAAACAAATCAAATTAAGAAATCCTTCTTTTAGGGTGGAGTCTTCTCATGCAAGGCTTAAAGGCTTCTATTTTCAAGGACTAAGAGGTCCCATGAAAAAGAAAACAAACTCCTAGAGCCCGTACATTTTAGGGTTGCAAAATTGAGCAAAAAAACTATGGTGAAGCTCAAATTTGCCCCCACCAGCTTAAAAAAAAAATTCCACATGAAAATCCCTCTTAACTTTCAAAAACTAAGAAGCTAATTCTCAAAGAACATCAAAGGTAAGTTAAAAGAATTTAAAAAGAAAACACTTTTTACTTGGACTAAAATTTAAGCTGAAATGCATTACAAATTTCATAGAGGTGCTAAGATCTTAGTGTTCCTATAAAATCTGTGTTCTCAGCTCTATATCTAAGGAAACCCCCTCCATTGGACACCAAGCTCTTATCCCAAATTCAAAAGGTCATATCTTTGAAACTTGACAACTCTAAAATTAAACAATTTTCAAAGCTAAATATCACTTTGCCACAATAGGACAAACTGTAAGTTTTGAAGCCAGCTGAAACATTTTATTGCTCGAACCTAACTGGAAAATAATTTGAGGTTAAAAAAATGATTGAATTTTCAATCAAATGCAATTCAACTTAATTTAACACACTTTAATAAATGGTTTGTAGTTTGTACAATTATTAAAATCATGATTAAAAACAAACGAAACCCACTAGCATTGATAGGAATACAATTATGTTTTTTATTTCTTAAGCATATCCCTAACATGAGTACAAAAACATAATCAATGTGTGTAGAGCAATGGATATTTCATTGGGAATCAGCCTCTAGATTCACATGAGTTCAAAAACCCATTATAGACAAACATATGTTATCATTAACATACAAATCAAAAGACGTTGTACTCTAGCTAACTAAGACACAAATCCTAAAAGAAGTTCAAGTACTGCTCATACATCTCTAGAAACATGAAAATGTGCAATGAATAGAAAATATGCATAAAATGCTAGAAGAGGGAACACCACATCCATATCCTAGTGAAACTTTAAAAGGAAAAGTTGAAACACATCAACATTTAATTTTGACAAGTTCAACTGCTCATACATCTCTAGAAACATCAAAATGTGCAATCCATAGAAAATGCACATAAAATGCTCAAGAAGGGAACACCACATCCATTGCCTAATGAAACTTTAAAAGAAAAAGTTGAAACACATCAAAAATTAATTTTGACAACACTCTACTCACCCAAGGAAACAATAGCAAAGTCAACAAAACATTAGAAAAAATTATACTTATTTAAAGGGCATGACAAGGAGTATTTGCCAACACTAGATCGACTAACATGGATCAGATTAAAATCTATTAGACCTTCTTTCAGAAAATAAAGAAACAAAACTCACATGACTAATAAAAATCATAGCAAGCAATCACATCAATGACCCTGGAAAATATTTCAAATTTCCCTATAACCAAGCCCAATGTACCATAAAGGATCATAACGAAATGAAAAACTATTGACGATCAATGTCCCTAAATAACCCCTCTGTCTACGGCCACACACATGGAAATTGTATTCTCCTATAAAATAATGAAACAAAGTTAATATTTACGAAAATAGTAAGAAAATAGCAAATTTTCACAAAAACGGAAAAAACCTAGTAGAACATAGAATAACATAGTAGATAGAGCTACGTCAGAGAAATAATCTCATATAGATAAATCAAATTAGAATTAAAACTAAAGAACATGATCTTGATCAAATGGAAAGTAGTAGGAAAAAATATATATTTCAAAGATTTGCATGCAATAAACATTTCTGATGAAAATAGAAGCCCTTGATCACACATATAGATCAAAAAAACTATGAAAAGCGATAAAGTTAGAAAAACAATAATCCATCGTACCTTCTTCTCAATAGTTGATGACTACACAGTAGGAGCAAACTACTACACTTGCATGCCCTCTCTTCTCTTCTTAAGCAACCTTTTCTCCCTCTTAGATGGAAGACGACTATATCTCACTTGATCATGAGTCTTCTGGGTCACGTAACAACAAGATTAGGGCGCGACAAACATAACGTTTTTCAATTTTTTCTTACTGTGAGCTCGGAAAACATAAATTTTTCCAATTTTTGCTTTGTGTGAGCCCGTGTTGGTCAAAATTTTGACCAACACAGGCTCATCTTTAACAAAACTCATCACAATTCAACCAAATTGACCCCAAATTATCAAATGGTCGAAAGTTTTGGTCAAAATTTTGACTCAAATGTACTAGTGATGTATACATACATATATCTATGTATGTATACATGTATGCATCCATATCTATGTATGTACAAATGTATGCATCCATATATATGGATGCATACATGTATACATACATAGATACATGTATGTATACATAGATAAATGCATACATGCATAGATATATGTATGGATATATGTATGGATGCATGCATGCATGCATGCATGTATGTATACATACATGTATCTATGTATATATACACGTATGCATACATATATATGGATGCATACATGTATACATACATAGATACATGTATGTATACGTAGATACATGGATCCATGCATGTATGGATGTATACATACATGTATCTATGTATGTATACATGTATGCATAGATATATATGGATGCATACGTGTATACATACATAGATACATGTATGTATACGTAGATACATGCATGCATGCATAGATATATGTATGGATGCATGCATCCATACATACATGTATCTATGTATATATAGATGAATGCATGCATTCATCCATACATACATGTATCTATGTATCCATATATATTGCATACATAGATATATGTATGTATGGATGCATGCATGCATGCATGCATTTATACATACATATATGTATGGATGCATGCATGTATGTATACATACATGTATTTATGTATACAATATGTACAAATACATATTGCATACATAGATATATGTATGAATGGATGCATGCATGTATCTATGTATACATCCATGTATCCATGTATGTATGCATAGATACATATATGGATGTATGCATGTATATGCATATATATGTATATGTAGATGTATGTATGCATTGATGTATGGATGCATTCATACATCAATACATACATGTATCTATGTATCGATATATGTATGTATGCATGTATACATGTATGTATGTATGTATGTATATATATGCATGCATAGATATGTATGCATGGATGGATGCATACATACATACATTAATGTATACATGTATGTATGTATGTATATATATGTATGCATGCATGCATGCATGCATACATATATACCTATTTATGCATGCATGCATGCATACATATATACCTATGTATGCATGCATGCATACATACATTGATATATCTATGTATGTATGCAATGTATACATAGATATATGTATGTATGCATGCATGCATGCATGTGTGGTTATATGTATAGATGCATGCATACATCCATCCATCCATACATACATGTATCTATGTATATATGCATGCATGCCTATGTATGCATGCATGCATGTATACATAAATATATTTATCTATCCATACATACATACATATGCATGCATCCATCCATACATACATATATCCTGCATGTATGTATGCATGTATGGATGCATACATACATATACATACATTTATATATGTATGCATGCATTCATATATCTATGTATGTATGCAACGTACGGATATGTCACACCCAAAATTTATGAGATAAAACACAACCAATTTTTTTTTTTATTATTATTATTATTATTTTATTTTATATATATATATATATATTTTTTTTTTAATTTCTAACAAAACTAATATAAGTAGGAATTCTTGCATGACTATTGTACTTTATTTCATGCTTTCATCTTTTCTAAATATTAAATGACTTGATTGCTAATATGCATTTTTGCAAATTTATTTATTTACTTATTTTATTTATTATCCCTATTATTATTATTATTATATACATACATACATACATATATATGAATTATTATTAAAATCATCATTTAAAATTTATGATACGTGTTCCCTGACAATTTGATGTATTCATTTTATACACCTAATAATGTGGAATAGAGTTGTTTTTTTTCGATGCAACATATGACTTCATACAATATATGGACTTGTTCAATAATACCTATTTTATTACAATTAGTTTGATATCATTTTCTTTATTTCCTAATTATATTACAATATGATTTCATTAATCTTACCATAGTTCCTATTTCTTTCATATTAAACCTTTCCACTACCATATGGTTTAATTGTTAATCGCGTTCTTAATTGAGTCTCTCGATATAAATAATACCCTTAATGATTCCTATGTACGACCATGTTGTAGTAAGAAGCTGCCATACACTAAGTGCCATTACCATATACTCAAGACTTGGAAATAAACTAACAATTAGCTAGGAAGAACAAATTGAAAAGTGGATCTTCTAACTACACTAAATCCCAACATCCCCTAATTGTCATCAGGGCCACTTTTCCTTCTTACATGTGGATCCCACCAGGTCTCACGTGGGTCACGAGTTAACAAAATATTTGATTAATTCAATTCCTTGGACATCTCTTTAAAATCATACTCCAAATTACCTATCTCATGTAAATGGTTCTAGTTAACAATAAGCATGGTTTTCTTAAAAAGTCACATCCCACATTGGAATACTAACCCACTTCCACTCTTTCTTTCTTTTTTCCCAAGTCGACCATGCATGAAATCGTGTGCTTATTCTAAATACTCCACCAATACTAGGATTGGTTGCCTATAGTCTTTGCTAGAAGATGGGACATATCCCACTTCCCTATGTGCCTTTTACAAGAAGGTAAGCCCTCCATCCAAATCTGGAGGCATGTGTTTTGTCTTGTGTTAGCTGATTCTGGCATGACAGAATGTCAGCTTTTAAGAGCCATACACCAAGGAGAAACGATGGGTTAAGAGGTAAGTTGAAATGATGGGTTAATAGGTAAGTGGGTGTCAGAGGTCGAATCTTGGACCCTATTTTTTTTAAATTAAAAAAACTTACAATGTCATGAGTGTAGACGCTAGGAATCCAAGGAGATAGTAATTTTTATTTTATTTTTATTTTGAGATTTAACGTTTTTTATTGTTAAGTTTGTCCATACTTTCTAACAAGAATACTTATATGTCTTAATTCATTTATTTAATTATTATTATTTGTTTGAGTGTGGATGTGACTTAGAGGTCACATGATTCTAATATGTACTATTATGTCACTTAGGATAGGTATTGTCAGGAAATATTAGTCTAAGATATTCATTAGTTTTCTATATGCTATTTTTTTAATTTTATTTTTGGGATGGTCTAGAATCTGGAGAATATTCTTATAATATTTTATTACTCTGTATTAGGGAAAGGATTTATTTTCCTTCCTCATAGATTTTCCAGAGAGGAAATTGTAGAGCTACAACTAGTTTGAAGTTTCACAATTTCTATACTCATATACAACTCCATTTCATTCCTCAAGAACTTTCTCTATTCTTTAAATGTACATAATGGTTAGTAGTATGATTTTATCATCCTAGGACTTAAGAACTAAATGCATAATACTTGTATGATGAAATTATCACTTCAAAATTTTATTCTAAGTTATGAATGCATAGTATATATATATATATTTTTTCATTGCATCTGATACATTTTGAATCAATCCATTCTATTCATAACATTCCTTTTCATGTTATTTATGAAATACATATTTTCTATTACATCAGAGAAGAGAAAGCACATAAAAATCTAAATTTTAATACAATGAAGCTTAACATAGAAGATTTTATACAAATAACACTATACGCATACAACATTTTCATCACTCCTTCCAAACTCTTGAAATAGTAATCAGGATGCCATTACAATCTACATTACATATTAACTCTTCCACTACTCATAAACTTTGAATGATCATTTCTTTGACAAAGAGACATGCATATACATTGTCCTCAAATTCTTCCTCTCCTATTCACATGGTGACAATGACAAAATCTTCTTTCACCACAATGAGACAACCAAGAAGCCTTCCAAAATCATAAGGAACATGAACATTAAAGGACATGAACAATGCGTAGCATAAATGTTGAACAACATGATAATTGAAATCATGACTATTGAGACACATGAACATTGAACATAACATGGATATAAAGACACATATACATTGATCCTTCTTAACACATTTGGATCTTCTCAACTTTGACAAAGGTAAAACCCTATTTCTTCATAGTATGAATCTTCACAACCTGCACAAAACACACAAAATGGGAACCATGGAGGCTCACCTCCCAACCTAGGCTCCTGTGAAGCCACCCACCGAGCAGGGAAAACAAGAACCAAACAGGTTACACACATACATTACAAAATTTTTGCATGAATACACAACACAAACACAAATCAACACCCTTCCATGGCTTGCACAATGATTCACCATTGGAATCATAAAACGTTGGGTGAAGGTGGGCTCTTCAAGGAGGAGAAATTCTAACAACATAAATATCATATTGCCAATGCATTTTGCCTCTCAAGGCCACCACAACATAAACAACATATTGCCACGACATTGCCTCTCAAGGCCTTCAAAAACAACCATCTTCTCCTCATCCACCAAACCTCCTTATACGTCCTGAACACCAAGATTCATGGCCATGATGGAGCCCATGCTCCATGATAATAACAAACCTCATCATGAGGTAAAAAAAATAATTCTTTTCTCACCTGCAATGTTAAGCCCAACTTGTGCCCTTCACCCAAGGCTTCTCTGCCCTCCCAAGGGTGAGTGAAGCCTTCACACCCATAATCACAATCAACTCTCACATTCAAACAAGAAACAACAACAAAAAAAATGAAGAACAACAAAACAAAACCATGAAAGGATTTCCAAAGGCACAAAACACATTCACATCACCACAACACAATGACAAAGATCATAACACTAGATTCACAATGCAATGCATAATCCATAGATAACTCTTCACATTTTTTAGATTTTCTTAGCCATACTAAGAAAAGAAAAAAAAAGAACATGTTTGAGCCACCAACCTTGGTCCAAGCTAGGGTAAGGATAGTTGTAGTAGAGCCCCCTTAATCTCCCTCCAAAACTTAGTTGTCTCTAAAATTAGAGAGTGGGTGAACAACCCACTAATTGTCACTTCCCCCTTAAAAGACTCTCCACTAACCCTTTTTAGTAAGAAACATCAAGCCTCCCTATCTTACATTGTTGCTCCTCCAAAATAAGAAGGTTGACCAATTGGGGTTGAGAGGGTTCTATCATAGAAAAACTCAAATTTCGAATTGGTTCAAGTTGGCTTTGTTTAAGGGGTTCCCAAAGCTAGGAAAACATTAAAATACTTAAATTTAGGCCCCTAACCTACTATACTACCATTAGGGTGGCTTTTTTAACAATAAAATAACACCTTAGGATCCCATTTAGACCCCCTAAACTCCTTGTCAAGTTTGAATTCGAATTGCAACATGATGTGACCCATCCAAACACTCTCTCCCAAATGGGTGTACTCAAGCATTAATTTAAAAAGAAGGAAGAGTACCAAGATTGAGTAACCTTGAGACCAACACTATAGGTGACATGTCATCAACACATAGACTATACAAGTGTCAAGTGACACACATAAAAATACATTACATTTTCCTTGGCATGCCTTTAATGCATCTAGCATATGATTAAACATATTCACAAGCAAGCAACCATACAATTATGAAGAAAAATACTTCCACAACGAGGCTTTTGAATCTTCCAAAGAGTCACCTTGGTTAAACTATGTTCACAAGGTTTGGAACTTGTTTCCCTGAGAATTTCCATGGTTCCACTTTATTGCACACTTAGCCCAATGTCAGTAGTCCAATGAATTAATATAAAAATACATGTAGATAAGTGCAGAATAATCCAATATCACTTAATCCACACTATCTTTTTCAGTTAACTTCCATCTAATTATTTCCATTAACTATTCAAAACATTTCAATATCACAACATTTATCATTCTTATCATAATGAAATTACCATTCTATACACTATCACAATACTTGTCTATCATAACCATGAACACTAAGGTCATATCTATTAAATCATTTAAGACAATAAATAGATCCTAGTATATGTATTTAAATGGAAATCACTAATATGTAGACTTGTTTACTGGTATCTTTTCAATCAGGTTTAGGATAATGACATTCCTAGGAATATCGCTTCATCACATAACAAGGGGTTTGTGTGTAAGTTTCTAGGGTTAATTCCTCAGACTGTTAGAATGTTTCCATAATTATGTCATCATAATATAAAACCAATTTTAAAATGTAACCATATGCCTTATTTTCCTCATTTATATTTATCTGCATATCGTAATCCTTCATCTTATAAAGCATCATAATTGAATTAATGTTTATCTAAAAATCGTAAATCATCATAATATAATTAATGTTTCGCATCGCATCAAAATCTAATAGTATCAAGTCATAAAATTGTATCCATATGTGTTCAATCATTTCATACAAAATAATAGGTTCTTATGTAACATGATCAAATTAACATTCTGAACAACCTCATAACCTATTATCTATCATAGTGATGAAATATTAAATTCATGACTATTAAGTTACAAGCCATGTGAGTTGGGTTCATTTTCATATCTAAATCTATCCTTTGGTGCTAATTTTCATTTAAACATTACAATTTGACATTCAAGTATTTATGTAATTCAGTTTCCATTAAAGCAATTGAAATAGCTTAGAACATGAAATGAAATAATTAAATATAACAATTAGGTTCTAATAAGTCTGAATCATCAAAATGTTGATATTAAAATGACATAACCCTATAGTCTAAAAACTATATCAAAACATCAAATTAAAAGTACCACAATGCAATTATGTCATCTATACTACGATGGATTGGGTGAGGCCTCACATCCATGCATCCATCCATACATACATATATCCTGCATGTATGTATGCATGTATGGATGCATACATACATATACATACATGTATATATGTATGCATGCATTCATATATCTATGTATGTATGCAACGTATGGATATATCTATGTATGGATATATGTATAGATGCATGCATAAATACATAGATATATGTATCCATCCATACATACATACATCTGCATGCATCCATCCATACATACATGTATCTATATATACATACGTGCATCTATGTATGTATACATGTATGCATGCATCCATCTATACATACATATATCTTGCCATTATGTATGCATGTACATAGATATATGTATACATCCATACATACATACATATGCATGCATCTATCCATATATACATGTATCTATGTATGTATGCATGTAGGCATGCATCCATCCATACATACATATACCCTGCATGCATGTATTGACTTATGGATGCATACATACATATACACACATATATCTATGTATGCATGCACACATAGATATATCTATATATGTATAAAATGTAGGGATATATTTATGTATGGATATATGTATAGATGCATGCATGCATGCATCTATCCATACATACATGTATATATGTATATATGCGTGCATGCATGCCTATGTATGGATGCATGCATCCATGCATGCATACATCCATGCATGCATACATAGATATATGTATCCATCCATACATACATACATATGCATGCATCCATCGATACATACATGTATCTATGTATGTATACATGCATCCATCCATACATACATATATCCTGCATGTATGTATGCATGTATGGATGCATACATACATATACATACATGTATATATGTATGCATGCATTCATATATATATATGTATGCATGCATTCATATATATATATATGTATGTATGAAATGTATGGATATATGTATAGATGCATGCATAAATACATAGATATATGTATCCATCCATACATACATACATCTTAATGCAGGAGCATCCAGAGGTATAAGGGCAATCCTGTGTCACCCAAAAAAATGTACTTAGACTTAGTTTTTGTTTCATGTCTTTACATTTTTTGATACCCATTTGGCTCAAATAAAGGATCCAACTCTCATAGTTCAACTATCAGTGCGTTTGACAATCTTGAAAAAATAGGAGCATGTATTTGGGCCATCATTTTAGTAAACTAGAAGGTGTGAGTTGGCCAGATGAATGTAATCATGATTTAGAGCATTCCAGAAAAAGAATCAGGTCAATAGGCCCCACGGTTTGAAAGTTATTGCAGTTTTTTGCATTTTGGGGACCTCCTAAGAATGCTTCAAAGTCAGGTTTGGGGCATTAAATGACCTCAATCAATCGGAGCTACGGTTCAAAAGTTATGCCTCTCGAAAGTTCAGCTACCATTTTTGGATTCTTCTAGATTTGCACCAACTTCTAACGCAGCTTCTGGAACCTTCTATTTTGTCAGTGGATGCCCACTAGCACTTTCTAGAATGTACTCCTAGTCCTTAACCCTCCAGGGTCTATTTAAGGAGATTTCTAGCATTGTAAAAGGCAGTTCGGGGTGAAGTTTGAGAGGAGGTGCTATAAGGAGAAATATTCTCCAGATTTATGCTATTGTAAGCCCTTAGGGCATGTTATGAAGTTTATTTTCTTTGTACTATTTGTACTAGCTTATTTTCTCAATTAATATAATTTCCCTTTTCTGTTGTGTCCATTCTATTCTTGGGTTGTGTCCCCATCAAGTGGTATCAGAGCGGGTTTTCCTGAGTGTGTAGACAGAGCGTCGACTGTGAGGCAGTTTGCACTAGGACTATGTGGTTGTGGGTTCGAGTTAGAAGATGCCTCCACGAAGAGAGCGTGGCAGAAGGGCCATGGCTATTGATCCTAAGGAGGTTAGAGCCCTCCAGAGATAGGTACAAGCATTGCAAGAGGAGCTTTGTAGAGGAGCAAATATTGCCGCAAATTATAATAGTGAGGATGACAATGAAGAGGAAGTAATGGAGGTTGATGGGGAAGTTCTGAATCCTGTAGAGGAAAGGCTTTTTAGGGCCATTACTAGGTTTGGGAAAAGACCTACAATTGAAGTGGGTATATTTTATGGAAATTTGAAACCAGATGAGTTGATCGATTGGATCAATGAACTGGAAGAATACTTTGAGTATGAGGATATAAGGGACCCAGATAGGGTTAAGTTTGCAAAGGCCAAACTGAAAGGCCATGCCAAAATCTGGTGGCAAGAGATTCAACTGGAAAGACTTTGAAGAGGAAAGGAGAAGATCACAAGATGGGATCGCATGGTGGACAAATTGAAGAAGCAGTTCATTCTTGTGGACTACGAGCTTGATTTGTTTAAAAAGATGCATGGGTTAAAGCAAGCAGGAAGATCAGTCCAATAATATACAGAGGAGTTTTACCGACTCCTGATTAGAGCGGGGCATGCAGAAGCAAATAAGGAGAAGGTTGCTCGTTATATCAGTGGGTTGCGACCTAGCATCCAGGAGGAATTAAGTCTGGTAAGAATGACCAACGTTGAAGAAGCATACTAGTTTTCCCTACGAGTTGAAGAGAAGCTGAGTAAAAGGTTTGAAGGAAGACAAAGAGGGCGCAGTCAAGATGGAAGGGGAAGCTGTAGATCATCTGGAGGCCACAATGAAACTCAAAAGAAAAATGAAGATGAGGGTACTAGCAGGAACCAGAGGAATGAGGGTTTCAACCGCTCCCGTAATCAAGACTTTAGAAATCAAAGAGGAAGAGGTAGAGGATGTGGACAAGGAAGAGGAGGTTTCCATGGTACCTATTTCCATTGCAATGAAGAAGGTCATCGTGCCTTTGAATGCCCTCAATGACAAGGAAGGATAGATAGGAGAGTTGAGGGCCAAGCTAGGGTTGCTCATGTGGATAAGGATGCACAATCATCACATTCAGAGGATGCAGAAAGAGGAGAGACCTTGGTAAATGAAAGAGTCCTACTAAGTGGTGAGAATGAACCAGGACAACGGAGAAGTTTGTTCCGTACCAGATGCAAGTGTGAGGATAAATTTTGTGATGTGATCATTGATGGTGGTAGCACTGATAACTTGGTATCAGAAGAGATGGTCTCTAAGCTGAAGCTCAAGAGGGAGAAACATCCCCAGCCCTATCGGATTTCTTGGGTAAAAGATGATCATAAGGTCCTTGTAAGTGAACAATGTTTAGTAAAATTCAAAATTGGGAGTTACCATGATGAAGTTCTCTGTGATGTTATTTTGATGGATGTTTGTCATCTATTGTTGGGTAGACCATGGCAGTTTGATAGACATGCAATACATGATGGACATGCAAACACATGCTCTCTGACAAAGGATGGAGTTCACCACAAATTGAAGCCCATGAAAAAGGAAGGTGAAAAGGTATGTAGCAGTGCTAGGTTTTGTCTTGTTGATGGAAGGAAGTTTTTAGATGGCATGAAACATCAGCGCATGTGCTATGCTTTGATTCCTAGGAAAGATAAAGAAGGTAGTAATGAAATACCATTTGAAGTTTCAGATTTACTAGGGGAATTTGGAGATATTATCTCTGATAATGTTCCAAATGGATTGCCACCAGTAAGGCAAATTAGTCATCAGATAGATCTGATTCTAGGAGCTAGTTTTCCTAACAAGGCTGCTCATAGGATGACTCCTACTGAAATAGAGGAGCTAAATAGATAGGTTTAGGAGCTATTGAGGAAGTGCTTGATTCGAGAGAGCTTGAGTCCATGTGTAGTACTTGCAGTAATCGCACCAAAGAAGGATGGTGAGTGGAGGATGTGTACAGATTCTCGAGCTATAAATAAGATAACCATCAAGTACCAGTTTCCTTTACCAAGGATGGATGATCTTATGGACTGCTTGAGTGGAGCTCAGTACTTCACAAAGATAGATCTAAAGAGTGGCTATCATCAGATACGGATTCATGAAGGAGATGAGTGGAAAACAGCCTTCAAGACAAAGGAGGGTCTTTATGAGTGGTTAGTCATGCCCTTTGGATTGACGAACGCCCCAAGCACCTTCATGCGGCTCATGAATGAGGTACTTAAGAAGTTCTTGGGAAAATTTGTTATTGTCTATTTGGATGATATTTTAATTTTTAGCAAGACTTTGGAAGAACATTTACTACATATTTGTAGTGTCCTTGAAAGGCTAAGGGAAGAGAAACTATTAATTAATCTAAAGAGGTGTGTCTTTGCAAAAAGGGAGTTAGTCTATTTGGGATTTGTTATATCACCTGAAGGTCTCAAAATGGATCCAGAGAAGGTAAAAGCCATCTTGGAATGGCCTACTCCAAGGTCTGCTACTGAGGTAAGATCATTTCATGGTCTTGTTAGTTTTTACAGGAAGTTTATTAAGAATTTTAGTGGCATATGTGCACCTCTAACTAATACAATAAGAGGGGATAGAAAAGAGTTCAAATGGACTACAGCAGCTGTGAGAAGTTTTGAATTGCTGAAGAAGAAGGTGACTGAACAGCCTATGTTGGCACTTCCAGATTTTAGAAAAGTATTCCAGGTGGATTGTGAAGCTAGTGGTAGCGCTAGTGGGGCTGTATTAAGCCAAGAAGGTAAGCCTATTGCATATTTTAGGAAAAATTGAATGATGCAAAGAAGAAGTATTCTGTTTATGATCAAGAGTTCTATGCAATAGTTCAGGCCTTAAAGAAATGGAGGCATTATTTATTGCCAAAGGAATTTGTTTTGTATACTGATCATCAGGCATTACAGTACCTAAATAGCCAAGGTAAATTGAATAAGAGGCATATGAAGTCGGTAGAATTCTTGCAGAGTTATACATTTGTGTTGAAGCATAGAAGTGGAAAAATCTAACAGGGTTGCAGATGCATTAAGTAGGAGATAGCTGTTGGTTACAACAATGCAGGTTGAAGTAGTTGGGTTTGATGAACTAAAGAATTTGTACCCCGAGGATCCTAATTTTGCTGAAGCATGGAAAGCTTATAAAGAACCTGTTGTTGTAGATAGAACCAAGTGGTTAGATTATTTGATTCAATATGGCATGTTGTTCAAAGGTAGTCAATTGTGCATTCCAAGGAGTTCCATGAGGGAAAATTTGATTAAGGAGAAACACAGTGGAGGGATGGCAGGACATTTTGGTCGAGATAAGACCATTTCCATTCTTAAAGAACATTATTTTTGGCCTCAAATTTCACAGGATGTGAAGAAGTTTGTACAGAGTTTCCAGGTTTGCCAAGTTGCCAAGGGGTTTAGTCAAAATACTAGCCTATATCAGCCATTGCCTGTTCCATCAAGGCCATGGGAGGACATAAGTATGGATTTTGTTCTTGGATTGCCAAGGACACAAAGGGGTAATGACTCAGTATTCGTGGTGGTGGATAGGTTCTCCAAAATGGCACATTTCATTCCATGCCACAAAACTCATGATGCTGCCCATATTGCAGACTTGTTTTACAAAGAGGTGGTAAGACTACATGGTCTTCCAAGGAGTATATTTTCTAATAGAGATACTAAATTTGTGGGGTATTTCTGGAGGACATTGTGGAAGAAGTTGAGAATAGACTTGAAATTCAGTTCCACACATCACCCACAGACTGATGGCCAAACAGAAGTGGTAAATAGAAGTCTAGGCAATTTGCTGAGATGTTTAGTTGGAAATAAGCCCAAGGGATGGGATTTGATTCTACCACAGGTAGAGTTTGCTTTTAATAACTCTATAAATAGGAGTATTGGAAAATCACCATTTCAAATTGTATATGGAAATAGCCCAAGGACTGCACTAGAATTGAGGAAGATAGAACAAGGGGAGAGAACAAGTGCTGAAGCTGAGGAATTTGCTGAACACATCAAGCGTCTACATGAGGAGGTTCAAGCACACATTATCAAGATGAATCAAGAGTATAAAGCTAGGGCTGATGCAAGGAGAAGACATAAGGAATTCCAAGTAGGGGATCTTGTCATGGTGCATTTACAAAAAGAAATATTTCAAGTTGGTACTTACAACAAGCTGAAAATGAAGAAATTTGGCCCCTGCAAAATTTTGAAGAAACATAACTCAGGAAATGCATATGAGGTGGAGCTGCCAGATGGTATTCACATTTCTCCCATTTTCAACATTGCAGATTTAATAGAGTATCATGATGATGGTGCAGATGAGGAGCTGGTTTTAGAGCCTTGTCCAATTCCTGCTTCTAAGAAGGAGGAGATAGAAGACATTCTAGATCATCGTGTGGGTAGGAGTACCAAAAACAGGCAGTATGAAGAGTATTTGGTCAAATGGAAAGGACAGCCCATCGAAGACTCAACTTGGATTTCAGCAGCTGAGGTTTCCCATTTGGGATTTCCTCTACCATCCATAAAGTGACAGGGTCACTTTTCAATCTACCCTGGGTGTCTGATGTAGGAGCATCCAAAGGTATAAGGGCAATCCTGTGTCACCCAAAAAAATGTACTTAGACTTAGTTTCTATTTCATGTCTTTACATTTTTGGATACCCATTTGGCTCAAATAAAGGATCCAACTCTCATAGTTCAACTATCAGTGCGTTTGAAAATCTTGAAAAAATAGGAGCATGTATTTGGGCCATCATTTCAGTAAACTAGAAGGTGTTAATTGGCCAGATGAATGTAATCATGATTTAGAGCATTCCAAAAAAAGAATCAGGTCAATAGGCCCCACAGTTTGAAAGTTATTGCAGTTTTTCAAGTTTTGGAGACCTCCTAAGAATGCTTCAAAGTCAGGTTTGGGGCATTAAATGACCTCGAAAAGGGTCCAAAAATGGGGGACGAGCGAAGCTAGTCCATAAGGCTATAGAGCGCTATGGGGTCTATTTAAGGAGATTTTTGGCATTGTAAAAGGCAGTTCGGGGTGAAGTTTGAGAGGAGGTGCTATAAGGAGAAATATTCTCCAGATTTATGCTATTGTAAGCCCTTAGGGCATGTTATGAAGTTTATTTTCTCTGTACTATTTGTACTGGCTTATTTTTTCAGTTAATATAATTTCCCTTTTCTGTTCTGTCCATTCTGTTCTTGGGTTGTGTCCGCATCACATCTGCATGCATCCATCCATACATACATTTATCTATATATACATACATGCATCTATGTATGTATACATGTATGCATGCATCCATCTATACATACATATATCTTGCCATTATGTATGCATGTACATAGATATATGTATACATCCATACGTGCATACATATGCATGCATCTATCCATATATACATGTATCTATGTATGTATGCATGTAGGCATGCATCCATCCATACATACATATACCCTGCATGCATGTATTGACTTATGGATGCATACATACATATACACACATATATCTATGTATGCATGCACGCATAGATATATCCATATATATATAAAATGTATGGATATATTTATGTATGGATATATGTATAGATGCATGCATGCATGCATCTATCCATACATACATGTATATATGTATATATGCATGCATGCATGCCTATGTATGGATGCATGCATCCGTGCATGCATACATAGATATATGTATCCATCCATACATACATACATATGCATGCATCCATCGATACATACATGTATCTATGTATGTATACATGCATCCATCCATGCATACATATATCTTGCATGTATGTATGCATGTATGGATGCATACATACATACATGCATGTATGTATGTACATATATGCATGCATGCATGCATGCACATGTATGTATGTACATATATATATATATATATATATATATATATATATATATATATATATATATATCTATGTATACATGCATGCATGCATAGATATATCTATGTATGTATGCTATCTATACATAGATATACGTATGGATGTATATATGCATGCATATGTATGTATGTACATATATATATGCATGCATACATAGACATATGTATAGATTCATGCATGCATGCATAGATATATATATATATATACATGCATGCATGCATAGATATATCTATGTATGTATATATGCATGCATACATCCATACATACATGTATCTATGTATGTATGCATGTATACATAGATGCATGCATGTATGTATGCATTTAGCATAGATATATCTATGTATGTATGTATGCATGTATGGATGCAAACATACATATAGTATATGTATGCATATCTATGTATGTATGCATGCATAGATATATCTATGTATGTATGCTATCTATACATAGATATATGTATATATCTTGTATGCATACATATGTATGTATGCATGTATGCATATGTATGTAAGTACACACACACACACACACATACATATAGATGCATGCATGCATAGATATATCTATGTATGTATGCATGGATACATAGATGCATGCATGTATGTATGCATTTAGTCACTCATCAAGGAACTAAGTCACTCCCAAATGACAAGGAAACATCATCCAAGAGCAAGGAATGCTCAAAAACCACACTACACCTCACAAGGGTGGTTCTGTGCAAAAGGAAACACAAAAATCCAAGCACAACGTCCAGCAAGTACCCAGTAGATTATGAAGACAAGGTAACTCTTCCATTATGAATAACATGAAGAATTAAACTTCTCCAATGGCCATAATAATGATATGTCATGATTGAATTGGCCTCTACTCGAAAAGGTACTCAGAACATCGATCAGCAACTCCAGAAGCCATAGCTTTCACGTCTGAACTCAGATTGAATCCATTCAAAAAGCATCGAAAAGATATCAACAAGGGCTAAAACATGAAGAAGTTAAGAGAGAACTAAATCCTACAATCTGAAACACCACTCAAGACAAAACCACAAAGGAAAAACAATAGTCTTGGCCACCAAGACAAGCGATGGACAAAACGTCCAAATCCACACAAGAGCACACATGCCCAAAACAACATAAGACATGGAGTGAAAGCTAGTACACACATTGAAACCATCATTATTCCTCTTTCATAATTTCATTAATTAAACATAACATAAGCACTAATGCATAATGAACTGAAAGATTTTCAAGCAAGGGTCTAAGAGTCACTTACCATAAAACAAGTACATATCTTTCAATTTCTTTCAAAAATAACAATAAGTTCAATCACCATTTAAACCATTCAGTTACAATAACAACTTTAAATCTAACAAAGACACACTAGCATGTTCTCCATGATATTATCCCTTGAACGTACTACCAGAGGTTTGAGATGAACATGATAGAGTCACAACACACAACTGGGCAGCAGTAAAACACATCCAGAATAGTCATCATGAAACATAATCAAGAAGCCCAAATGGGGGAAATATCAATTCCAGTAGTAAGTACCAAAAAGAGCTCATTTCAAAAATAAGTCAAATGTGACAACTGTCACAAAGAGAGCGATAGATAAAATTTGATGACTACTCCAAGAGAGGAAAATACTGAAAACCAATGCTAGCCCAACAACATGAGGAAAGTACCTCCAGCCAAATAAAATAAGGCATCAAACAAATCACATTACAAGTGATGAATGAGTACAGTCACACAAGAGGGATAAATCATGTAATGCCCCGCCCGGAGATTCTTGGAAACAAGGATGAAAAACAAGTCAGAACAATTTTTTTTTTTAAACAAGTGTAAGTGCACATGATACAACCTACACAAACCAAAAGATCGCAACGGAACACTGAAAGACAACCAAGCACCAACGGATCTCCAAACACCACTACAAACAAGAACACAACCACGAAAACCACAAAGACCTACCAAGCTGAAACACATAAGCTGACTCTTGGAAACTGGCTAAGTCTAAAATCCTGAAGCCCTGAAAATTGGCTAAGTCTGAATTTCTAAAGCCTTGATTTTTCCTAGAATCTACACCATAGCTCGTAGAGGTCTGAAACCCATCTCAAATGAATCATCGCATATATTAAAATATATCTTAAGTATAAGGAATTAAATATATTTCAACTTATACTTAAACAATATATTTTAAACCCTGAAGGACAATTCAAAATGCAACAACATAGGCTTCAAGAACACCCAAAAGGGTATCTAGATCAACTCTCAAAATGATCGGAACACTAAAAAAAATGCTCGCTGTTGGCACACACAGGTTTTAACCAAAAGGCGTGCGACACTTTTTACTAAGGGAGGGTGACACTTCTCCCTTACTGCGTGCGACACTTCTCAAGAAGGTGTGCTATACTAGAAAAGTATTGTGTGGCATTTCTCATGAAGCCATGCTACACTCTTCCAGTGTCGTACAACACTTCTTCCAGTGTCAATGGCATCATAGGACCATCGTGGGCCCTAGCCATCCCCCACGCATAACATGCCAAGCCACCGATCAAATCATTGGTGCTGTCGTAATAGGGACATCACTACAAAACATGCTACAATGTAAGTAAATAAAATCTAACATGCTAGTAGTAGGCATAAGATAAAACTATAATCAGATAACATCATCTACTACATGCTAATCATCATAATGAGGAATGCATTAAAACTAACATCATCTAAACATGATAACATCATAATGAGAGCATAAATCACAAGAAGCATACTCCGTATATCGAAGTACCAAGTGACACATCCAGCTATAGTCGTACTAAGACAATAGACCGTATCTATACACCGATCCCTAGCAGTGGTGAGGGTAGCTACACCTCCCAACCACGTGGCACCTGTAGGTCCACACCCACTGTGCTGATGGAGATAGTGATCCAACCACAAACACACAAAAACACAACAACCATGGCTAACACTCACGCCAAGCAATATGATGACTAAAACCAAGACATAGACAATGCATAAACTACAGGTCCTGGTCAGACACCTCAATGGGCTTACTATGTAGGGGCTGACATCATGGAGAGTCACTTGGCATCGACAAGCCCAAGCTCAGATCGTGTGTCCTCAAACTTAATTGGGTGCTCACACATTGTGTACTTGAACTTAATCGAGTGCTCACACATTTTATTATCTTAAATTTTATTACCTCCCAGTGTTTTCTTTAATTATCACTTATATAAAACTTCTTTTGCCAACCCATGATGTCATGATCGTCAGGCTACAAAATAGAAGCCCCCTCCATATGCTACCCTACCCAACCCATGCTCATCCAATGATGAGTGTCTGTAGGCATGCAAATTCCCAACCCAACCCCAATGATCATAACTTCTGAAAGTGCTACGAAAGGTCGAGGCTCGTAAGACATCCAACTATGTACGTGCACATACTCGTGTGTGGCGCACCACCATCGCGAAGATCAAATAAAAGGACTGGAAGAGAACACAAAGAAACAAGTCCCTCAACTGTAAACAAAATCAAGAGGACGGATGCAACACGCATCCCAATGCAACAAAAGATGAAAAAGTGGTCTAACTAGTATCTAAACAAATCACCCAGGTCCACGAACCACAATGTGCCAAGAAAACTTGATAAAATAGGTCAGCACACAAAACGAGGTAAAAAACCCCAAATTTTGGAAAATTCCAATATTAAAACCCATTTGGCCCTTGGGTTCAAAAATCTCAAAAATCCAAAAATAAATGAAAACAGACACCGTATGCAAAAACGGCCAGCATAACGGCACAAAAACTCTAAACCCCATTTCAAAAACAAGGAAAAACGTTCATACCCAACCAACCGGGTAGAACTAGCAACCAAAAATGGAGGGAAACACTAGTTCTCAACCTCCTAACATATTGCTACAAGAAATGGAAGCTGAAACGGAGCAAAAACTATAAAACGGGAAGGCTCTACCTGAAGGAAAAAGAGGCAGAAACTGAAACCCGCACAATAAAATAAACCACCTGCAAAAACAGTTGAAAATGATGGCAAGGCATAAACTCCTCGAGCCGAATCCAACGAGACCAACCTCACGCAGATCCCATGCTCACAGCTCCCAGAACGAGCAAAATAAGAATCCTTCAGAAGAGGATTTCCAAATTTTCTCTACAATTCTATTTTCAAATTTTGAAAAGTCATTTATGAAATCACTTTTCTAATACTTATTCACTTTTTGGGTGAATAGTCAATTCTGGAAAATAGCTAGCTGGAATAGTTAAACTCCAAATTGACCCAAATGAAAATAGGTTATTATCCACAACGGGATTTCACCTAAGGCAAAGCTACTAGAAATTAAATTTGAAGAGATTAAAATCGAAAAATCCCAAAAACATAGAAAAACACTTAACACTTTTGCGACAAATGCGAACTTCTAAATGTACAAACACACTCACTGGTCTAATCACATAATGCAAATGAGTTTGGATTTACTAATCACCGAAAGGTTTTGATCTAAACAATAACAATAAGGGTACATCGACCATATAGGAACGACATGGATAAATATGAATAGCTAAATCACTAACTCCATGTGCCACTACCAGGGATATAATTCTTGCACACTAAAACACACGATCAAGTGCAATGGCAAATAATATCATAGCCGAAGCAACATGTATTAAAATACCTATTTAATCCATTTACATCGCTCACATTCGCAGAAAGCGTGAAGATACAAGAATAAAGTAAATAACCAAAGCATAGAATCCATCTCATAACATAATCAACAAATAGGTCCAATACATCATATAACTAGATATCATCATAGATCTACTATCATCTCAAAATGGCAACCACATGCAAATGTGATAAACTAAACAGTATAGCAGTAGAGCATCTATGGTACTGAATCCAAGTATAACATCCGACCCTCGGGTCATCATAAGGTACAAAATAATCAGAGTATCAAGTATCTCTCAAATCAAAATAGACAAGACATAGACTGCAAACATTAGAGGCACTACAAATCACCACACAATGCTAAGGAATACATCATCCTAGCATCGTTAGAGAACACACTCACACGCATCAAGCAGTATACCATTAGTAACCTCATGTATATGCAGACAACAATAATTTCCATGCAATGCAACATTTAAATATCCACCAAATTAATATAGTTTTGCATAAGCTTAAGAAGCAATCAGATTGGGGACTTAAGTCATTTACCCAAGGATATAATGTAAAACTACTAGTTGTAATGATTCACAATAAACACTCATTTTTAATGAAAGGAACCATTTTATCACCCTAAAGATAAAACATAGAATCACAAATAAGATTCATTCATCAACTTACAATTAGGAGAAAATAGGGAAACAATGCACCTACTCCACAAGGAGAAACAAAAAGAGGCACACAAGCCAACACATGGACACCAATCAGTGGTTCCATCCAAAGAGGTTCACACAAGCAACCAACCAAACAAGGCACATTGATCTGCTAACCAAACCAGGAAGACTCACTTCCTTCTCCACACACTGCTCTAGTTTCATCTACTGGACAAGCAAGTCCATCAGGAGTAGATACCAAGGCAACAAAGATCACAAGTTCTCACCAAGACACTCGCAAAAACTACATGGGCAACATAAACACAGAGATCCTAATATTTGAACATGGGCTATGATACTAGATGTAATGCCCCGCCTGGAGATCCTTGGAAACAAGGATGAAATACAAGCCAGAATATTTTTTTTTTTACAAGTATGAATGCACATGACAACATCATACAGGGATCACAACAATCACAACGGAAGACTTCACCACAATCTCGGCTACCAACAAATCTCCAAACATCACTACCAAACTGACACACACAAACAAAGCCAACAATGACAATGCACATGATGAGGGCACAAGAAATGACCACTCATCAACAAAACACCAAGTTAGGGTAAATGCAAAATCCTAAAATTTGACTAAGCCTGAAATCCTGAAGCCTTGAAAAAATGGCTAAGTCTAGATTTTTGAAGCCCTGTAATTTGCTAGAATCCATAACTTATCTCTAAGAGTTCTGAAACCTATCTCAAAAGATTCGTCGCATATATTAAAATATATCTTAAGTATAATAGATATATTTTAAACCCTAAGAGACAACAACAGAACATGAAAAATTGCATAGAATGAAAACCACCAGAATATAAGATGCAACAACATAGGGTCGAAGAATGCCCAAAAGGGAATCCAAAACAACTCACAAAAAGATCGGATCACGAAGAAAAGTGCCTGCCGATGGCACGCGCAAGTTTTTCACAAAAACCGTGCGATGCTTTTTGCTAAGAGAGGGCAACACTTTTCAGCATCGTACGAAATTTCTCAAGATGGCGTGTGACACTCTTCCAGTGTCGTATGACATCTCTCAAGAAGACGTGTGATACTTTACGATGTCGTACGACATAGTTTGCATAGGCGTGCGAGACTTTTTAAAGTGTCACACCATGCTGAACAAATGTCGCTCATAGAAATATTAAAACACTCCCAAAAGCAAAAAGGGACCAAAAATAGAGCAAAGAACCTCCACACAAGGAAGTATCGGATCTACAAAGGCTCGAGGAATGAACACTCAAGTGCAAGAACAACATAGAAAGGAGAACATCTATCCATCTAAACCATAACAGAAAAGAACATACTAAAATAAATATCGAAGAGAACAAAAGCAACATCGCAATAAATAGAAATAAATCTCAGGAAAAAAACAACCAAACTAAGTACGTAGATCCTTCCATCCGTCAATAACATCATAAGACCATCATGGGTCCTAGCCATCCCCCACACATAACATCCCAAGCGACCAACCAAATCATCAGTACTGTCGTAATAGGGACGTCACTACTAAAACATGCACAATAGCACCATAATAAAATCTAACATGCTAGTGATAACGCATAAGATAATCCTACAGTAGATAACATCACCTATCACATGCTAAATAGCAGTAAGCAACAGATATACTACTAAAGAAAATCACATCATCTAATCATATGCTAAACATCATAATAAGGGAATGCGTCAAATAAAATAACATCATCTAAACATGATATACAAGCATCCCAATGAAAGCATAAATCACAAGAAAGCATACTCTGGAACCCAAAGTACCAAGTGAAGACATCCAACAATGGTCACACTAGGACAAAAGATCATCTCTGTACACCGATCCCTAGAAGTGGTGAAGGTAACTATGCCTCCCAACCATGTGGCACCCATAGGTCCACACCCACCATGCTAATGGAGATAATGATCCAACCACAAATACACAAAATAACATCTAAGGCTAACACTCACGCCAGACAGTATGATGGCTGCAACCAAGAACCTAAGACAATGCAAGGAGTACAGGTCCTAGTCAGACACTCAAAAGGCTACTAAGTAGGGACTAACATCATGGAGAGTCACTTGACATTAAAAAGCCCAAGCTAGGACTTGTGCAGATTCAACATCCCTCAATAGAAAGGCTCTAGTACCCCAAACCTTTTTATTATCTTAACTTTTATTATCATTCACACATTTTATTTAATTATCACTTATATAAAGCTTCCTCAGCCAACCCATGATGCCATGATTGTCGGGTTGCGAGATAGAAGCCCCCTCCATATGCTACCCAACCCTACCCATGCTCATCCTACAACAAGTGCCCATGGGCATGCATACTCCCATCCCAACCCCAATGATCATAACTTTCGACAAAACCACGGAAGATCGGGCCTTGCAAGTCACCCAAAAAATGTACATGCACGTACTTGTGTGTAGCGCGCCACCATCACGAAGATCATAACACAAGGACAGGAATGAGAACACAATGCAAAGAAAACACCCAACTGAAAGCAACACGGGAAGGACAGATTCTACATGAATCCTAAAGCCAATAAAATCATACATCATGAAATCACTCAACTGGCCTCAATCTAAGAGTATGGATTCTACATGAATCCCAATGATGTAACAAGACCAAACATCATGAACTCACTCAACCGGCCTCAATTCTAGAGTATGGATTCTACACGAATCCTAGCATTCATGAAACAAAAGCAAAGGTCCAAAAGAAACCATAACAGGTAACAAATCACTCAACCGAACACAAAGTTGGGAGTACGGGTGCGACACACATCCCAGTGCAAAAAAAGGTGCAATAGCGGTCTGACTAATATCCAAATGGATCATCCAAGTCCATGACCCAAACTGTGCCAAGAAAACTTGAGAAAATAGGGTAGCATGCAAAACGAGGTAAAAACCTCAAATTTTGGAAAAACTCCAAAATTAAAAATCGTTTGGCCTTTGTGTTCAAAAACCAAAAAAATTCAAAAATAAATGGAATCGAACACCATATGCAAAAATGGCCAGCATAACGGTGCAAAATCCCAAACCCTCATCCCGAAAAATAGGGAAATGTTCATACCCGCCCAACCGGGTAGAACTAACATACAGAAATAGAGGGGAACACTAGTTCCTAGCCTCCAAACAAACGGCTACCAAAAACAGAAGTAGAAACAGAGCATAAACTATAAAACAGGAAATCCTACCTCACAGCCAAACAAGCAAAATGAGAATCTGAACCATAAAATAAATATCCCACAAAAGTAGCTGAAAAACATGGCAATCCAAAGTTTCCCCAAGCTGGATCCAATGAGCCCAACCTCGCGATGATCCCATGCCTGTAGCTCCCACAACGAACAAAACAGTAAATCCTCATGAAGAGGATTTTGGATTTTACTCTCCAACTTTCCAATTTGAAAGTGAGAAGTGAGGAATTAAATTCCTCTTTGGATATTTATTCACTTTTCGAGTGAATAATCGATTAGGGCAAATAACCAGCCAACCTAGTTAAACCTTGAATCCACCCAAAGGAAAATAGGCTATTCCTATAAATAGGAATTCATCTATGGAAAAGCTGCCAAAAATAAAAATAAATCAATTAAAAAGTTTGAAAGCCCAAAAACACAAAAATCACCTTAACAACTTTCACGACAATGCAAACCTCTAAATGCATAGACATGCTTACTGGTCTAATCACATAATGCAATGAGTTCAGATTTAATAATCACCGAAAGGTTTAAATTAAACATTTGATTAAAGATATGTCGACCATATAAGGATGACATTGGTAAAATATGAAAGGTTGAATCACTAACTCCATGTGCCACTGCCAAGGATATAAATCATGCACACTAAACAACATGATCAAGTGCAATTGCATATAATAACATAGCCGAAGCAATAAATGCATTAAATCACCTGATTTAATGATTTAATTAATTATATTAAAATAATCTATTTACATCACTCACGTTTGCATAAAGCATAACAACACAGGAATGAAGTAAATAACCATAGCATTAAATCCATCACATAACATAATCAGAGGTATGTCCAAATACCAGATAACCAGATATCATCATAAAACACACTGTCATCTCAAAATGGCATCATCATGCAATATGATTAACAAAACAACATAGTAGTTTAAAATCTATGATATTGAAATCAAAGTGAACATCTGACCCTTAGGTCCTCTCAAATGTGAACATGACATGAGTAACAAATATCTCTCTAATCAGAAATACAACAAGGTAAATTTCCACAGCATATAACCAAATAATCTCACATGAACAATCCATTTAATTACTTAAGCATTTAATAATGATTGATTACAGAATCAACAAAAAGACACTAAAAATACATAAGCAACACAGTCATAAACATGACTAACCACTGCTACAGGAACCTAGTCCAATGTAGCATGGTAATAGTACATAGTGCAATCTCTGCACACATCTCAGGGTAATCACAAAACCACCTCATGATACCACTTCGATCCTGGTAACCACTGGCACAAACCTCAGTGAACCAAAAATCACATCATAATCTCATAGATCAGTCAAAAGCATAAACAAAGAAACTAATACATAAACATAAATCCAAACACCTCAACAGCGTAGACCACTCAGGGTCACAATCATGATCCCATCACAACAAAAGATCATCAAGGTTGCATCCATCAAGACAACTTACAAAAGTCAAATGGAAGAGGCACTGCATGCATGCATACATACATATATTATGGATGCAATGTATACATAGATATATGTATGGATGGATGCATGCATACATAGATATATGTATGGATATATCTATGTATCCATACATGCATACATACATGCATATGGATGGATGCATGCATTGCATACATACATAGACAATCTATGCATGAATACATGTATATATAGATATATATATGTATGTATATGTATGGATGCATACATGCATACATAGATATATATGTATGCATGCATATATATACATATATGTATACATGTATGTATGTATGTATGCATCCATACATGCATATGGATGGATGCATGCATTGCATACATACATAGATATATCGATGCATCCATACATAGATACATGCATGCATATATATACATGTATACATGTATGTATGTATATATTTATCCATACATGCATATATACATGCATATGGATGGATGCATGCATTGTGTACATACATAGATACATAGATACATGTATGTATGGATGTATGCATGCATACATACATGCAAGCATGCATACATGCATATACATATATATGTACGCATACATATATAGGTATGCATACATGCATACATACATAGATACATGTATGTATGCATCCATAGATGCATAAACGTATGTATGCATGCATACATAGTAGATATATACATGTAGATATATCTATGCATGCATGCATACATGCATATGCATACATACAAGATATATACATGTAGATATATCTCTGGATGCATGCATGCATAGATATATCTATGCATCTATATCTATGCATAGATGCATGCGTAGATATATATATGCATAGATGCATGCTTAGATATCTATATGCATGCATGCATTCATACATACATGTATCTATGCATGCATGCATGCATGCATATAGATATCTATGTATGTATTTATGGATGCATGCATACATGCATAGATACATGTATGGATGTATGCATGCATGCATCCATACATACATGTGTGTTTACATACATGGATAGATATATCTATGGATGCATGCATGCATAGATATATGTATGGATGTATGCATGCATATTGCATACATGTATGCATGCATTATTCTATACATACATGTATCTATGTATACATACATATTGCATACATAGATATATGTATGTATGTATGTATACATATCATCCATTCATACATACATGTATCTATGTATACATACATATTGCATACATAGATATATGTATGTATGGATGCATGCATGCATGTATGTATACATGTATGCATACATATATACCTACAGACATATATATATGTATATATGTATGTATGTATGCATAGATACCTACAGACATATATATGTATGCATAAATGTATACATACATGCATGCATGCATCCATACATACATATATCTATGTATGCAATATGTATGTATACATAGATAAATGTATGTATACATACATACATGCATGCATGCATCCATACATACATCTATCTATGTATGCAATATGTATGTATACATAGATACATGTATGTATGGATGGATGCATGCATATCATGCATAGATATGTCCATGTATGTATACATACATGCATGCATGCATCCATACATATATCACCTACTTGGAAAAAATCCTCCTTCTCCATAGCCTTGATTCAATATGGAACGTGTTGTACAAACTTTGTATGGAAACTATGTGTTGAGTGTGTCATTGTGTCTATTCTAATTTTCACCTAGTCAATTATTGGTTCTGCTAAGCTCGAGGTGGGGCCTCACATTGAGGCCTTGGTTGGGAGGTGAGCTCTCCATGGTTTCCATTATGTATTTATAGATTTATTGGATAGATTCTTATGATGAAGCAACCTAGATAGGAGCCCTGATAGTATTCCTTTAGTCATTTGTTGGAAAACTCTCCATTGTTATTTATGTCCTTGTTGCATTATTTCAATGCTTGTATTGAAGGAAATGAAGGCAATTTCATTGCAATGTATGGGAGTAATCCAAGTTGTACTTACATATTCATTAATAAGAAATGATAATTCCTTATATAAGAGAAGTTTCTTTGAATTATTAAAATGTTTCAATAGTTAGTTCTTCCATTGTAAATTCTAGTCTTTAACTAGAAATAAAAGACATGGTTGTTTAATGTTGATTTACATTATAGTGATAAATAAATTCCCTTGTAACTTGTATAAATGATGGAAGAATGAAAGAATTTGATTTTAAGTATGTTTTGTGAATTTACAATATGAGTTTAACTGCAAACCTAATCGAGAACATAGTCTTTGGATTGACCTACATTTGATATGATAAATTCAGTATCCTTAGACTTTAAAACCTCCAACACATTCACCCTTACTCAAACCAAATGAGGCATGTAATTAGGAAAGAATTGGGATGCTGACCCAATATGTCAATCCCTACCTACACTTGGAAAATGTGCTACAAGTGGTGTTTGGTCCTTGGGGTTTGAGGTGAGTTGTGTAGGATTAGAGGATTGTTAGTAGATTCTAAATTGAATTTAGTAGTTAGTTTTAAGTTAAAGAAAGAATATTGGTGTTTGATAAAGCTAGTAGTATATAAGTTAGTGGTAGTTGATAACACCTTTATTTATAAATTAATGGTAATACAATTATAGTAAATAAAATAAATAAGATTTTTAGTGGGTTGGATGGTATTTTATAATTATGAGTTGGAGTTAGGCAACTTGTTGAGCTAGTTAGGTTTAATTAAGAAGGATTAGGGTGTGGGAGTAAAGTGAGAGATATTGTAATATTATATATTATCTTTTTAAAATTCTTGATTGATGTCATTCAAGTGTTTGTGAATAGGATTTTTAATTTAGAATATAATAAAGAGAGTGTAGTAGAATATTTTTTAATTTAGAGAATGTTATTAGTCCCTACCTTTTAAAAGGTAGTGACTATTGTTTTCACTTGAATTATGAAGAATTAATCATTCTTTGAAACTTCCAAAACATTAATATATCCCACGGTCATAGTATTTAATATCTCAAATTTTGAAATTTATTGAATTTTTTGCATTTTCCTATTTGTCGGCTAGTTTTTGCCAGTGGTTTAATTAGTTTTGTAATTTAAAAATAAAAAAGCGAGCAGTGGTGGCATTTCCCAAATAGAATAGTCATAAAGCTTGTATTAATGTCTGATAGGACAGTTGCCCTACTTCAATATTTACTCTCTTAAAATGTCACCATTGTAAAGTCATGGTAGTACAATAGTAGGTTAGAATGTTAACAAGGTTGAAGTTAACTAGGGTGCCTAAGTCTAAAATCAATTTAGTGGCAAGTTTCACTTTAGGCTTCATGAAAAAATGACTATTATCTCTAATGTGGAGAAGCAAGGGTGAAGATAGCTAGGATTTTGATCCCCCTGTTCCTTAAGATTTCTCTTTATTATCAACATCCATTGTAAAGTCATGGTAGTACAATAGCAGGTCGAAATGTTGCTTCATAAGAGCCTTAGAGGCCTAGCTTAGTTTCATGATTCTTGGCCTATTGTAGAATAATTAACTCAGATGCTTCATTTGGTGAACCCAAAGTGTAGTAGCACATCTTGTTTGGAACCATCTTTCCTAGTATACAATAGCAGTTATACACAATGCAATGATTTAGGTTGTTTTTCAAATATTTAGTAATGGTAGCCTAGGAATGCAAAGTGCCAATATTAACAATGCCTTCATGTCCTAATATTGCCTTCACAAATTTAGGCTACACTCATCTAGAATATAAAAGGTGTTTCCTAGTCAATGATTTAATTAAACACTATTGTAAGATGAGCCCTTATTAGACACACATTGGTGGATGGTGAACCTTTTGGAATACATCACTCTCTTAACACCTGCAATTCACAACAAAGGGAAGATGGAAACAACAAGACCAACACTTAAAATCTGGTAAGTGTCCATGAAGCGATACTAAAAATTTTCAAAGCTATTAGATGAGTGGAAAAAATTTGGCTACACTTAGATATGTGTTGTGTGTAATATATTGTACAAGGAGGCTGCCAATTTCCAATGTTTAACATACATCACTATACCTATAAATCAAATTGAATTAAGAAGAAATGAATGATTCATCATACATTTGATAGTAGAGATACTTAAGTAGAATTCCTTGTCAAATTGGGGATAATGACATTGTGGCTTGATGACTTTGTGGTAGCAGCCACTCTAGCTTGACCCATTCAAAAAGAAACATGTTAACATCAAGGTCTTATGATGCATCTCAATGATACAAAACAAGCTAAAGATTATATAAATGAAGCAAATTTGAAAGTAGAAACAACCTTCATTTTAGAGGGTATATAATCAATTCCTCAAGAGAGTTACCAAACTTAACAAAAAGTAGAAGCTGATCATGTTGAGAACATGTGTCTCAATGTTGCAATCCTTTTCTAGAGCTACGAGACAAGGCGTATCTTTTGCAATCCATCTCTTAGGTATTTCTTCTATATTCCTTTATTTTTTCCTAACGAGTACTTTTTTTTTATGAAAACATTTTAGTTAACTGGAATACCCATTTGACATTCATGGATAGTTTCTTTTTTTTCTCTTGTTTGTGGCTTTGGTTAGATTTTTTGTACTTTTAATTTTGTTTAAGTTGCATGACTTTGGGTTTTATTTGGGTATCTATGGATACCGATGCTTCTAATTTCTAAATTTGCGTCAAGATCTTTCATTTATAAAATATTTTTAGAGGTTTGGTTTGTATCGTAGGGTTTGTTGGTGTAGCATAATGTTCGTGGATATCCACTTTCTTGCTATTCCAATGATATGGCTACTATTTCAGTTGTCAATATTTTGTCATTGCTATTAATAAGGGTCATTGGATTTCATCTTAGGATTTCAAGTTTAGTTGGAAAGCTTCGCTCTTTTTTCATGTTTTTAGTAATTTAGCTTGGGTTTGGGTGTGCAAGGTATTTCATCCATCTAACAACTTGATGGGAACAATGATTTTTGGTACTACTAGAATTTTTCTCTCCCATACACTTTTATTACTTCCAACTAGCATTCTATGCAATTTCTATAAGGTTCTTAAATGAAATTAAAGTTGTAGCTCAGATTCCAAAGGTATTGCATTATTTTTGGAAGTTTTTGTACACCATATAATGCTTGAGTAATGCTTTCAAGTGTCTATATCTGCCAACATCTACTACAAAGATTTGAGGTTGTTGTGCTAGAAGGGGGCAGAATCTATTAAGTGGGATCTTTTTCATATACATTGTTGTCTTATATTATTTGAAGAGAATCAAAGTTTTTAAGCAATTTATCAGCTTTTTGGAATTTTAATCAGCTTTGGGGAGCTTTGTTTTGCCATACACCTGCTACAGTTCATGATCTTAAAACATGTGTGTACTTTTTCAGCTTCTTTACTATATTTTGGATTGCTTTTACTCATTGTAATTAAAATTGTCAGTTGTGTCAAGGGCTACTACAATTCTAGCTTGAACTGCACTAACCTATAACTAGCCATACATAAGGTTTCACAGGGTTTTTCAAGTTGAAAATATTGTTCATGTTTATGATTGTGATCAATTTGTTCCTTACATACATTTTGGTAATGGATAATTTTGAACTTTATAATCTTCCAATTGTCATTTAGAGATTTAGCTATAGCACTGATCTTCTGGTATTTGTTTTCATTTCAAGCTTGTCTTTGTGGATCGGTTTCGATATAATTTATGCTGCTTATGTTAAATATCAAAAGGATTTTACCATAACATGATTTCATTGTGTCGTCAAAAGTATAGTATTAATTTGCACTATCCTATCGTCTTGTTTTGCATAGTTCTTTACTAGATAGAAATAATTTGTAAGCCTCAAAGGCTCTGCCCCAATAACTTTAGTCATTGAATTCATTATCAAATATTACATATGTTATAGAATTGTGCAGCTTGCTGCAATTATGTGTAATTGATTTGAATTCCATCCACCATGTGCCTACATTTTTTCAAGTTGTCAAAATATCCAATTTGAAGCCTTACCTAGGAAGATGGAAAATAATGTTGGAGTTGATGATAATACAATAAAAGAGAGGTCGCTTATAAAGACCTCAAGGAAGCTTGTAGAACAAGCTGGAAGGTGGTAGAAGATAAGGATGACAACTTAGCACATATCCACAAAAGGTGGAACATGCTAGAAGGTAACAAACTCCCGTGCTGTCATCAACTAACCACTACATGCATTAAATACAAAATATTAAATAAATGCATTTACCTAAGTAAGCTTAAGTAATAGAATAAATAATTAATAAATAATTAATTATTTACTCTAACACCCCCCCTTAAGTGCAACTTAGGGAAATGCCTTAAGCTCACAAAACTAAGATGAAATGTAGAATGGGTCTTAGCAACGAGGCCATTTTATTTACCCAAGCATAATGCAAGAAAATGCAACCTCTGTAAACGGGGAAAGAGAGAAAACCATGTGGGAAAAACCCTCCCCCAAAAAGAGGTAACAACCTAGTGAAGAACTGAAGAAGTCTCCAACTAGGAAAATTGTCCCCTAAAACATGAACAAGGAGTGATCATGAAGAGCATCACTGAAGTATGAAGAAGCCACAAATCTACCAAACTGTTGATCTAAAGAACCTCCGTGGAAGAAGAAGGCATAAACTGAGCATGTCTATATGTTAGATGATCCATCTCACTGAAATGCATAGGTAGCCAACCATTGCAATCGCCTTGTATATAGGATCAACCACTAAATACATAGTTCACACTATCGAACCATCGAACTATAGATGCATTAGAACAACAGCATAACCCCCCCTTAATGTAGATGGGTTGTGATGACAGGCAACTGAGAAGGTGGACCAAAGTCTCCTATAGATGAATCAAGAACAATGAGAGAGGGAAAGAGGTACAGACACCTATAAAGACACAGTCAAACTAACTTTGCATAGGGCTAATGTCATGGAAGGGACACTCACTTGACAAAGGAAGAAGGCCTAAAATAGAAAACAACTATCCTCCCCATGGTGCTTTATAAAAATAGTGCATGTACAACTAACTCAAAACAATGTTCATGATCCCCGAAATGCAAAAGTGGCACTTTATCTTAGTGTGATACAAAAAAGTGCTTCAGAATGATAGCTACAATGATCAAAACTAAAAAAGAGCTACAACAAAACAAAGTACAATTAAAACAAGAAAAACCATGCCAGGAAAACGATCCTTGGGCGTAAAATACTCAAAATATCCACCATATAGCAAAAATGCCAAAACTATGATAGAAAGAGCATGGGCCAAAAAACTAAAAAAAAGGACCACATTTCTGAAAATACATAGAACCAGCTTTCCACGAATATAAAGTTTTCAAAAAATAGGGATGGGACGCAAAAGATATGCTTGCCGGAGTAAAAAACAAGACTTTGGACTTCAACTGAAAAAATTGGCAAAAAAAAGCACCAAAGCCTAAAAATACCTACACCAAAATCTCCATCTCAGAACTAGCTTTCCAGTGCTTCTTTCAGATCAAAAAAATACCTCTGCATGCAAAAGTTATGGCCAAAAAACCACAAGTAGGTCCAAAATAGAACCTAGAGAGGTGCATGCAAGGTCTGATGACTAAGCGCTGATGTCAGCAAGTCATGCGATTAAATTTGATAGTTTCTAGGCCATCACAACAAAAAAGAAGGCCACATGGTAGTGCAACGAGGATGCCATGTGGCAAGGTGGATGATGTGGCAGGGGCCACGTGGCTGACCTACCACATGTCAGTCGGAGACTAATTGCTCAGGCTGCCAACTATGCAGACTGCGACGCTGATTGGACTAGATGTACATGTAGGCTGCTAATGCAGACAACCCCTCCATGTGTTAGAAATAAGAGGGCGACAAACTTGGAGTGGAGACTTTGACGGCGGCGGCCGCAGGGGTGGCAAAACTGAAGCAGCGCTACTACGGTGGGCGGAGTGGGGGTGGCCGGCCGGCGGCAGTAGGGTCGGGGCTGCCCAGCGACTGCTCAACGAGCTATAGTGTTTGGCGAGTGGTGTGCAGGTGGCTGCCTGGCAACCCATTGGTGGCAGTGCATTTTTAATTTTTTTAAAAAAAATTTGACCCTGTGTCCGTACAGTCCGTACGACAACGATCTGGAGGCTTCAAAAATTCTTCAAAAATGCCCTGTGTCCAAAATCAAAAAGCTTTATATGAATCCTAACTGCAAATGGCCTTTTGGATCCAATGGTGATGTTCATTTGGCCTCAATGTGCTCTAAAAAATTGTTGATCCCCTGATTTGAAGAAAATATGCACAAACAAACTGGGGTTTGTGACTACAAATCACGACTTCAAAAATCTTCAACCAAGCAGCAGTAGGAAGGCTTTGATACCATGTTGGAGTTGATGATAATACAATGAAAGAGAGGTCACTTATAAAGACCTCAAACAAGCTTGTAGAATAAGCTGAAAGGTGGTAGAAGATAAGGATGACAACTCAGTACATATCCACAAAAGGTGGAACATGCTAGAAGGGAACAAACTCCCATGTTGTCATCAACTAACCACTACATACATTATATACAAAATATTAAATAAATGCATTTACCTAAGTAAGCTTAAGTAATAGAATAAATAATTAATTATTTACTCTAACAAATAATACAAAATGTAGGAATGCAATGTGGAGTAACAATGAAAGTGAATAAAAATTAAAAAGATAGGTACAAAAATCAATAATCTATTCTTTCCAAATTTTCCATGTTATGGAACTTTGGTTGACATCTGTGACAATGGCGATCCATTTTTAAGAGGATTATTCAAATTGAAACTACTTTCCCTAAAAAAACAGCCATTGTAATCCAAATAACTGCAACGAAAGGGCAATAATAAAACCTCTTAACACTAATTTTGAGATTGTTTGTCAATTAAGGCACATTGTGTGTCCGATGATGCCTCGTTTTGAATAGTTATCAACCATGAGAATTTAGGTATGGATTATTAACAAAAAATATTGAGCCACTAGGGAATTAAACAAATATGACTCCACTATCTTTTCTGTCCTATGGATATTTAATAGTACACATGATAGGTTATGGCAACTATGCAATTTCCCACTTGCAAATGAGAGCACACTCGGAGATTAGCTTCTAAAATTAGAAAGAGATATTCATTGAGTTATTCTTCAAATAGCTTGTAGTTCATTCAATATAAAATATAGACAAGTAAAACCTCAAGCTTTGAGGCCTTGACTTTTCTTGCAATAATTAGTCGATGTAACCCTTCCTTGGACTAGGAAATCACTATACTACACAATAATTGTGATTGCTAAAAGAGGTATAGTTAGTACACTAATGTTCCCATAATTTAACTTGATAACCATCATTTTCATTTCATGTAATAAGTTGGTTTAGTTATTGTAATCTCCATTGATAAGAAATCTTTAAAGATTTTAAGAGTGTGCAAACAAAACAAATGTAACTTTCATGGTAAACTATCAATACAGGCAGTTTTTAGCATCTTCCAAATAAGAGAAAATAACTATAAATACTTTTCCCATGGGCCATGGTCTCGTGTTAAAAAGGAGGCATTGCCATAGTAATAGTCTCTTTTAAAACTCACCACATGTGGTTCAAAAACAAAAAAGCCAGCAATAAGATCCAGACCTTTTTTGAATAATAGATACACATTGGATGTACCTTCTAAGAAAATTTTTATTAGGTGTGATAGTGCTTTGCAAATGCATTAATAGTAGGAGAAGAAAATCTTATCCTACTTAACAAACAGAAGAGGGAAAATTTTAAGTACTAAAATGTGAGCACTTAGAAGCTATATGCTAATACACTTATTAATTGTAATCAGCTCAACATACCTACTCTATAATATGATAATTATGCTAAAATAATCACAACAGGTAGAGGATTCATTGAGTTCTATAAAATGTTCCTAAGGGTCTTCACAATTGAGATTCCCCTTTAGTTTCTTTATTGATCCAATGATTCAGAATGTCTAATAGAGATTTTTTTTTCTAAACAGATCTTTTTGGATATATTTTTTATGTTCAATTTTTTTCATGTGATGTTGTAGACTTTTACTTCTTTTATCATTTCTTTGGATTTCAAATTTATAGCATTTCATATCATTTCTTTAGATTGTAAGTTTATAAGATCTCATAGCAGGTAGATAAAAATTGTTGCATACAAGTCTAGTAACAAGTTTATGATTCAAAGGCTTCTTTCAATGGAGCATGTGAGTGGGAAAGGGAGCAAAGTGGGCAACTCAAATATTGATGCAGAGGGAGATTCTCAGGGGGACAAGGAAGATGATGGGTAAATGCTTGGAACTATTTTTTGTTCTTGTTCAAAGGTCTTCCATTACCATTTTGAGGTTGTTATGTTGCAAGGGCACCATTTTGGGACTGATCTCATCATGGATTTAGTTAGCTACACTGCTTGGTTTTTTGCTTTTGCTTGTGTATGTTGAATCCATAAACATAATTATAAATACAAAAAACTAAATCATTCATACTAACTTAATCTAATAATTTTTATTTTTCTTTGTCTTATTGCAGTAAGTAGGGACTCTAGCTCCCACTGAGCTCTTGTTTTATTTGAGTAATTCTTTAGTTAGGATTTGTAGGAAAAATAAGGATCCTCTAAAGGATTGATAATTATTGATTATTTGAATAAATTAAATGTTTAGATAAGCATTTTAGGAATTTGATTTGCATGGTGAAATTAGAATTTCTTTTATTTAATCAAGTTTATTAAATAGAGTTTGAATAATAGTCTTTAGGTGAAGTGTTAGAGTTGAAGGGTGATAGGGAGGTTTGTAAAGTAACTTATGCTTCTTATGAACACATACATATGGTACATATATATATATATATAAAATAGGAAATTTTTCTCATAATAAAAATATTATATTATTATCATTAAAGATTTATTTGAATATTATGTTTCTGGAAGGTGTTACCAATTAAGCATGACTATACATCTTGATAGTTGTTAAGGGTTAAATTTATAGATAAATGGTTTGTTGCAAATTTCTTAATGATAAATAATTTAAGTTCAATTTTTTTTTTTTTTATTAAAATCGGGGTCAAGTATTAGTATAATAATAGGTTCACTTATAAGTGTAGATTTAGCTCTCCTAGTAGGATGAGATGAGAGTAAGGTATCAAACCAAACTTGTTGGAACTTATGATAGGGATCAAATAAAATGATGGCTTAATTAGTTATCTTATGATTAATTGGAAACAAGTACTAATGTTCTAGAGCACTTCCTAATAGATACACACTAATGCACTTAGAAGTTTGAATCCAACATTTGGAAATGAATGGAAGATGATATAATAACCTAATGAAACTTATGAAATTTCACAAACATAATAATGTGAAATGCAAATTGGATAAGTAAGGTTGAACAAATTGACAATTAGGGTTTAAACTCAAATGCACCATGATAGGGGTGTCATTTCAAGAATATGTCAGAAGAGTAACTATGTGGATCTAGCCTCACTCAAATCTTAAAAAAATTAATCCCAATGCAACCCATCTGGCTAACCCAACTTAGGTGTTCTTGTAGCTCCTTGACCCTTCTCTTCTGAACCTATACAGTATGTTCGGATGTCAACTGTGGATCTTAATGAAATGAAATTTGAAACCCACTTTTATTTCTTGTCAAATTTTCATAACATATTCAATACATATATGTGATAAACCTAGTATTTATTAGCTTTAAAAAAAAAATGTTGTATTTTTTGTTTGAATTTTTGGGCATGACATTTTGGTATTAGAGCCTAGGTTCATAACACTTGGGCAAAAATAGGTCCATGTTAAGTGTGGACATTTAAATATTACTATACAAAGTAGAGATTTCTATTTGCAAAATTTTAAGAAGCTAATGTATTCTTCTAAACAAGGATACTAATGAGTAAATCTAAGAAAAAACCTAAAATTGGTACCGATTTTAAATAGTCAACCATAAATAGATAATCCAATTTTAATGACTTGAAACAATTAATTAGATGCAATAATGTTATATTTATATTAAGGTATATTATTATCTCATAAAGTATTCAAAAATTATATTGAACATGATCACCTTGGAGGAAAGCTAAGTTAAGAACCCTAAAACATCATCCAATCATGTGAGTGGAAACAAGTAAATACCCTAGTAATCAAAGAGAAAGTGCTTTGCATCATCTTTAGTAGAAGTCAAATTATGTCTGACCTGATCACTTGTGGAAGAATTGTAGTTCATATCAAATATTAAGGTGATCAAGTAGATTAGTATTGATTTAGATATTACAATATAATTAAAGGAAACCTATGATCTTCATAATTTAATTTTGTACCTTTAGATTAACATATTGAATAGATAAAATGAATGGGGAGTAAATAGGAGGGTAATACTTGAAAGGTATACCATGTTATCAAGCTATTGGATACCTCTAACCTATTATAATGTTAAAATGTATTGTTCCAATAATTCTTGGAAAGAAAACAAGAGCTCAAATGAAATCTATACGTAACCTTTGGAAACCTTGAACGACAGCATTATTAATGTGAGAAGCTATTCAACAAGTTAGCTAGGAACACACATGGAATAATAGAATCTTCACCCTACTGTGAGAAATAGAACCTTAATCAAGTAATAAATATATCTAAATATTATGGTAAGCATGTAACTAAATGGTGAAAGGTATGTAACATATATTATTGAACTGGTAAGATAAAAATGCAAACTTATGAGTTAGGGTTATGTGAGTCTAATTATGTTAGCAAGCTTATTGTATAAGCATGAGTAATACTAAATTTTAATTATCAAGTAAATACTCATAGACTCTAGTATTAAAATTATTGGATCAATTATAACCTTATAAAATAGAGAAATTAAAGTCACAATGAGATGAGCAACCTAATATGAAACACAGGTTCAAGTTTCAAAGTTAAATAATAAGATGATTACAAGCCATGAGGCATGATAAGAAAAGTGATGATGAACCATACCTTCAGTAAGGAGGTAGTTGTAAGTGTGAATAGTAAACATTGACGACATCCTTTTAATGATTCTATACCTACCTAGTTGCAAATCTACAAACTAAGGATGAATTCATAAGTTTTTATGACTAGGGGACATGAAATACGGGTTATTGCTAAGAACAGTAGCATTCTGTGTGTGTGTGTTTGTGTGTGTGTGTGTGTGGAGAGAGAGAGATGATCATACCAATTTTGGTGAGGTTGATAACACAACTTCAATTGGTGTAATAATGGTGAAATTGATTTAAGAAATATTATGGGTAGATGCCCTAGTATGTAATCTTAGTAAATTGAGGATAAGGGACTTGGTACTATAACTACAACTCAGAGGACAACTTTATTAACACTGATATCTCCACATGTTTACATTCTTCAAAAAGAACCCAATGTAACAACAAGAGGATGGAAGGGGACTCATTTTTGTATCATCCCATTTGCACACTACGATGAGGTTCTAGTCTAGACACGCCTCTTAAGTATAGTAAACCATATCTGCAAGACAATTCTGATATAGCTATGTAGTTGGTATGTAAGATCAATCAAAATTTAAACAATTGGGTCTTTAGACCACCATCTAATTTCAATGAAAGATCTCTACAATATATTTGGAAGACCAAAGATTCCTCCTTTTCCTCAATGGCCCTAGTATGACTAGATTATGTCAGTAATGTAATTTTTGTAAGCAATTGGACTTATTTCCTTATTTGTCTAATTTCAGATTTTGGTATTTTAATATTTCTTTTCTTCTTGCCAAAAGTGTGATGTGGGGTTTCTTAGCCAAATGTATTATGGTGGATGAATTTATTTTTTCTATAGGTTATGCCTTTATTCTTAATTAAAATTTTACTATTGTAGCCACTCTTTATTTCTTTTGTTTTAAACTTTTGTATTGAATGTTTCATCCTTGATTTTGAATTTAAATTTAGAGGCAACCTCTTGTGAATTGTGTTGGAAAAGTGACATATGATTGGCCTACCAAAGGGATTCCTGACAATCAAGTGGATGTACCGCATTAGGATATGGGTTTATTAGTGAGATTATTCATGCCCTACCCTCTCCTAGGACTTCTAGAATAGGACTAGTGGATATCTATCGACTATTATGAGTAATGGATTACACCCCAATACAAGTTTACCTAATGGACTTTTAGATGAAAAAGGTGCATGCATAGCAATGACTTATTTAGTGTCCTATCAAGGAATTAGTACATAATGGAAACTCTAAAATAAAAGTGAATAACCTCTTATAAAGATCCAAGTTGCATAATAAGAAACCTCATTTTAGGGAGTCTTGCACAATTGGTACCCTGATGAGTGAGTATGTGGAATTTAGAACACCTTATGGTATTATTATTATTATTATGAGAGACTTTATAATTATATTTATACCAATTTAGAATATTATGTGTGTGTGTGTGTGTGTGTGTGTGTGTGTGTGTGTGTGTGTTTGTGTGTGTGTGTGTGTGTGTGTGTGTGTGTGCGTGCGTGCGTGCGTGCGTGCGTGCGTGCGTGCGTGTGTGTGTGTGTGTGTGTGTGTGTGTGTGTGTGTGTGTGTGTGTGTATGTGTGTGTGTGTGTGTGATGTGTACATTTAAAGAAGTGTTCGACCCTGGGAAACATGCCCATGTTGGAGTATGGATTAAAATTCCTTTTAGTAAGGATATTTAGGTAATTTTATTATCATCCTTGAGTATGTCTGTGAATTATTAATCTTTCTTTTATAGAGTAGATTTTGTTATAAGTTTAAACAAGGTCTAAAATGAAATGAACATTTTAGCTTGTGTGACTTCCAAGAGGAAGTCAAAGGCTAGTATGTACTTATTTAAATATGAATTTTCTCTATTAAATCCTTTATAGGAGATTTGAATGAAAATATACGCATGACAAGGAAATGGTACAAATAAATGTTGTTGTTCTTGCTAGAAGACATGTAGAGGACATCAAGAGAAACTATGATTATCTCACGATTAATGATTATGATGTTGAATATGAATTAACATTTTATTGTTTAGGTGTCCTAATGGAAATTGAGATCAATTGATACGTTCATGTTTTAATACTCTATGATTCGAGATTTACTATAGTATCTAGACTATTTAAATATTAATTTGTGGTAATGATGATATGAGTTGTTTCACCATATGACAATGATGTTAATTATGATACCTTGATGATTAGGTTATATGCATTCAGATAGTTTAGTATGCCTTATTGATGATGTTATGATGTTTAGGTATATGCATGCCTAATAATGATTATTCTAGTATTTTAATTTGAATTTATGAATATTTTACGTTATATTGATTATGCAATTTGGTTTAAGTATATACATGTGAATTTTCTCGGACTACTGATATTCAAAGTAAGTGTGTAGGATAATTAACCATGGAATTTATCAAAGAATTGGTAATTGACCATATGTACAAATTGTAAGACTAAGGTTGAATCCAATAAAGTGATTCGAACCTCTTTGTCAAGTCTTTTATTTGTATCATAATATGAATGATATTATTTTATAAATTGTGACATGTCAAATGTATGTAAAAGTAATTCTCATGGTGTCACTTGACACTCATTATATGCATATGTGTGCCAACATGTCAAATTAGGGTTAGCAGAGTAACCCATTAATCTAAGATTGATTAGTTAGTAACCTAGATTAATTAATGTGATTAGGGTTTAGTGGAAAGGTTACATTTATAGGGTTTTAAAAAATCAATTATTTCAAGTAAATTATACAATTCCTAAAATGATCCTAGAGGCCTAATTTAATATAATCAAAGTGTCCAAGGGATATGTGTATGGGTTGAGAACATTTTCCACCCTTCTAGATCCTTCTATTGACATTTATGACCCCTTAAATATCTCATTTTCCCTTTAGTGCAAAAATTGAACATCTCCATGAGGTTAATCAAGTTTACACTTCTCCTAAAAGGTTTTTTTGATGGTAGGAACAAGTGGCAAGACACTAGAAGGCTTAATTCAAGTATGGAGTTATTTCTATTTTAGGTGGGTGATTTTAGAAGCCTATTTATTGACAATTTTAAGAGTTGAAGGATGTTCACCCATTCTCTACATTTAGAGAAAGTTAAGATTGGAATTGAGGAGGAAGAAGGATTTAGCTCATCTCAAAAATCCAATTTCATAATCTTTGTGAAGGTAGGATTCTTCATGGTCATATTTTTCATGCATTGTTCATTGCTTTCTTATGTAAATCTCTTGCATGTGTGTATTTCATTTTTGTGTTCTAACATGTAAGGGATGGGTATTTGTGGGATTTCTATTTGGTTTCCTTTCATGTTTTACTTTTTGGTTTTTTTTGGAAAAACTGTTAGGAGTGTGTTGCCATTACTCACCCTTAGATAGGCCAGAAGTTGCCGTGTACGAGAGAAGGGCTTTAGCTAGACTCCAGGTCAATAAGAACTAATTTTGTTTTGGGAAATAAGGAGATAAATAATGGAAGTTATTTGTGATTTTTTAGCCTTGGAGGAGGCAGGTGATTTGTGTTGTGATTATCACCCAGTCAATTATGGGTTCTCCTAAGTTTGGGGTGAGGCCTCACATCAAGTCCTTGGTTAGGAGGTGAGCTCTCCATGGTTGTCTTTATGTATTTGCATATTTCTTGGATAGATCCTTATGATGGAGCAACCTAGATTAGAGCCCCAATAGTATTCCCTTGAGTCATTTATTGGAAAATTCTCCATTTTTATTATCTCCTTGTTGCATTATTGCAATGCTTGTATTGAAGGATATGAAGGTAGTTTCATTGCAATGTATGGAAGTAATCCAAGTTGTATTTACATATTCATTAATAGGAAATGATAGTTCCTTATATAAGAGAAGTTTCTTTGAATTATTAAAATGTTTCAACAGTCCTTCCATTGTAAATTTTGGTCTTTTTATGAAAATAAAAGACATGGTTGTTTAATGTTGATTTACATTATAGTGATAAATTCATTCCCTTGTAACTTGTATAAATGATGGAAGAATGAAAATATTTAATTTTAAGAATGTTTTGTGAAATTCCAATATGAGTTCAAGTGCAAACCTAATCGGGAACATAGTCCTTGGATTAACCTACATTGGATATGATAAATTGCATAGTATCCTACCTTATTAATTTAATAGATTTAATGGATACACTATTAGTTTTGTAAGCCCATGTAAAACATTAGGAACATAGTTCCTAGGTAATAGTATTATCTTAATTAATTTTCCAATACATGACCCAACTTAGAGGAACCAAATCCTTACATTGAAATTGATAGTAATCTAAGAAAATAAGAATTATGAGAATTTGTACTTTTCTAAGACAATATATTTGCTATGGAAAATGTATGACAAATAATTAAATTCATCCTCAAGACTTCCCAACATAGCATATTCCCTAAAATATTTCCTCTTACAACATAATAGAGCTTTTAATAAGTTTTCAATAAGGTAATAAAAAACTAATTCAAAATTAGGCAACATCAGTTAAGTAAATATTATATACCCATCTTCACTTTTGTGAGTGGAGGGAAAAGAGGTTGTTTTTTAAAATCATATATAGCTGAAAACATTTAAGAAAGAGGGGATGGGATATCTGTGGTCCCCACCCCCTCATCTCACATTCCTCTTCCTTCAAAAGTGGATGCATACCTACACATGAAAGGACATAGCTATCCTCCATCAAAATTGTATAGTTGATCAATTTTCAAAAGATAGAGAACATCATGATTTTTTTTGAAAATTTCAGTGTTTGATCTTCATGGAATGCATAGTTTGTAGTCAAAAATAACAAAAAAATTGAAAACAAAATATCACAACTTTTTCATGAATCTGGAAAAAAGTTTGATTTTTTTTTGTCTTTGGTACTTTTTTGATGGAGATTAGCATGTCCCCACATGAAAGGGGCCACAAGGTTAAAAAGGGCATTACCATAAGCAAAACAAAATATGTAAAAAAACTTCATGAACTTACTTTCTACCTTCCTTACCGTCCCCACCACCATGTCACCTACTCTATGTACCATTCCACTTTTCTTCCCCCATCTACACTCCATCGTATCCCATCCCTTGTTGATGTGGCTTGTTGGAAAATGGGAATGCGAAGCACACTTTAATTTTGCCTTAGACTTAAAACCTCCAACGCATCCATCCTTCTCCTAAACTCAAACTAAATGAGGCATGCATTCAAAAAATACTTGGGACGTTTACCTAGCATGTCAATCCCTAGGGGGAGCACACCTACACTTGGGAAATGGGTTGCAAGTGGTGTTAGGTCCTTGGGGTTCAGGGTGAGGTGTGTAGGATTAGAGGATAGTTAGTAATTGCTCAATTGAATTTAGTGGTTAGTTTTAAGGTAAAGAAAGAATGTTAGTGTTTGATAAAGTTAGTATTAGCTAAGTTAGTGCTAGTTTCTAGCACCTTTGTTTATAAATTAATGGTGTTAGGATTATGGTAAATAAAATAAATAAGATTTTAAATGGGTTGGATGGTATTTTATAATTGTGAGTTGGAGTTGGGCAAGTTGTTTAGCTAGTTAAGTTTAATTAAGTAGGATTAGGGTGTGGGAGTGAAGTGACAGATATTGGAATAGTATATATTATTTGTTTTAAATTCTTGATTGTTGCCATTCAAGTGTTTGTACATAGGATTTTTAATTTAGATTAGTAATAAAGAGTGTGTAGTAGAACATTTTTTTATTTAGGGGATGTTATATTATTTGAGTAATTCTTGAGTTAGGATTTGTAGGAAAAATAAGGATTCTCTGAAGGATTGATAATTATTGATTAGTTGAATAACTTAAATGTTTAGATTAAAAAAATTAGGGATTTGACTTCATGGTGAAACTAGAATTTCTTTTAATTAATGAAGTTTTCTAAATTTAGTTTGGATGATAGTCTTTAAGTGAAGTGTTAGAGTTGAAGGGTGATAGGGAGGTGTATAAAGTAACTTATGATTACTAAGCATACATACATATGGTACATATATACAAAATGGGGAATTATTCTCATAATAATAATATTATATTATTCTCATTAAAGATTTATTTGATTATTATGTTGCTAGAAGGTGTTATCGATTAAGCATGACTATAAATCTTGATAGTTGTTATGGATTAAGTTCATAGATAAATGGTATGTCATAAATGTCTTAATTATGAATAATTAATATTTATAAAAAAATTGTTATTATTCAAGGTCAAGTATTAGTATAATGATAGGTTCACTTATAAGCGTAGATTTAGGTCTCCTAGTAGATTGAACTAGTAGGATGAGATGAGAGTAAGGTATCGAACCAAACCTATTGGAACTTATGATAGGGATCAAATAAAATGATGTGTTAATTAGTTTAATTAGGAAAAGTTGGAAACAAGTACTAAGGTTCTAGAGCACTTCCTAATAGATATACACTAATGCAGCTAGAAGTTTAAATCTAACATTTGGAAATGAATAGAAGATGATATAATAACCTAATGAAACTTATGAAATTTCACAAACATAATGATATGAAATGTAAATTGGATAAGTAAGGTTGACCAAATTGATAATTAGAGTTTAAACCTGAATGCGCCATGATAGGGGTGTCATTTTGAGAATATGTTAGAAGAGGAATTATATGGATCTAACCTCACTCAAATCTAGACAAATTTGATCCCAATGCAAGCTATCTGGCTAACTCGACCTAGGTGTTCTTGTAGCACCTTGATCCTTGTCTTCTAAACTTGTATAGTATGTTCAAATGTCAACTCTATATCTTAATGAAATGAAATTTGAAGCCCACTTTATTCCGTATCAACTTTTTGTAACATCTTCAATACATATATGTGATAAACCTAGTAGTTATTAAATTTTTTTTAAAAATTGTTGTTTTATTTTTGCCCCAATTTTTTTGGCACGATAGTCCCTTTTGATTAAAATATGATTTTCATGATCACATTTTGAATAAAGAAATGATTTATGAATCCACTTTGAATAAAGAATGAATATAATTCCACTTAGAATAAATAAATGATTTATGAATTCTCTTTGATTAAATAATGATGAATATCCTTGAACCCCATAATGAATAAAATATGCATTATGGATAGGGGTCCCTTTTCAAATATAAAATTGATATTTGAAGATAATTGCTTATTTAATTTTATTTGAAATTGATATTCATACGTATATTTTCAAATGGGTTCAAATAGTTGGTTTCTTTGATTTCTTTTATTTCTTGGATTCAATTTACTCATTTTGCTACCCTCACTATAAGATATAATTATGCATTTAAGAATTGACCAATTTTGGGTGATTACATTATGCAGAATACCTGGTCAAATGGAAAGAGGGGTTAGTAGAAGATTTATCATGGCTAGCAAGGGAGGATATTAATCATCTTAGTTTTACTTTGAATAGCTGAGACGTGACAGGGTCACTTCTCAAATTACCCCAGTTGTCTGATATATGAGCATCCTCAATGTAAGAGCAATCTTGTATTAACAAAACATATTTCATTTTAGTTTTTTGAATTAGGGTTATCTTAATGCAAAGTTTTTGTTTGTTGAGGCTTTCTAATTGTTAAGTCAGTCATACAAACTCAAAATGTCCCAATTTCAAAGGTGGATGTTCATCTTGGATCTATCAGCTAACCAATTGAGGCCCAGTACCATATCATGAAGTGTCATATCATGAATATTCATAGATTTTTGGATTTCTAGTTTTCAATTTTGTTATTAAAGCTCCAGGATCATCATTGAAAGTCTAAACATGACCGTATGAGTCCTAAAAAATCAACAGATGGGTGCTTGTGTAGAATTGAGCATGTAGATTAGAACCTGAGGATTTTGAAAAGTGGTTATAATAGTCAATTAGAGTAATGGTTCAAAAGATATGACCTTTTGAATTCGAACCGACCAAAACTTTCAAAATAAATATAAAAAATGTATTTGGTCGACTCTATATGTATTGTCGGGGTATGTCAGTCCTAGGTATTAGGTTTGAGTGTCTAGAACCTTCTCAGGTGGCATAAAATTGTCTATTTAAGAAATGCTCATACATTTTCTAGGATAACTTTGGGTGATAGTTTGCATCTTTATCTTGTAGATTACTATAATGAAGGCACCCATGTGAGTTAGCATATTGTAATTTTGAATTGTATAATTTTGCATTTGTGGCAATAATAAGAAGTCCATATTTTGTTCTCTTAGATTGTTATTATTTATTTGTTTCTATTATGTGTTTATGATATTAAGTTGAGCATCCTTCATCATAGCCCTAAGACATCATGTATCATTTATATAAGCATTGCATAGAATTGAAATTGTCTTTGTCCTATTGATCTAGAGGTGTCATACATAGTGACATACTTTCATAACTCCAATAGCTCATTGATAAGAGGCTCAATATATACATTCATATATTTAACATAGTACTTACTTGGATGAACAACAAAATTACATAATTATTGTGATTATTTTATTACAAATTTTATAATTACATGTACCTAACTATTAAATGAAAAAAAAAAACTTAAAAAATTATCGCCAACATGATGTGCTCTGTCTTTATTGACATATATGGAGGAATGTTATTGTTGATAACAAAATGGACCACATTGAATAAATAGATCTCATCTCTCAAAATGGATTGATAACATATATGTTGTTAATGTTAGTAAATAGTTTTTCCCCTCCTAGTTACTTTGAAGTTATATCAACAAGAAAAATAATTTTCACCACAAATGAGTCTAAAAGAATTGAACAGACTCTCTATGTTTAGAGGCACAACTCCATTTTACAATAATTTATCAATGCAGCTCTTATTGTAAATAAATTATAACAATTGTTCTTGTAACCTAAAAGAACTTAAAGGGAAATGAAAACATCCTCTCATGTCCACAAATGAATGTTGCATATTTAATTCCTAACATTTGAAATAAATGCCACATGACACAGTTTAGGATTCCAAAATTATGATCAAGCTCACATGAATTTCACGACTAGCAAGATAACCACATGATTATCAAATAGATGCACTAGAAATAACTAAACAATCACATCTATTATCATCAACCACACTATTTAAAAACAACTGAAAGGAAATAACTAAAGATTCGGTGAACCCACAGTAGTGGGTTACACTTTTTTGGAGGAAGAAATCCCTCCAAAAAAGCGCAGAGGCCAAAAATCATCTGAGCAATTTCGATAGAAACTAATATTAAAAGTTTCGATCAAAAAACTCTAGTTTCGATCGAATGCTACTTTCAATCGAAACTCACTTAATATGATAGTTTCAATCGAAGGTAACATAAAAGTTTTGATCAAAACATTGGTCAAGTTTCGATCGAAACTTGGAAACGCAAGTTCGTGCGCAGGTTTCTAAGTTTCGATCGAAACCTGACCAAAGTTTCGATCGAAACCCTAAACCGCATGAATAAATAGGGGTGCAACTGGTTGTCTTCTCATTATTTCGATCGAAACTCAAAGAGAGACTAGCACCCACCTCATCAACTATCTGGAAAAGGTATGAAACACTTGTTTTTTTCCTTCCTATGTTGTTTTAGTTAAAATTTATGTGTTTTTAGTATTTAAATATATATTTCTTTGTATATTTTCTTGTTTTTAATATATGTTTCTTTGTATATTTTATTTTACTATTCTTTCGTAAACCTCTAATGTCATTGTGGATCTCTTAATGCACAAATAATATATTTTTTAAAGATATTTTTCATCCATATTAGATCTAAATATATAATATTATCTTTTAATAAAGTTTATTGAAGTACACTCTAACTATTTTACCTAATCTAAACTCTAAAACTAGCCATAGTTCCATGACCTTTAAAAAAATCTTTAACACTAATTCTAACTTCAACTATAAGCTTTACTCCAATTTTACTCATATTCGAAATGTTAACCCTAATTTTTCAAAACCCCAATATAATTATTTCTCTAACCTAAGATGATGCTAAAATTAACTATATATCACTAAACCAAACCCTTACCATGTGATATAAAACCTAAACCATAAAGCCTAATGTTGACTCTAGCCATAACCCAAACATAAAACCTAGGTATGTCATTTTAACCCAAACCCTATTCGTGACCAACCATGATGTAAACCTTAACCTTAACCTCAAATAATATTTTCAAACTATATCTAAACCTCAACCCAACCAAATTCTAATTCTCTCCCTAACTAAGAGATAGTATAAACACTAATCGTAACATTATCCCTAATCAAAGCCATAACTCTAACCCTACATGGTGCATTATATGAATCCTAACACTGGCCTTTATTATAGCCTTAACCATAAACCTTGACCTTAACTACAATCTTAATCATAAGAAAAGTTACGCTAACAATAATCCTAAGAAAAGTATTTCTCTAACCTAAGAATAATTCTAAACCTAACTATATCACTAATACAATTTAACCTAACCCAAACCTTAATCATGATGTTAAACCTAACCTTGACCCTAAAGCTTAATATTAGTAGTAACACTTACGCTAGCCATCCCCAAACCTAACTATATTTTTATTCCAACTTTTAACTCTAATTTGCTAACCATGATTTAAACAACCACACCATTTAACCTCAATGCAAAACCCTAAACCTAAACTTTATCCTAGTGTGTGTGTGTGTGTGTGTGTGTGTGTGTGTATACATATATACATATACATATATATATATATGTACATATAAATTATATATATATATATATATGTACATATACATATATATATATGTACATATACATATATATATATATATATGTACATATATATATATGTATATGTACATATATATATATATGTACATATATATATATATATGTATATGTATATATATATATGTATATGTATATATATATATATATGTATATATATATATATATATATATATATATACATATACATATATATATGTACATATACATATATATATATATATATATGTACATATATATATATATATATGTACATATATATATATATATATATATGTATATGTATATATATATATATATATATATATGTACATATATATATATATATATGTACATATATATATGTACATATACATATATATATATACATATACATATATATATATATATATGTACATATATATATATATATATGTACATATATATATATATATATATATATATATGTACATATATATATCTATATATGCATGTGTCATGATATGTATATTTGTACATATCATGTGCACGTGTGTGGATATATATGCACACATATGCACATATTTACTTCGTGGACCTAAATTACACTTGACAAGTTTATGTGCACACATATGTCTAAAAATTTTGAACATTCAATCTAACTTAGATAGAAATATAACTTGCACACATGTAGTTCTTAAAAGGTCCTTGAGTTACAAATATTATATATAACAACATGTGTGTTTTAAAATTTAGTTTTTTTAAGGTATATGTTCATTTATGTTTTAGGACTTCTATATATGTGTACTAGTTTTTTTAATTTTGTAAAATTGTACATACATATGTTAATATAAATTTCAAGTTTATTAAATGTCATACATTTTAATTTAAATTTTCAGGTTTACACATTATACACGCACCTACATACATTGACATGGCTGATCAACAACCTTCTATCCCCACCGAACAGCCTATCCCAGACCCTAAGCAGTAGTCTATCCCCCCTATGCAGCATCATGTCCCCCATGATCAGCTACCTATCCCACCTTAGGAGCTCTATGATCACACTAACCAGGAGATTCATAGACTTCAGGAATCCCTAACTAGTGGCACATGCTCTAGTGTATATAGTGATACATGATAGAGTATCTTACGTAGCCTAACATTTATTTGAGATGAGATTCATGGCACTGCTCCATATTCTGCACAAACTATACAAATAGTCCTTTGACAGTAAGAGACAAGAGGTCTCCTCTGGTCTTTCACTTCAGGAGCTGCAGGGCTTGGTGCCCAAAGATGTCCTGAAGAGGGAATGTTTCTCTCATTATCTTTCACAAAAGTATGTGAAGGGGTATTCTCCCTTTAAGTGTATAGATCCATAGATGGCTACATTTATATACCCACACTTCCTTGCTGCCCATGGTTGTTATCCAAATAATGACCAAATTCCACTCTATTTTGCTCGACAACTTTATGCAGAGGTTCACTTACACAAGGCAGTCAACTACACAAATTTACTAGGACATTTAGGACAGGGGCGTGGTAGACTGGTTGATAAGTAGCCAAGTCATCCCCCACCGGCACATAGATTGATTGTCGAAGAGAGGGCACCTGCTATTTCCCTTGTGTTAGGTCCATTAGTTGATGAGGCCATGCGTAGCACTCAGTTACTTGGGGTCATTCAAGGAGTTGGATAGATTGCAGCAGTTGTCAAATCTATTTTTAGTGATAAGTTGGTTAGTATTTGATGTCTTGTTGGCATTCCAGATCATCATCATATGCTTCATCTTTAGGAGACTTGTACAGTGCACCAGGCATCTCTTCAATGCCTAGCTTAGAGGGTCTCATTGGAGTGTTGGCATGAGATACTATGATTGGTCTCGCTGAGGATCTATTAGATATATATAGATTTGTATCAGAGCATCTTGGCATACCCATATCATATGTTCGAGGTCGTGTCCATGGTAGTATTAGGACACATCCTCAGCCATATTCCTCTCATCGATCAGGTAGTGGTCATGGTGGTAGTGCACATGATGATCCACCTACTGACTACTCTTTTGCTCTAGAGAGACATATACATACCACAGACCCTTTAGCCAGTGTTACAGTGTAGACTCAGAGTTCAGATGAGGGCCTTAATGATGTTGATTTTAGCTTGTCGACCACAAGATGGATGGACTTGTTGACACATGATGATTATACTTCTATGCCATCTCATCTACATAGTCCACTTGGCTCGTCATTATTAGGACATGTGCTAGTCACCATTCATGGGGCCTGCGTAGATGCAGAGATTGACCTTGATGCAATGCAGCAAAATTTGGATGCATTAGTGGACACGATCAATGCTAGGCAGTCCGAGTATTATTAGATGCCACCATCTACATAGGTAAATTTTTTTTTGTTCATGTTAAAATTTCAATCATTTGAAACTAATTTAATTTAGAGATATGCATGTGTGCACTTGTATGTATATCATGCACGTAGATTCAAATGTAATCATGTAGAAAAATTTTAATTTGATGTGTTGCACGTACACATGTACAATGTAGGGGACATGCCTCTTTTTACTCCAACTTTGATGCCAGATCATGTGCGTTGTCGAGACTCATTGGATGATGTCAATAGTGGACAAGTAATGTTTATTTATGTTTTGATTATGTGTACATGTATTTCAATATCACTTTCTCTTGATTAAATGTATGTATGTATTGATATCACTTTCTCTTAAATTTATATATAGGGGTCAGCACATCCTAATGAGCACCTTGATACTAGTCAGTCTTCAGATTGCATTGTGAGGAGGTGTGGCAATGATAGTCCTGCACCTAATGATCTATAGTTTTTTTTATCTAGATGATTTGTTCTAGACTTTCATCTAGAGAGACATTCATATATTAGATAAACACTTTATATACACACATGATGCATTTTATATTTATATTTGATTTGATATAGATGTACCTAGATCTACATGTCTACATGTGTGCATGCTATTTATATTTGAAATTATCTTCTGATAGATCTCTAGATAGATACATGTTACATTATGTTGTGGAATCTAATGTACATTATAGATCTAGATCTAGAATATTATAAATTGTTTCTATCTAAGATATGTAAGTAATTTATATAGATATGTACACATGTAATATATTGATTAAATTTAGATATATATATATATAAATAGTTCATGTAATTTAAATGTCTAGTAATATATCATGTATTAAATGTTCAAGTATCAAGTAATTAGTTGTACATAATTCCTAACTCGAGTAAATCTATAGAACTCATCCCTTTTATTTGTACACATATCCTAGAATTTTATCCCCTTAAGCCCAATGTTCTAAAATTCAAGTCCAACTTAAAATATGTACATGTTCAAAATTTAGTTAAGCAAATTGCAATTTGAACTTGAAAGCTCACATGTCCTAAAATTGAGAGCACATATCCTAATTAGTTAAATTGAAAGTGTACATGTGTTCTAAAATTGACAAGTTAAATGAAATAGAAAGATCAATATAATAGAAAGTTAAAGGAATTCAAGACATTGAGTTAAAAATGAAAGAGTAAAAGTTCAATTTAGAAAATTAGTTATTCCACCAAATTTCAAATTGTTCTTGACTTACATTTCAAATTTTAATCATAGTGAAATTTTAATTTGTACACATGTATCCTAGAATTTTATCCCCTTAAGCCCAATGTTCTAATTCAAGTCCAACTTAAAACATGTACATATTCAAAATTTAGTTAACTAAATTGCAATTTGAACTTGAAAGCTCACATGTCATAATTAGTTAAATTGAAAGCATACACGTGTCCTAAAATTGACAAGTTAAGTGAAATAGAAAGTTCAATATAATTAATTTTACAGACTCCTAATTTAATCCCCTTAAGACAAGTGGTGTTCGAATTTCTTTCCCTCAAGGTGCACATGTCAGGTACTTAGTGTACACACATACATATAAGTTCATAATTTCTATAATTAGTTACTTTATGAAAATTTGAATTCAAGACATCGAGTTAAAAAAGAAAGAGTAAAAGTTCAATTTAGAAAATTAGATATTCCACCAAATTTCAAATTTATCAAATGATTATTCAACCAAATTTCAAATAGTTTGAGCCAAATTTCAAATTGTTCTTGAATTACATTTCAAATTAGGAGTTGTTTCTATCTCATATCAAGTGGATCGGCTCATTCTTGGATAACATTTAATATTTTCTCATGATCATCAATATGGAGCCTCCACTTACGTATTCCAAGTCCTTTGACTAGATGAAGAGTTAGACCAGTGGCAATAACATGGTTACTATATTGATATACCTTATTGTTAGGTTGATAATCAGTGAAATGAATCCCATTTTAAAGTACTTTTATTTTCTTCAAATATGTTCCTTGTACAACAACAGAACCTGCACATGTACACATTTAAAAAATACATCAATCTTGAATTTAAGTCAAAGAATTTAAATTCATTAAAAACATTGTTAGAAATAATAACATAGAAATGAACTAAAATAAAAAAATTAACAATTAACCAAGAGAGTTTGTGAAAATAGTTACCATAAACTCAGATCCAAGAGAGAGTGAAAGAATGAACAACCACCAATGAATCAACAAGAGGAGACAAAGATTTGAAAGGGGAAAGCAAAGAAAACCCCTTGTGAATAATATGAATGAGACAAATGCCTAAAGAATGAAAGAAGGAGAGAGAAGAGAGAAAATGGAGCCACTGGCTCATTACAAGAACTACATAGTGATTGTGTGTTTAGAATGAGAGAGAAGCATCTCTTATAAAGAGATGAGAAGAGGAGTTATTTGTAACTCCCAAGTGAATGATTGCCACATTCATAAGTGTGTGCATAACAAGTGTCATAATCCTCTTAAGGAGGAATAACTATTTCCTTAATAAAGGAATTACAAAATAGACTTGTCCTCACATGTGGACTAGAGGACAAACAACATAAGGGATACCTTGGTTTATCCCATTTAATAAATACAACCAAGGAAAGATTACCAATTCTAACACCCCCCTTTAATCTTTACTTGGAGAAATTAGATCAAAAGGTATTAAACCCAAATTTTTACAATGAAAATAGCAGCAAATTGATCTTTGACAATGACTTTTTTTATGCAAAAGGTCTCTTGTGAGTGTAGGTAGATTTTAATATAGCCGAGAGAGAAGTGGATAGGTACACCAAATCTTGTATGTGTTGGATGGATTACCTGAAAAACATAGACACAAGAAACAAGAAAACTATCCACAGGAAGTAGTTCATCTTATATTCAAATTAGAAATCCTTTTGAATAAGGATAAGAAAATTTTCATAGAGAAATAGAGGAAAATAAAACATGTTACCACAAAACAATGGAGATAACCTAATATCAAGTTAAATTATATGCTCAAAAAATTGTCAACAAGGACAAATTGAGTAAAAAGCTTGATCAATGCTCTCATGAAAAGTATATTATACTAATGCACAAATGACCATAGACAAGGCCAACTAATGATACTTGCATCAATATTGCATCAATCACATGGATATAGACAGTCCACTTAATGAATCATCGCACTGCAAGTTAATGGGTGATCAATCCATAACATGCATGACTCATGATCTAAGCAATAAAGTATGCAGATCATTATCACATTAATATATGAAAATAAAGTAAAAAGAGAGACATGCTGATCAAATTAGTATTATCATGATTTGTTAAGATACTCAAACAAATGGATTATGAGGGTGTAACAACATATTGTCTTCAAATTGGAAATCCGTCATGGACAAGCAACTTCATTGCCATGAGGAAAGAAAACATCATGGGTCAAAACAACTTTCTCAAATAGAGTCTCCAATATTGGAGTGCTCCAAGATATGGTAGCCTCATCACCTATACACTCAAAAATGAGCAAAGTGTAGGAAGTCATACCATGACTAAATCAAAACTAGGAGCATACACCAAGGAGATAAAGAGATTGAAATGGGAAATCCCCATAAAATATCATCCTCGCATTGAGGAACAAAATGGAACAACACGGAGAGAAACTCCATAAATATCAACCTTTCAAAGTAGAGCATATAGAATCAAATGGAGGGAAGCTCCATATAAATATTAATCTTTCAAAGTGGAACCAATAGAACCAAATGGAGGGAAACTCCATATAAAATGAGTGCACACCAATATAGGATGAAGGTATACTCCATGGGCCAGATAAGGAAACTATGTATTAGTTATCCTGAGGGGACCTACATAGTTATCCTTGAAAAAATTGGCTCCCTATGCAACTCAAAACAAATATCATATAAATCATGTATATCAATGGTATGAAACCATAAAGTGCCAACATAGGCATAGAATGATCAAAATATCACAATAAAGTCGAAGGCAAATGTGTAAGATAACTCATAATCCACTCAAAATGAATTGAACTTTATTTTCAAAATGCAGAGATCCAAGGATGATCAAAATAAACAAAATATGTATATCAGGTATAAAACTCCATTGAGGGTAAACATGAGTACTTAATTCATAAAATTATATATTTATCTGGGTGTATATGTGTGCACCCATATATACTTAAATAAATATATGATAAGTCACAATATTGGAAGGATCCTTAAAATATATATATATATATATATATATATATATATATATATATATATATATCAAGTAGAATGAACATTTTGAATAAAGACAAAATCTTCTTAAATAGTACTTTTAGATAACAGAATCTAATCACAATTATTAGGAATGATTGCCAAAATAGAGTGCTTTTTTGTAAAAAATAAATAAATTTTTAGAATGATAAAAGCCGAAAAAGCATCTTACATGAACAGATAATGCGGTTGATTAGCAACAACCCTTTTTTTTTAGCAATGATTTCTCTTTATCATGTAATGCTACAAATGGAAAACTTAGAATAATATTCTAAAAATAATAATCAAGAGTTATAAAAAGTTGTTATAGAATATCTTAGAATAGATGTTGTAACGGGTGAATAATGATGCAGACCTACAAAAAAACGTTAGAGGAATAATTCTTCTGCAAATATAGAAACTGTATCTGCCAATGTTTTGTTCAAACGTTACCAAAGAATCTGCAAATATCCTTAAAATAGAAGGTTAAAAATAGATTTTTTAGATGTATCTAACTAATACAAATTATAATTATTAAAGTCAAATGTACAAGTTATAAATGAATTTCACAATGTAATAATTTATAACTTTAAAAAAAATTAAACTACATTAGATAACCAAACTTATAAATTAGAGCTTTAAATGTGATCAAAAGCCGTATAGAGGTTATAAATTAGTTTTATAACCTACAATATGACCATTTGAAAAAATTAATAAAAGAAAATAATATATAAGATTAATACTACAACTTGATTAATAAAAGAATTGCTCTAGGTTTATTAATAAAAAACTTTGGATTAAAGTTGGCTTAAAAAGGATAAACAAAAATATAGCTATATTAAACTTTATGAGCACAAAAAAGAATTATCTTTGAAAAAATATAATTTATATAACCATTCTAAAATACTTAGAAATGAATTAATTATTAAAAAAAAATGTAGGTTTCATAAATGATAAACCAAAGACTTTATTAAATTCAAATATTAAACCTTGGTATGATTAATGATGAATAAAAAAACTTAAAACAACTATGCAAAATACTTTACTAATAAAAACTTAAAACTTAATAATGCAATAAAGAGTGAGGAATGCAACTTGGTAGGGCCGGATTTAGACCTGCACATCTTGGATCTAACACCTTCATATAGGCAAGTATGCTCTTGACCCTCTTTTCAGTTGAGGGTTTCACCATAGATGGAAAAAAAATGGATCCCTCAGGCTTGGCTGACATAACCAACCCTGCATCTTTGCTTGCACATGGGAAAGCTAACGCAAAGGGATTTAGAATAATATTCAGCAATAAGACAAGGTATTTGGGGTAATACATGGAGAGAAGTATTGCACAATGGTGATTTTGGGGTAGCAGCATTCCACAGGTTTCCATAGGACATACTGATTCACACACACCCAAAGACTAAGGTGTCCTTGTAAGCCAAATCTGGATAGAATAGTGTTAGGATTGGGTGGAAAACCTGCAAAATGTCTATTTCAAATGGACAATGTATTAAGAAGTAGTGAGAAAGTATGGAGAAGAAGGATATTTGCAAAGGCAATTAAGAATGAGGAAATTCTTCTTGGTCGGCCATCAAAGCATGCAAAAATATTGATGAGTTCCCAAAATGGGATATTTTAACCAAGGAATTTTGCATGTCAAGCCTCTGAGAAAAAAATGATATATAGAATGGGGTCTAGAAAAGAGAGAAAAGAAAAACAAAGCATAAGGAAAAAAGAAGTGGTTCTGCTCACCACATAGCAAAAAAAAAATGCACACCAGAAGAAGTGTTGGAATCCACATAAAAAATTAATAATGAAGAATGCCTAGTTTGCTATAGATCACACAACCAATTCAAAAACATAAGATCTTCATGCAGATTCAAAATCAAAACTCAAATCAAATCCAAAGATGAATGTAAAGAAGGAATACTAACAAAGTAAGTAGCCAAATACAAAAAAGAAATAAACAAAAGACTACAAGAGAGATGCTAAAAAAAATGAGAGTAAATCCAAAAAAGTAAGTTCAGATTTGGGAAAAAATAGAGTTTCTAAATATTTAAAAAAACTCATAAAGATATTTTACTTATTTTTTTTATTATAAATTTTGAACCAATTCTAAAATAATTTTTTTAGAACTTTCCTTTTTTTTGTTTTTTTTTTAATATTTAAAATCAAAAATTTGCTCTAACAAACTATATTATTATTATTTTTTATTAAATTTTTAATATTTAAAATCCAAATTTATTATTTCTTTAATTTCTTATATATATATATATATATATATATATATATATATATATATATATATAACTAAAAAAAAAAACAAATACTTTTAAACTCAAATTAATAAATGCTACATGTTAAAACAAGAGCAAAAAAAAAATTTAATAATTTTTTTAATAGAGATACCAAGGTAGATATTATTCAATATGGTGCGCTTCCAATGAATGATAACCTTCATCACATTAAAACTCAAAACAAGGATTAAATGCTCTGATACCATGTTAGAAATAATAACATAGAAATGAACTAAAATAAAAGAATTAACAATTAATCCAAGAGAGTTTGTGAAAATAGTTACCATAAACTCAGATCCAAGAGAGAGTGAAAGAATGAACAACCACCAATGAATCAACAAGAGGAGACAAAGATTTGAAAGGGGAAAGCAAAGAAAACCCCTTGTGAATAATATGAATGAGGAAAATGCCTAAAGAATGAAAGAAGGAGAAAGAAGAGAGAAAATGGAGCCACTAGCTCATTACAAGAACTACATAGTGATTGTGTGTTTAGAATGAGAGAGAAGCATCTCTTATAAAGAGATTAGAAGAGGAGTTATTTGTAACTCCCAAGTGAATGATTGCCACATTCATAAGTGTGTGCATAAAAAGTGTCATAATCCTCTTAAGGAGGAATAACTATTTCCTTAATAAAAGAATTACAAAATAGACTTGTCCTCACATGTGGACTAGAGGACAAACAACATAAGAGATACCTTGGTTTATCCCATTTAATAAATACAAATAAGGAAAGATTACCAATTCTAACAAACATAGATACTTGACATACATATATACATAATTCAACTATATACTAACCTATGGGGAAAATAATTTCATCACTTATTTCAGTCTTTGTTAGCTTCTCTCTTTCCATGGTGCAACGTAATAAATAATAGCTAACACCTTCTACATTTTCTGATTCTACCATGACTACAAAAACATTTCCTACACAAACTTATATATGTCAAAATTATGGATACATGTCATGTACATAAGTACATATATATAATAAAAATTAACTAAAATTATGAAAAATGTATACATGTACATGATCCAGGTATATATATAGTTCATACATACCAACTCTGATCAATCCTGAAATATGGTTATAATCACTAGAAATCAATGGAATATCATCATAGTTTTCATCCTCAAACTCATTTGTATTAATAACATCTAGTGGCACCAAAGTCCATTCACCCACATATCCACGTTCTTGGTTAATGGAACCATCATAGTCTTCATCAATACAATTAGGACAAAAACATGAGTATTCTCTTGTGTACAATGACCACACATTACTATTTGTACTCATAACTAAATGCAAAGATCATGTCTTCGCTACCCTCTTGCATGCATGCATTGATCTTCTATCAACACCTGAATGTACACAAGGTCCATAATTTAGTTAGAGATCATCTAAGGTAACATATTAAATATAAATTTAAGATTCAATTAAAAAATATGAACAAATTAATTTATATATACCTGATACCTCCCAAAACACTCTAAATGGTATGACTCAATCCGCTTGTGATGATGTGTTATCTATATTTGTTGGCATCAAAAAATGTGTTTTGCACCACTCAACCACATCATGAGCATTATTAATGTGATATCCTTTATAGTCCATTTGATACTTTCTTAAAGCACATTTGATACAAGCTTCTACACCATCATGCTCACCCTTTCCATGTCCACTCTCAAAAAAACTCCAAATGTGTGGTATATTAAGGTATCGATGATATCTACATAATGCATAAAATGGTCTAGCTGATTTAAATTGTGGTGCACATCCATCTGACCATACAGAATGTTTTTCTATTTTAATGTTTTTGTTTTTCAAATATTCAAAAAATGTCTTAAAACAATGTTCCACAAAATGTGTGTCATGTTCTTTTTCATCACTTGTAATGTCCCGCCCGGAGATCCTTGGAAACAAGGATTCAAATCAAGCCAAGCTATTTCTTTTTTTACAAGTATGAATGCACAAGACAACATCATACAGGGATCACAAAGATCGCAACGGAAGACTTCAACACAATACCGGCAACCAACGAATCTCTAAACGCCACTACCCAACTGACACACCCAAACAAAAGCCAAAAACCACTACAACAAGATGAGGGCACAAGAAATGACCCCTCATCAAAAAAACACCAAGCTGGGGTAAAATGCAGAATTCTGAAATTTGGCTAAGCCTGAAATCTTGAAGCCCTGAAAATTGGCTAAGTCTGGATTTCTGAAGCCCTGAAATTTCCTAGAATCCATAACTTATCTCCGAGAGGTCTGAAACCTATCTCAAATGATTTGTCTCATATATTAAAATATATCTTAAGTATAAAAAATTAAATATACGTCTTGATATATTTTAAACCCCAAGAGACTAAAACAGAAACACAAAAACTCAATTTCAAGAGAAACTGAAAGAATTCAAAATGCAACGGCATAGGGTTGAAGAACGCCCAAAAGGGTATCCAAAACCACTCTCAAAAAGATCGGATCACGAACAAAAGTGCTCGCTGATGGCACGCGCAGGTTTTTCACAAAACTCATGTGACACTTTTTACTAAGGGAGGGCGATACTTCTCCTTAAGGTGTGCGACACTCTTCCAGTGTTGTATGACATTTCTCAAGAAGGCATGCGACACTTTTCAGCATCGTACGACATTTCTCAAGACAGCATGCGACTCTCTTCCAGTGTCGTACGACATTTCTCAAGAAGGTGTGTGATACTTTACAATGTCATACGACATAGTTTGCATGGGCATGGGATACTTTTTAAAGTGTCGCACCATGCTGAACAAATGTCGCCCATAGAAAACAAAAACACTCCCAGAAGAAAAAAGAACCAAAATGGAGCAAAGAACCTCCACACCAGGGAGTACCGGATCCACGTGAATCGAGGAATGAACACTCGAGTGAAAGAACAACATAGAAAGAAGAACATATATCCATCTCAACTACAGCAACAAAGAACACACTGAAATAAACATTATAGAGAGCTAAACAATCAAACTAAGTACACGGTTCCTCCCAACCGTCAATAGCATCATAAGACCATCGTGGGTCCTAGCCATCCCCCGCGCGTAACATCCCAAGCCACCGACCAGATCGTCGGTACTGTCGTAATAGGGATGTCACTATTAAAATCATGCACAATATCAGCATAAGGAAATCTAACATGCTAGTGATAACACATAAGATAATCCTACAATAGATAACATCACCTATCACATGCTAAACAGCAGTAAGCAACAGATATACTACTAAATCAAATAACATCATCTAATCATATGCTAAACATCATGATAAGGGAATGCGTCAAGTAAAATAACATCATCTAAATATGATATACAAGCATCCTAATGAAAGCACAAATCACAAGAAAGCATACTCCGAAACCCGAAGTACCAAGTGAAGACATCCAGCAATGGTCGCACTAGGACAAAGATCATCTTTGTACATCGATCCCTAGCAGTGGTGAAGGTAGCTACGCCTCCCAACCACATGGCACCCATAGGTCCACACCCACCATGCTGATGGAGATCATGATCCAGCCACAAACATGCATAAAACACAACATCCATGGCTAACACTCACGCCAGACAGTATGATGGCTGCAACCAAGAACCTAAGACAATGCAAGGAGTAAAGGTCTTGGTCAGACACTCAAAAGGCTACTAAGTAGGGGCTAACATCATGGAGAGTCCCTTGGCATCCAAAAGCCCAAGCAAGTATAGGCAGCTACTCTTCTCGACAGAAGGCGCACAACCTAGGGTAGCAACTCTTCACGATGGAAGGTGCACAACCCAGGGCAGCTACTCTTCTCAACAGAAGGCACACAACCCACACATTTTATTTAGTTATCACTTATTTAAAACTTCCTCGACCAACCCTATGGGACTAAGGTCACCAGGCTGCGAGATAGAAGCCCCCTCCATATGCTACCCTACCCTACCCATGCTCATCCTACGACAAGTGCCCGTGGGCATGCATACTCCCATCCCAACCCCAATGATCATAACTTTCAAAAGTACCATAGAAGATCGAGCCTCGCAAGTCACTCGACAAATGTACGTGAACATACTCGTGTGTGGTGCACCACCATCACGATGATCATAACAAAAGGACAAGAATGAGAACACAATGCAAAGAAAACACCCAACTAAAAGTAACATGGGAAGGATAGATTCTACACGAATCCCAAAACCAATAAAATCATACATCATGAAATCACTCAACCGGCCTCAATCTGAGAGTATGGATTCTACACGAATCCCAATGATGTAACAAGACCAAACATCATGAACTCACTCAATCGACCTCAATCTGAGAGTATGGATTCTACACGAATCCTAGCGTTCATGAAACAAAAGCAAAGGTCCAACAAAAATTGTAACAGGTATAAAATCACTCAACCAAAAACAACATCGGGAGTACGGATGCAACACGCATCCCAAAGCAACATAAAAGTGCAAAAGTTGTCTGACTAATATCCCAATGGATCATCAAGGCCCACGACCCACATTGTGCCAAGAAAACCCAAGAAAATATGGTGGCACGCAAAACGAGGTAAAAACTCCAAAAATTTGGAAAATTTCAAAATTAAAACCCATTTTACCTTTGGGTTCAAAAATCCCAAAAATCCAAAAATAAATGGAATTGGACACCTTATGCAAAAACAGCCAGCATAATGGCGTAAAATTCCAAACCCTTATCCCAAAAAATAGGGAAATGTTCATACCCGCCCAACTGGGTAGAACTAGCATACAAAAATGAAGGGGAACACTAGTTCTCAGCCTCCAAACAAACGGCTACCAAAAACAGAAGTAGAAACAATAAAACAGGAAAGCCCTACCTCACAGCCAAAAGGGCAAAACGGGAATCTGAACCATAAAATAAATATCTCGCAGAAGTAGCTGAAACTCATGACAATCCAAGGTTTCCCCGAGCTAGATCCAACGAGCCCAACCTCGCAAAAATCCCATGCCCATAGCTCCCACAACGAACAAAATAGTAAATCCTCATGAAGAAGATTTTGGGTTTTACTCTCCAACTTTCCAATTTGAAAGTGAGAAGTGAGGAATTAAATTCCTTTTTCGATATTTATTCACTTTTCGAGTCAATAATCGATTAGGGCATTTAACCAACCAATCTAGTTAAACCTCGAATTGACCCAAACGAAAACAAGCTACTCTTATAAATAGGAATTCATCTATGGCAAAGTTGCCAGAAATTAAAATAAATCAAATAAAAAGCCCGAAAATCGAAAAACACAAAAATCACCTTAAACAACTTTCACGACAATGTGAACCTCCAAATGCATAGACATGCTTATTGGTCTAATCACACAATGCAATGAGTTCAGATTTAATAATCACCGAAAGGTTTAAATTAAACATTTTAATAAAGGATACGTATACAAGGACGACATTGGTAAAATATGAAAGGCTAAATCACTAACTCCATGTGCCACTGCCAAGGATATAATCCTGCACACTCAACAACACGATCAAGTGCAATTGCATATAATAACATAGCCGAAGCAATAAATGCATTAAAATCACCTAATTTAACCATTTATTTAATTATATTAAAATAATCTATTTACATCACTCATGTTCGCATAAAGCATAACAACGCAGGAATGAAGTAAATAACCATAGCATTAAATCCATCACATAACAAAATCAGAGGTATGTCCAAATACCAGATAACCATATATCATCATAAAACACACTGTCATCTCAAAATGGCATCATCATGCAATATGATTAACTGAACAACAAAGTAGTCTAATATCTATGATACTGGAATCAAAGAGTAACATTTGACCCTCAGGTCATCTCAAATGTAAAACATAACATGAGTAACAAATATCTCTCTAATCAGAAATGTAACAAGGTAAATGTCCACAGCACATAACCAAATAATCCAACAAGAAAAATCCATTCTAATTACTTAAGAATTTAATAATGATTGATTACTCTATATTAAAAAGGCATTTAAAACATATAAGGGAACATAGTCAAAAACATGACTAACCACTGCTACAGGAACCTAGTTTAGTGTAGCATGGTAAAAGAACATAGTGCAATCTCTGCACACATCTCAGGGTAATCACAAAACAACCTCATGATACCACATCGATCCTGGTAAGCACTGGCACAAATCTCAGTGAACAAAAAATTACATCATAATCTCAAAGATCAGTCAAAAGCATAATCAAAGCAACTGATAAAGAAACATAAATCCAAACACCTCAACGGTGTAGACCACTCAGGGTCACAATCATGATCCCATCACAACAAAAGATCAGCAAGGTTGCATCCATCAGGATGACTTACAAAAGTCAAATGGGAGAGGCACTACATCATCCCCCCCAAAGACTCGGCTTACTCCTGGAAGCCTGTAATCCAAGAATAGAACCCAAAACACACAAAAACAAAATCAAAAGTGATCAATAGGAATGACTCAACAACTCTGTACAAGTCAAACCCAAATCACTCCAACATTCTCAAACCATCATGTTAACCACCAAATAGGTTAACCACGAGAGAAAGGGTGTCACACAGACACAAGGTCCTCCAACAAGGAACCTTCTATGCGCTAGGAAAAACCATCTAGCCATAAAATCAACAATACAAGGTAAGGAACAAACCTCTCTACCTCGTCAATAGGTGCCCAACTACAACATGCACCAACCACAAGACCACAAACATAGTCAAAACACTAAGCACTTCCATCAAAAGTTGGAATCATGGGGAATAACCATACCAAATTCCCAAGAATACTATCATGTCACACATGATCATTCTGGAATCCACGTAAACTCACCCTTAGAACAAAGAAGATGAAAGTTTACCAACAAAAGGACACACTCCAAAAGACTACTCACCACCAAGTGTAGGAGCACAACACCTCTCCAAGGTACAAAAGCTCAACTAACACTGGGAACTAGGGTAACACAACCAACCAGACAAGATATCACCTTCTCACAAGGTTCAAAGACTTTTGTCAGTGGACACAATCATGAAATTTATGCATACCAACTCATGAGATGGTAACATGTGTCCAACAATACCATGTCACTCTAGCACCATGCTAGGAAAACTACACCTAAACTACTGCTTAACTCAATCTCTAGCTTCAAGTCAACAGTTAAAGAGGAAACTTGATTGAGACAATCCACATGAAGATATAAGCTTAGGGAGAAGGATACTATAGAGTATAGGACTGAGAGGGAGTCTCTCTCTCAACCTCTACACTAACCTATCCATGATGTGTTAGGAAACTCACAATTTCACCAACCATCAACATACTCTCCTAAAAATAGTAACTGAGCTAGTGGCATAACCACACTAGCCTACTCTCACAAGAAAGAAAGAATATGGAGATGTGCCAAGGTCAACATCCAGAAAGGAGAATGTAGACTCATCAAAGAACTGAGTCACTCCCAAATGATAAGGCAACACCATCCTCAAACAAGGAACGCTCACAAATCACACTACACCTTACAAGGGCAGTTCAGTGCACTAGGAAACACAAAAACCCAAGCATGAACACCAACAAGTACCTAGTAGATTATGAAGACAAGATAACTCTTCTGTTATGAATAACATGAGGAGTTAAACTTCTCCAATGGCCATAAATACGATATGTCATGATTGAATTGGCCTCTACTCGAAAAGGTACTCAAAACATCGATCAACAACTCCAAAAGCCAAAGCCTCACAGTCAGACTTGGATTGAATCCATTTGAAAAGTGTCGAAAAGATATCGACAAGGACTACAACAAGAAGAAGCTAAGAGAGACCAAGACCTACGATCTGAGCCACCACTCAAATCAAAACAACAAAGACAAAACCAACAGCCTTGGTCACCAAGACAAGCAATGGACGAAATGTCCAAATCCACACAAGAGCACACATGCCCAAAACAACATAAGGCATGGAATGAAAGGTAAATCACGCATTGAAACCATCATTACTTTTCTTTCATAAATTCATTAATTAAGCATAACATAAGCACTAATGCATAATGAACTGAAAGATTTTCAAGAAAGGGTCCAAGAGTCACTATAGAACAAGTACATAGCTTTCAATTTCATTCAAAAATAACATTAAGTTTAATCACCATTTAAACAATTCAGTTACAATAACAACTTTAGATCTAAAAAAGACACACTAGCATGTTCTCCATGATATTATCCCTTGAACGTACTACCAGAGGTTCGAGATGAACACGATAGAGTCACAACACAACTGGGCAGCAGTAAAACACATCCAGAATAGTCAACATGAAACAAAATAAAAAGCCCAAATGGGAGAATTGTTGATTCCAACAGTAAGTACCAAAAAGTGCTCATTTCAACAATAAGTCAAATGTGACAACTGCCACAAAGAGAGCGATAGATAAAATTTGATGACTACTCCAAGAGAGGAAATTACTAAAAACCAATGCTAGCCCAACACCATGAGGAAAGTACCTCAAGCCAAATAAAATAAAGCATCAAACAAATCACATTACAAGTGATGACTGAGTATAGTCACACAAGAGAGATAAATCACCACACAATGCTAAGGAATACGTCATCCTAGAAATGTTAGAGAACACACTCACACACATCAAACAGTATACCATCAGTAAACTCATGCATATGCAAAAAAACAAAAATTTCCATGCAATGCAACATTTAGATATCCATCAAATTAATACAGTTTTACATAAGCTTAAGAAACAATCAGATTGGGGACTTAAGTCATTAACCCAAATATATAATGCAAAACTACAACTTTGCAATGATTCACAATAAACACTCATTTTCAATTTAAGGAACCATTTCATCATTATAACAACAAAATAAAGAATCACAAATAAGATTCATTTATCGACTTACAATCAAGAGAAAATAGGGAAACAATGCACCTACTCCACCAAGAGAAACAAAAAGAGGCACACAAGCCAACACATGGACACCAATCAGTGGTTCCATCCAAAGAGGGTCACACAAGCAACTAACCAACCAAGGCACATCGATTCCACTAACAAAACTAGGAAGACTCACTTCCTTCTCCACACACTGCTCTAGTTGCCTCTACTGGACAAGCAAGTCCATCACAAGTAGATACCAAAGCAACAAGATCACAAGTTCTCACCAAGACACTCGCACTCATCCAACGCAACAACAACTACAAGGGCAACATAACACAGAGATCCCAATGTTTGAACATGGGCTTTGATACCAGATGTAATGCCTCGCCCGGAGATCCTTGGAAACAAGGATTCAAATCAAGCCAAGATATTTTTTTTTTACAAGTATGAATGCACAAGACAACATCATATAGGGATCACAAAGATCACAACGAAAGACTTCAACACAATCCCAGAAACCAACGAATCTCTGAATGCCACTACCCAACTGACACACCCAAACAAAAGCCAACAACCACCACAACAAGATGAGGGCACAAGAAATGACCACTCATCAACAAAACACCAAGCTGGGGTAAAATGCAGAATTCCAAAATTTGGCTAAGCCTGAAATCCTGAAGCCCTAAAAATTGGGGAAGTTTGGATTTCTGAAGCCCTAAAATTTCTTAGAATCCATAACTTATCTCCGAGAGGTCGAAAACCTATCTCAAATGATTTGTCGCATATATTAAAATATATCTTAAGTATAAGAAATTAAATATTTGTCTTGATATATTTTAAACCCCAAGAGACTAAAATAGAAATACGAAAACTCAATTTTAAGAGAAACTAATAGAATTCAAAATGCAACAGCATAGGGTCAAAGAACGCCCAAAAGGGTATCCAAAACCACTCTCAAAAATATTAGATCACGAAGAAAAGTGCCCGCTGATGGCACACACAAGTTTTCCACAAAACTCGTGTGACACTTTTTACTAAGGGAAAACAATACTTCTCCTTAAGGCGTGCGACACTCTTCCAGTGTCGTGCAACATTTCTCAAGAAGGCATGCAACACTTTTCAGCATCGTACGACATTTCTCAAGAAGGTGTGCGACACTCTTCCAGTGTCGTATGACATTTCTCAAGAAGGCGTGCGATACTTTACAGTGTGGTACGACATAGTTTGCATGGGCGTGTGATACTTTTTAAAGTGTCACACTATGCTGAACAAATGTCATCCATAGAAAAACAAAAACACTCCCAAAAGCAAAAAGAACCAAACTGGAGCAAAGAACCTCCACACTAGGGAGTACCAGATCTACACGAATTGAGGAATGAACACTCGAGTGCAAGAACAACACAGAAAGAAGAACATCTATCCATCTCAACTACAGTAGCAAAGAACACACTGAAATAAACATTGCAGAGAGCTAAACAATCAAACTAAGTATGCAGTTCCTCCCGACCATCAATAGCATCATAAGACCATCATGGGTCCTAGCCATCCCCCGCGCGTAACATCCCAAGCTAAATAGCAGTAAGCAACAGATATACTACTAAATCAAATAACATCATCTAATAATTTGCTAAACATCATGATAAGGGAATGTGTCAAGTAAAATAACATCATCTAAACATGATATACAAGCATCCTAGTGAAAGCACAAATCACAAGAAAACATACTCTGGAACCGGAAGTACCAAGTGAAGACATCTAGCAACGGTCGCACTAGGACAAAGATCATCTTTGTACACCGATCCCTAGCAGTGGTGAAGGTAGCTATGCCTCCCAACCATGTGGCACCCATAGGTCCACACCCACCGTGCTGATGGAGATAATGATCCAACCACAAACACACATAAAACACAACATCCATGGCTAACACTCACGCTAGACAGTATGATGGCTGCAACCAAGAACCTAAGACAATGCAAGGAGTAAAGGTCCTGGTCAGACACTCAAAAGGCTACTAAGTAGGGGCTAACATCATGGAGAGTCGCTTGGCATCCAAAAGCCCAAGCTAGTATAGGCAGCTACTCTTCTTGACAAAAGGCGCACAACCTAAGGCAGCAACTCTTCACGATAGAAGGCGCACAACCTAGGGCAGCTACTCTTCTCAACAGAAGGCGCACAACCCACACATTTTATTTAGTTATCACTTATTTAAAAATTTCTCTGCCAACCCTATGGGACTAAGGTCACCAGGTTGCGAGATAGAAGCCCCCTCCATATGCTACCCTACCCTACCCATGCTCATCCTACGACAAGTGCCCGTGGGCATGCATACTCCCATCTCAACAGCAATGATCATAACTTCTAGAAGTACCACAGAAGATCAAGCCTCGCAAGTCACTCGACAAATGTACATGGACATACTCGTGTGTGGCGCACCACCATCATGATGATCATAACAAAAGGACAGGAATGAGAACACAATGCAAAGAAAACACCCAACTGAAAGCAACACGGGAAGGACGAATTCTACATGAATCCCAAAGCCAATAAAATCATACATCATGAAATTACTCAACCGGCCTCAATCTGAGAGTATGGATTCTACACGAATCCTAACATTCATGAAACAAAAGCAAAGGTCCAACAAAAACCATAACAAGTATAAAATCACTCAACCGAACACAACGTCGGGAGTACGAATGCAACACGCATCCCAAAGCAACATAAAAGTGCAAAAGTGGTCTGACTGATATCCAAACAGATCATCAAGGTCCACGACCCACATTGTGCCAAGAAAACTCAAGAAAAAAGGGTAGCATGCAAAACGAGGTAAAAACTCAAAAAAATTGGAAAACTTCAAAATTAAAACCCATTTGGCCTTTGGGTTAAAAAACCCCAAAAATCCAAAAATAAATGGAATCAGACACCGTATGCAAAAATGGCCAGCATAACGGCGTAAAATTCCAAACCCTCATCCCAAAAAATAGGGAAATGTTCATACCCGCCCAACTGGGTAGAACTAGCATACAGAAATAGAAGGGAACACTAGTTCTCAGCCTTCAAACAAACGACTACAAAAAATAGAAGCAGAAATGGAGCAGAAACAATAAAACAAGAAAGCCCTACCTCACAGCCAAAAGGGCAAAATGGGAATCTGAACCATAAAATAAATATCTCGTAGAAGTAGCTAAAAATTTCGGCAATCCAAAGTTTCCCCGAGCTAGATCCAACAAGCCCAACCTCGCGACGATCCCATGCCCATAGCTCCCACAATGAACAAAATAGTAAATCCTCATGAAGAGGATTTTTGGTTTTACGCTCCAACTTTCTAATTTGAAAGTGAGAAGTGAGGAATTAAATTCCTTTTTGGATATTTATTCACTTTTCAAGTGAATAATCGATTAGGACATTTAACCAACCAATCTAGTTAAACCTCGAATCAACCCAAACAAAAATAGGCTACTCCTATAAATAGGAATTCATCTATGGAAATGCTGCCAAAAATTAAAATAAATCAAATAAAAAGACTGAAAACCCAAAAACACAAAAATCACCTTAAACAACTTTCACGACAATGTGAACCTCTAAATGCACATACACGCTTACTAGTCTAATCACATAATGCAATGAGTTCGGATTTAATAATCACCGAAAGGTTTAAATTAAACATTTTAATAAAGGATACGTCGACCATACAAGGATGAAATTGGTAAAATATGAAAGGCTGAATCACTAACTCCATGTGCCACTGCCAGGGATATAATCCTGCAAACTCAACAACACGATCAAGTGCAATTGCATATAATAACATAGCCGAAGCAATAAATGCATTAAAATCACCTAATTTAACCATTTATTTAATTATATTAAAATAATCTATTTACATCACTCACGTTCGCATAAAGCATAACAACGCAGGAATGAAGTAAATAACCATAGCATTAAATCCATCACATAACAAATCAGAGGTATGTCCAAATACCAGATAACCATATATCATCATAAAACACACTATCATCTCAAAATGGCATCATCATGCAATATGATTAACTGAACAGCATAGTAGTCTAATATCTATGATACTGGAATCAAAGAGTAACATTTGACCCTCAGGTCATCTCAAATGTAAAACATAACATGAGTAACAAATATCTCTCTAATCAAAAATGTAACAAGGTAAATGTCCGCAGCACATAACCAAATAATCCAACAAGAACAATCCATTCTAATTACTTAAGCATTTAATAATGATTGATTACTCTGCATTAAAAAGGTATTTAAAACATATAAGTGAACACAGTAAAAAACATGAGTAACCACTGCTACAGGAACCTAGTTCAGTGTAGCATGGTAAAAGAACATAGTCCAATCTCTGCACACATCTCAGGATAATCACAAAACAACCTCATGATACCACATCGATCCTGGTAACCACTGGCACAAACCTCAGTGAACCAAAAATCACATCATAATCCCAAAGATTAGTCAAAAGCATAATCAAAGCAATTGATAAAGAAACATAAATCCAAACACCTCAACGGTGTAGACCACTCAGGGTCACAATCATGATCCCATCACAACAAAAGATCGGCAAGGTTGCATCCATCAGGATGACTTACAAAAGTCAAATGGGAGAGGCACTACATCACTAATGTAAAAGTGATACTCTTTTTTAATGACTCATGCTTGATCTGTACTTTCCACACCATCCAGATCAATTTGTGCATGTCAATAAGAGGTATTAATTCAATATCTAACCATTATTGCTAGGGTAGATTCCATGATGATTACCTACACCAATCACTTGCAGGTATAAGACAAAAAGTTGGATCATATTTTCCGAATCATGAGGATGTGGAATTTTTTCCTAGAATAGCTAGGTGTCTCACAACAAAAGGAGTTGATCAGTTTCCTTACAAAGCATGGAGTGTGGAAAGAAGACAACCCCTTGCCAATACTAGTGATACAACTAGAGCCTAAAGGAGAATCAAAGAGTCACTCACATCAACTTTCTTGTGGGAGTAAATTTTGGGAGAAATTCGGAAAGCCTTGTGTGGCTATATATGTAATGTTTTAACCGATCTAAAGGGTCAGCTCTCTAGACTTAGTACTTTTTCTTTTGCTAGTAAGCACTCATTTCTTTCAGTAACTTAATTTTGGAGAAAAATGTTGTCTCCACTTCCCTAGCGAGATTTTTACCTCGATCCTCATTTCCCATAATATTAACATTGATGCATTTTATATTAGCAATCATAATTTCTTCTAGGCATCCTATCTCCTTTAGTATTTCAATGCATTCTTGCAACCCCTGCTTTATCACTATGTTTCTCCACTCTAGATTAGCCTGGGAAATGAATAGGAAGCCAACATCAAAGTTGGCTCCTAGGTTTCCTTGCACAAATTTATCTATGCCATATTCCTGCACTTCAAAAATATTGATGATATACTCATCCCATTTGATTTCTCAACTTCCCAAGCATTCATTTCTGATTCTAAAGCTATTTTTGATTTCTCAGCTCTTGCATTAGTATTGATAAAATGAGAGAGAGTTGGGTGCCTGAACATGAACATTTTTCAACCATTCACTATAAGCTTGAGCAATGGAGCGATCCCTTTTAACCTGATCGATGAAACTCTTTTTCAAGGGAGACTCAACATTAATAACAGAGATGGTAGTAGGTAAGGCTTCTATGTGTGGCCTCTGAAGTTCATTAATGTATTCAACCATCTTTCACATGGATTTCTTTAACTCTTGTTCATCCATATGATCTTTCCATGTCCATTGAGAGATTCTGGTGTTCCTTGTATTCCATATTTTCATATTAGTGGCTCTTGAAGCAAGACCAAGAATAGTCTTCTTTGCCATATAATCTTGGGGTTGAATTTCATGTATGCCCTTCTCAATCATTAGCTTCATTACTTCTGTAAACCACTACCTTGTTTCCTGATCAATGTTCAACATAGTCTCAATCTTTGTCCTTTTGTTCTTAGGATTCTTCCCAAGACATTTTCTTACCATGTACCCCATGAGAAGAGTCATTGGTACTATACTTCTTTTCTTACTTACTAATAACTCAAACCAATTAGGGACTGGAGGGTTCAATTTGGGAGAAGGGGTCTATAATATAGGTGATGAACTAAGAGACATTGCACTCAAAATGTTAGCACCTTCCATCACTTGTTGACACACCTATTCCATTTCACTAATTTGGGGCTCCCCTATTTCTTTTGTCTCTTCTCTTACATCAAGCTCTATCATTGTTGGTTTTCCCTGAGTCTCAGTAAAGCCCTTTGATTGCTCCTACTATGAGGATGGCTCCACTTGTTAGATGGAGCAAGGTGTACTAAACCTTGAATGGGGTGTTCAAGTTCAACACTTGACTTTGATTATCCTACAATAAGAGAACTAACAACTTCATTAGAATGGAGAACAACCAATGGTGAACATGAACAAGCATGAACCTCTTGAACATTGCAAGCCATTGATCTTGACTACTTCTAGCTTATGAGCCATTGCTCTATTCTAGTTAAGACAAGTAAGGTTCTTGTATGGAAGTCATCATCCTTTGGTAAGGTCCAATATATTTTTGGCAAGGGGTAAGCTTCTACTTTCTCAATGTAAGCAGGGCTGACAATCTCCTTACTTTCTTCTTCAGTTAAAACTAAGGTGTCAAATGGGAGGTTGAAATATTTAATCTGTATTAGCATCAATTTAGACCATAACTTCTTTCTAACCCCAAAATCATCCTAACAATCAACCCAAAAATCCTCTAAATGGGGAATGTGGAGGGCAAAAGAACTTAGATCAGAGTACTTTAAAGTGAACTTTTGACCATCTAAGTTTGACCTAATAGAGTAAGTTAGTAGGCTAATGGACTTGATCTCAGCTTTGAGCTTGAGAGCGTCTTGAATGGTTTTTCATTTATAATGTCCAAGCTCAATAGAAAAAGTATAACCCGAGCTTTTCCTTGTTTTACAACTCTTTTCAACCTCCACCAATTGTCAGCATACTTCAAATAACACAAAATTGTCTAGGTAATGCCAAGGTGGCCTCAACGGCTTACCTTCATATCCTCCAACCCTAAGATAGGTGAATTTTGAAAATTGGGTAAAGATGAGATAAGATAAACTACCATAAATATCAATTAGCAAAGTGGCTTCTTCTATCAACCTCATGTTTTCCTTTCCTGGCAATTGAAACACCATTTTGGCCAAGAAAGTGACTTGGACTATTTTGAATCCTTCAAGGTTTCTACTTTTCTTTAAGAAATGATAATATTCATAAATGGGCATGCTTGGCTTCCATTTTGGGCATGCTTGGCCTTAACAAGGAATTAACCATAACCAGAGCAAAAATGGAAAGAATACACAACCTTAAAGTAATGCAAAAAGAAATGGAACTTGAAAGTTGGAAGACTAGAAACTCACCATGTTGAGTGCATGCAAACTTGCAAAGACAAAAATCTTTAAGCTATCGTTGCATACATTCATACAGACAAAATGATCTTTTACCAAAACTAGAAATGGAAGGGGAATGAAAACAAGGTGGCTGAGTTGTTGCTAAGTTGTCCACTTAGACACATGGTACCGAAGGCATCGATCTTTATGAGTGAGTGAACATGAATACAGGAACTATGAAAGAGTTGAATGTTCAAGTTCAATAGTCAAAATATATTGTAAACTACACTCATAACAAAAAACTTGATATATAATAGGAATATAACAAAGAACCCTATGAGGTACATTTTATGTTAGGTCATCTGTTAGATATCTACTCGTATGACATTCTTTTGCAAACTTATGTTATGTATGATATATAATATGACCACTATGAAAGGCATCTATTGTTTGAAACTTCAATCTAATATCTTTTATAATGACAGATAATTCTAAGTTTGAGCGAGGTAGAATATTTGATGGTGGAAACAAAAAACCATCTATTAATCTACAAAAACAAAAATAACAACAAAATCATATAAATGACATATAATTCACCTTTTATTAACTATAATAGCATATATGATAACCTTAACATACATAATATTGTAATGTTGGTGGAGAAAAACAAGGATATGGCTCAAGGGAACAAAAAGGTGAAGATGATTGAGAAAGTGAGGGGAAAAGAAATGGGAAGGGGAAGAGGAAGAGGTAGTAGAAGTAGTAGGGGTAGGGGAAGAGAATGGGGTAGGGGTAGGGGAAGGGGAAGAGGAAGGGGAGGTGAGGACCTAGTGCACTAGAAATTGCAAGATACTTTTAATTCCTATTCTACTATTTGAATTTCATTGTTGGGAGCATGTAGACTAAGGAAACTCTAAGATAATAGTACCCTAATTCTAATTTTGATATTCAAGAAGGTGAATTTGGAGTAAAGTTCTTGCTTAATATTAGACATGTTGATCTAGCCAAAGATATCAAATATGGGTTAGAATTCAAGGTGCATTGAAGAGGCAATGATGAGATAGCTAATAGAATATTGTCTTGTGTGCTACTAGGTGTTGAATCAAAAGAAACATTAAGATTTTTATGGATATACAATTAAGTTGTAATGATGTACCACATTATGAAATCTAAACCAACAAACATCTTATTCATGGTGAAAGGGTGCTTCTACTCATCACTACACATGTCTTAAGGGATCTCCTCATTTAAATGGGCATGCAAATTATCTAAATATAGCCTAAGATCTACACTTGCTGCAACACACCAAAACATCATTACCTTTAACTAGAATTTAATACAAATCTTTTTCATAGACTTGGTAAACATTGGATTGCTTCTGAGCTATTCACCTAGACACGTGGCACAGAAGTCATCAATCTTTATGTTTGAGTGAACATGAGTAGTGAACTACGAAATAGTTCAATGTTCAAGTTCAATAGTCACAATATATTGGAAATGATGCTCATAATGACAGACTTGATACAAAGGATAAATAGTGAACTTGAACCTTGAACAAAGTGTTCAATATTCAAAATCAACACCAATGATGAGCAATAGTATCTATTGGATGATTTGACTTCACTGACTCGACCAAGGGAAACTGGAACCTTGAACATTGAACTAAGTGTTCAATGTTCAAGTTCATAGAGTTATTCAATAGAGGCACTCAAAACAAAAAATGTCAAAAACTCTAAGACTCATGATGGGACTTCAAAAAAAGACCATCCTTTTACCAAATTTTGAATATCACCCATGACTATGTGCAAGAAATAAATGTGAACCATTCATGGGTAATAGCTAGCTCTGACTAGGGATTTAGACTATGAGGGACTAAAAAGGAATTCATACATCTCTAGTTTCACACTAAGACTAACAAAACACAATAGAACATAAACTAAACTAAGACACAACAAAATCGAAAGGAACCCAAACTAAGGCACAACAAAATTAAAGGAACCTAATCGAAGACACAACAAAATTGAAAGGAATCTAAAACTAAGACACAAAAAAATGAAGGAACCTAAACAAAGACACAAAAAAATTGAAGGGTGAAGCAAGAACACTAATGCTAGAAAAGCTTTAAGTTATGTGTGTTATATGATAGGGGAAAATCAATGTCATCTAAGTACCTAAACCTGAAAGAACTTAGTATAAGAACTTTACTAATTTCAAAGGGCCCTTTCCAAAGTGATTCAAATTTTCCTTGTCAAAAATCTTCTTAATTCGCACCTAATGAACAACTACATGATCGACTAATTTCTCTCTCTCTCTCTCTCTCTCTCTCTCTCCTCTTCCATCTTGGTGAGATAAAGGATTTTTTTCTCTAATGAATTTTGAAACACTTCATCTTCAATCACATTTTACAGCTTGACTATAGTTGGTTCTAGTTGCAGGAATAATTGATCTATATACCAAATCAAAAAAAGTCATCTAGATGGCTCTCTTAGGAGTAGTTCGATTAGCCCATAGTTCTTCAAAAAGATTATGCCTGACCATTCCCTTATGAAAAGTAATCAGAAGAATGAGAAAGAAAAACTCCATTATCATAGTAGAATAGTTGAAGCTCTCATGAGGAAAATTTTTGGGCATTATCTGTTACTACTTTCTTAGGTACTCCAAATCTGAGCAAAATGTTTCCATAAGGAACTTGATCACCACTTTAGGTAGCCTTGCTAACTAGTAAGGCCTCAACCCACTTGATGAAATAATCAGTGGCTATTAGAATATGGGTGTGACCTACACTTGAGGCTAGATTGAGAGGTCCTATAAAATTTAAACCCCATTTTTAAAAAGGTTCCTAAATAGCTACTAGCTTCAAAGGAAGTGCAGCTAGTTTAAGCTTTCCAACAAACAATTTGCACTTTTTGCATTTTCCAACCCATTTGTATGCATCAACAAACATTCCAAGCCAATAAAATCAATTTCTTAGTATCTTAAAAGTAGTCATTGTGGATTAAAGAATCCAACCACAAGCTTCATTGTTAAGAGAATGAAGTAATTTCTCTTGTTGTTCTTTGTCTACACATCTTAGGACTGTACCGTCAAGGCCTTTCTTATATAGCATATCATCAACAATGGCATATTTGGCAGCTTTCAAATTTAGATTCCTTCTTGCCTTGTTGATGAGGTGTTCAAAGAATTCACCATAGGTAAGAAAATAAGTGATGTTAGAGAACCAATTATCCTTAGGGCCAACCAATAATGCACATGAGTTATATTCAACTAACTCTTCCTTACTATCAGTCATTAACTTACACAAGCCCTAGCCTCTTATTAGTTTGGTAGTCTTAATTTCAATATCAAACTCCTAAACTTTTGCCACCCAAGCGGCTTTGTTATTGACTGACACTTCCTGTTGGGTGAGGATGCTCTTTACTGTTGAACTCGGAACAAAAGCTATTGAGTGTGAATGCAAGATATAATACCTGAAATGTTTTATTGCTTTCATGACTCTAAAGGATTTCTTTTTGGTCAGTAAATACCTTATCTCGTAGTTCTTCAATGGTACACTCATAAATGATATGGGGTCTTTAGACCTTGTTGCATCTTCTTGCAATAAGACTGTAGACATTGTATGTTCATTGGTGTAATAGTGGATAACAAAATCTATTTTATAATCTAGGTGAGCAAGAATTGGTGATTTAGCAATGGTAATTTTAACTTCTTCAAATTCTTTCATTTATTATTAACTCCATTTAAAAACCAGTTTCTCGCTAAGAAAATTTGTGATAGGCCTAGTTGTTTTAGCAAAATTAGGTACGAATTTCCTTAGGAAATTAATTCGGCCAAAGAATGAATGAATACCATTCTGATTAGATGGAAGGCTCAATTTTTGAATAGCCTTGACTTGCTTAGGTTCTATCTAGATCCCATCTCTTGACAAGGTGTTCAAGGAGCTTTCCTTTAGTAACACAAAAAATAGACTTGTTAGGGTTCAAGAAGATACCATGTTCTCTACATCTTTGTAGAACTATCCTTATGTTGAACAAGTGTTTCTTCCTCCTTGAGAAAATCGTCATGTCATCCCAGTCAATGAAAATTATCTTATTCAATAGCTTCCCAAAAGATGAATTCATTACCCTCTAAAAGGCAACACTTGCATTGATGAGCCCAAACTACATTCTACTATATGCGAAGGTTCCCCACAACATGGTAAAAGTGGTTTTATGTTGGTCTCATGAGGCTACATAGATCTAATTGTATCCAAAAGAATGGTCAAGAATGGACATCATTTATGATCCAACTACCATTTGTAGGATGTAATCAATGTGTGGGAGAGCAAAATTATCTTTTAGACTTACATGATTCAGATTCCTGAAGTCGACGCAGATCCTAATCTTGCCAGTTTTCTTCCTGATAGGCACTATGTTGGCCACCCATGTGGAGTGATGAATGGGATAAATTATATGTGCTTTCAACATCTTTTTAATAGGTAAAAGCACATATCTGTGTCACCGTTTATGATACCAAAACTTGTTTTGGTCAAATCTCATTTCTCTATCAAAACTCAATTTTTTTCAAAAACTAAAAATACCCTTTTATAAGTCTCAGATTCAATATCATCATTATATAAAAAATTTAGTGTATTGATTATTTATAATATGTTATAATCTCAAAATATTATAAGTCAATATTTCAATATTTCAGAAGATGCTCCCTCAAAAAAGGAAAAAATAGTAAATCATATCAAAAATAAAATAAAATTATATTTATCTCTAGATGAGAGAATCCTCTTCATGAATATGTAATTTTTTTTCAAAAAGGTATAAGATTGATAGGGAAGTTTTGATGGGAGAAAAAACTATTGGATTTTGATAAGGTTGAACTTGAGTACTTATAACAAAGAAAATATATATCAAAAATAATTATTTCTTTTTTTTTCACTAGCTATACATGTTATCTATAAGATATTTACAAATCAGAACAAAAAAAGATGATTTGCATATACTTGTTTGACAGGAACTACACCCTATATTTTTACTTTTAAAAAAGGAACTTCAAAATAAAATAAAATAAATAAATTCTTACTCAAAAAAATTATAAAATTATAGGCATAAAATTCATCCAATTCTACGCATTTCATCAGTTTACATTAGCTTCATATTTTAAACACAAATACCATTTTTTTGTCATTAATGTTGAACTGTCACATTCTGATATCCCTTGGTGGAAATCTTTCAAATCTTCATAGGACTAGGAAAACACATCACCAAACTCCTTTAATAGCATGAAGAATCTATTTCTTTTAGACTCATTCCAATATTTACCTAAGTTAACCCACTTAGGATTGTATTCTTTACCAATGTTCACCTTTTCGCATTCGCTTGAAATCTCCTATGCTTCTCTCACATCTTTCTTGAAGCAACAATCCCTACAATCAAAGAGTGACTCCACTATGACTAGGCCTTTAGGAATATGGTTGTATTTTAGTTGAATGAGATCCTTTTTGGGATCACTCTCAAGGTTCATAGGGATCTTAGAATTTTTAGATTTTGAACCCTTGGGGTACAAAGATTGAAATGGTGCAGACCATTGGAGGAATGCATTAATGTACACATCATTATCAAAAAAATTCCAAGAATTTGCATTATTAGGTGTGCTTAGACGATGAAACAATTCAATTGAATAAACATCATCTAGAAAATATGGATGTGGTATCATCAGAGATGCAAACCCCACCAATGAATCAGCTATAGTGTTGTACTCTCTGGGCACATGTTCTATGGAAAAAGCTTCAAAACCTTCAATTTCATCCCAAACCTAGTTCCTGTAGTGTTTCAACCTGGGATTCTTTACAGTGAAGATATTTCACACTTGTTTAACCACCAATTTGGCATCTTGTTTAACTCTTAACAACTTAATCCCTTTCCTTTTTGCCTCCTCAACAACTAGAAGCAAAGCTTCATATTCCAAAAAATATTATTTGTGTTTTCAAATTCAAGTTTGAAAGCTTTAGGAATAGTCTCACCTAAGGGTGAAATTAGTACCACTTCAACACTGGAGCCAATTGAAGTGCAAGTGCCATCGAACTCCAAAGTACATAGAGCCTCTTTAGATGTGTCTCTAGAACTTGTCGATTCTTTAGATGAAATGAAATAGTTAGCAAAATTAGATTATGTGTAAAAGATATGGGATCTAGGGTCTTCAGAGGCTAGGATTGTGTATTTAAATTTACTTTCAAGTTTAAGCACAACCTTCTTATCCCCAATAGGAATAGTGGTTTGAGACCACTCTAATCTTACTTCCCCACCCAAGTCTTTAAAAAAAATTCTACTAAAAAGCATTCCATAGCTAGCAGAGATATCTACAACTAAGATGGTTAATTTGAGCCTTTTGTCGAGGAATTCAAAAAGCGCTAGCTATGCATCTTTTCTCTATCCTATGAGAGGAACTTGTTTGGAATCCATGGCATAACATTTATAGAAGGTTTTAGTCAAAGGTAGATCTAGGGCTTTAGCTAGTATAGTAGGCATAATGTTATCAGGGCCCTAGAATCAATGATACAATTGCTCGGCTTATGATCATGGACAAATAAGGATACATAGAATGGATTGGGTTTTTCAGCATTAGCATACTCTTGAGATGTTTTAGCATGAACATATGTTTCACCATTATTGAGTTCTACATCAAGATTAATACGTGCTTTGAAATTGTTTCCAAAATTGTCTGATTGAACTAGACTTTTAACAAATTCAACTAATCTATTCAATTCATCTTAATTGGATATTAGGTAATCAAAAGGAGAAATTCAAATTCGGGAGGACTTATAGAATTCTAATATATCAAAACCAAAATGGGGACCAAATTCCTTAAGTATCCTTTCTTCTTGAACTAGATTCCTTTGGATTTTGAATTTGCCCTTGCATTGTCTAGCTTGATCATGCCATTTAGAAGTTGGTATAGAAGAGGATGAAGAAACAAGAGCCTTATCATTATGATTACTCCTTGTGAGTATTGTATAGGAAGGATTCTCTATAGTAATTTATATGTCACCACCTCATTTCGAGTCAAATTCATACTTGAAGTAGTAACTTTCAAAGTTAACAAGTCCTCTAGGGGATTCCTCACTCACAAGTATTTCTTCTATAACTTCTTTTTTAACTCTCATTTCTCTATAATGAAACATTTCTAGGTAGGACACTCCATCATGTTCATCAATCGAATGAAAAATACACATGTTTTCCTTCTTAGGGGGAGGTCTTGTAATTGATAATCTTTGATTTCCAAGTAGCATATTTGGTTGTCTTCCTTGTGTTCCTGGTTGATGAAAGTTTTTGGGATTATCATGATAAGTCATCCCATGCATCTTCATTTTCATCTCTAAAACATCATTCAATAATCTCTTAACAATAGGGTCAATTGAACTTGAAGTGGATGCTTGATTTCTTGAGAATGTTGCATTTCCTATCTCCATTTCTCTATAGCCAAAAAATTATCTTTTAATTCCACTGCTAACCTTTGTGTTGCATCAACATCTACCACTATATTCCTTCTCAAGTGAATCTTATGTCAATAGGCATGACATTCACAAAGAAACCTTTTATGTTCTCATTATTTGATCTCTTTGTAGCAGGGATCTTGTACAAGATCTTATTGAATTTGGCTATGAAATCATGCATGGGTTTGTGGTCCTTTTTGAGTTGTGATAGTTGTATCAAAAGAGTATGTTCATCATTAGTGCCTTTGAACCTAGACTCAAAAGTAGTCTTCATGGAAGCCCAACTAGTGATAGACCCATTAGGAAGGTGGTAGAACCAATCAACGATAGTTTCTATTAAGGTTTGTACAAATAATCTAATAGCAATGTTTTCAAAGTTGATGGCAATAAGCCCACAGGTCATATTAAATGCATTCAAATATTCATCAGTGGATTTCTTCCCATCTCCATTGAACTTAGGAAGAATCCCCTAAGCTCCTTTAGGTAATGGGTTAGGATTAGGTCCTAAGACTAAAGGTCCTACTTGACCACCTTAGAGATTTGTAGCCATGGTTCATATTTGGAAGTTGATCGATTGACTATTAAACTGTGTAGGGATGAGGGTCCTAGGAAAAACTAAAGCTTGCAAGGAAGTGGAAACTAATTTTTTCTTTATAGGAGAAGCAGAGCTACTTTCACACTTAGTTATTCCCTCTCTCGTGAGAGTGTGATTAGGGACAAAATTTAGGGACTTCAAAAATTCAAATGCTTCATTTATGGAGCCTTTATCGTTATCAACCTGAGTGTACTTTCCCCTAGCCAACCTGACAAGGAAAAAGATCTAATACTAGGCTTATTATATAGGGTTTGAAGCTTGTTGAGCTAATCTTCCTACCACTACTTCCTCTTGACCTATAGGTACTCCACTAATTAGTTCATCTCTTTCTTCTTCGTCTTCAAGGACTTTACTAACTTCTAGGAATTGCTCATTACCAAACATTCTAAAAGCTTGATAGAGTTCCTCTTGCAACTTATTAGCTATTATGTCTACCCAATAAATGAATTTTTCTTCCCCTAAAATAGTATGGATGAAAAAATACATCTAATTCTCTCAATAAAAGGCATGTGGGTTCCCCTTCACCCTATTTAGTAGTGTAATGACATCCTTAATTTTGAGAATCATGTGTTTTCTAGTTACTAGATGTGCAAGGCGAGAATGCCCTCTCTTAGATTTGAAAAGACATCTTTTAGCAATTTTTCTGTTAAATTTAGTGGCATGTGTGGAAAATTGAGCATAGGAGGAACTGCTAGTCCAGTCTTCATAAATTTTATGCAGAGGAATTCTTAGAGCACCCATAATAGCAACTCGACTAACATACACTAGGACCTCACTATTAAAGGTACAAATACACTTTTCAGTTGCATCATATTTATCTCTACAAACCAAGACTAACTCAGGACAATAGAAGGCTTTTGGGAAGTCAAACACTTGAAATAAACCACTATCTAAGACTTTTTGAGATATGGAACCTAGTTTGGGGTTTTCAAATCTAGCTAGTAATTTTCTCATGTCCTCCTTAGCAATAGATGTGTCCTCCATATTAGGTAGGATACTGCTAATAATAGACTCCCTAACCTTATCAGGTAGCTTTGGGCAGAAAGGGGTGGCCATGACAAGGAATTAACCAAAACCAAAGTAGAAACAAAAAGAATACATAGCCTTAAAGTAATGCAGAAAGAAATGGCACTTGAAAGGTGAAAGACTAGAAAGTCAGTGTGTTGAGTGTATGCAAACTTTCAAAGACAAAAAGCTTTAAGCTATCACCACATACATCCAAACAGACAAAATGATCTTTACAAAAAGTAGAAATAGCATAGGAATGAAAACAAGGTGGCCTCCATTTAAAACATAAACCTGGACCTGAAGTGTGTGGATAGGTGACAAGTATTTAAATCCTTAAAATCTGACCCAATATTTGAACATGTTGCAACATACCAAAACATCATTACCTTTAGCTCCCATTTGATACAAATCTTTTTTGTAGATTGGTAAACATTGCACTATTCTTGAGCTGTCCACCTAGACATGTGGCATTGAAGGCATTGATCTTTATGACCAAGTGAACATGAACAATGAACTTAAAAATAGTTTAATGTTCAAGTTCAATAATCACAATATATTGGAAGCCATGCTCATAATGATAGACTTGATACAAAGTAGAAACTATGAACTTGAACCTTAAACAAAGTGTTCAAAGTTCAAGTTCAACACCGAAGATGAGTGACAGTATCCATGGGATGATTTGACTTCATTGACTTGACCAAGGGAAACTGATGAACCTATGAACTTGATGTAGTGCAAGGTAGAAGAATCCCCAAAGGAGATGTCCTAGCCCCTAGAAAATAACCACATAGTGGAAGCACAATAAAAATGCAAGATCTAATACCAAATCACAACTCTTTATTTATAAAATAATTGTTTACATGCAATGTGTTAGGCTTTAAGGCCTTCCTAGTTATGGCCAAATACAATATCAATTATAATAACAATTATGCAAGATCCCTCAAGATATAATCCAAACCCTAGCTAGTCCAGATCCATATTTTGGTAGAAACCTCCAAGATTGCAACTTGTGCTTGCAAGCCACCAAGCAATCTCCTTGTTTCCCAAGCCTTAGCTACTATCTCTATTCAAAATTCATGCCTCTAGAACCTCCTCTTCTCCAAGATGGATGAATAATGACTAAAAACTTTACCACAACCTCTACTTATACCAATCTAAGCCACAAGTTGGCCTAGTATGCTACAAATTAAATATCCTTTACATTAACTACTTGAAGAGCTACAAGTCGGCCTCTAATAGGAATTAAATACCAAATTCCTTTAAAGGCTTACAATACTTATTAAATACAACAAAATTAACTACCCAAGGCCCAAAGAGATCCACTCAACCCCACCCAAATCCCTTAATCATATAGGATATCTAACTACCCTAGGATGTTCAAGTTCATAGATTTGTTCAACAGAGGGACTCAAAACAAAGAATATCAAAAACTCTAAAACTCACAATAAGACTTCAAAGAAAGACCATCCTTTTACCAAAGCTTGAATATCACCCATGACTAAGCATTAGAAATAAATGTGAACTATTCATGGGTAGTAGTTATTCAAAATTTGAGATGACAAGGTTCTTCCTTGAAGTGTGGTCAATTTTCTTCTATGGTCATAAATTTTGAGCCATACAAAATAATTTGAATAATATCATCTTGACTTCTATTATGTGCATGGTAATCCATAAATTGAACCAAGTTACTATACTTGAATAATCCTTACATACATAGAATAATAATAGAAATATAACAAAGAACCCTATGAGGCACATTTTATCTTATGTGATATGTTAGATATCTACTCATATGACATTCATGACATTCTTCTACAAACTTATGTTCTGTATGATATGTAATATGATCACTATGAAAGGCATCTATTGTTTGAAACTTCAATCTAATATCTTTTATAATGACAAATAATTCTACGTTTGAGCAAAGTAGAATACTTGATGGTGAAAAAAAAAAAACCATCTATTAATCTACAAAAACAATAAAAAAAAATTCATATAAATGACACATAACTCACCTTTTATTAACTATAATGGCATTTATGATATACCTTAACATATGTAATATTGTAATGTTGGTGAAGCATAACAAGGAGATGGCTTAGGGGAACAAAAAGGTGAAGATGATTTAGAAGGTGAGCAAAAAAGAAATCGGAAGGGGAAGAGGAAGACTAAGAGGAAGTGGAAGTAGTAGGAATAGGGAAAGAGGATGGGGTAGGGGTAGGGGCAAGGGAAGAAGAAGGAGAGGTGAGGACCTAGTGCACTAGCAAGTGCAAGATACTTGTAATTCCTATTTTTCTATTTGAAGTCCATTCTTTCTTAACATTATACATGTTGATCTAGCCAAAGATATAAAATATGGGCTAGAATTCAAGGAGCATTCATGAGGCTATGATGAGACCATTGACAAAACATTGTCTTATGTGCTACCAAGCATTGGCTCAAAGAAACATTAAGATTTTTATGGATATTCAATTAAGTTGTAACAAAGTACCACATTATGAAAGCTAAACCAACATAAGTCTTCTTCATGGTGAAAGGGTGCTTCTACTCATCACTACACATCTTAAGGGCTCTCCTCATTTAGATGGGCATGTCAATGATCTAAATATAGCCCTCAATGGTGTGTTACCTCACACTCCCACTATGGGGTCTTCCCATTTGCATTATGTTGTTCCTTTAAATGATGAAAATTAGGGCATAGTTGCTATCATTGCTATAAGTAGCCTTATTGACTTAATTGTTGTGATAACCCCTTTAAAATAATATTTAATAATTACTAAGATATATATATATATATATATATATATCTATATATATATATATATATATATCTATATATATATATATATATATACGAACAATATATTATAGATCATAATAATATAAATACTACTACATAGTTATATATATAGTAATTAGATATTAAATAATATACTATTGTATATTATATATATATATATATAATGATATAAATAAATAATATTTATATCACTAATACTATTAAGAATGATATCACTACACATATAATGTATGTTATGTATAATTGTTAATATACCTATATTATTAATATAACTATTATATTATAAAAAGACACAACTCTTACCATTGAAACATATAAATAGGGAATACAAATATTGGTAAGAGGGGTGTCAAGAAGAAAAAAAACAAAAATATATGCACAGTTATGATTTAAAATCTAATGGCCCTAAAATGGGTCATTATAAATGGTATTAGAGAAGTGATTCCACCAACTTGTCAAAGATATATTATGCAACCAGACTAACAAAAATGATCTATAAAGAGCACAAAAATGAGAGTATAGTTCCAATCATTTCTCAAATATCATAATCAAAACTCGGCCATTTTAAATTTTTGAATGGTCATTGGTATAGGAATCAGTACACACAGCCAAGAAAAACTCAGTGATGGAACAAGGAATTCCAACAATGAGAATTATTGATTGAAGTGCCACATTATATTTAATGAAACTTAAATGATCTTATTCATTATATGTATTGATGAGCCACCAAAATTCATATTTGAAAGCGATATATGAAGAAGAAATTCAAACACACCCATAACAGCAATTAAGGAAACTTATGATGAAAAGGCAATATAACAATTGGGAAATATAAACAATATTATACAAAAATATACAACGATGATATAGATATGTATTGACAGCTATCCAGAGCAATCTAAAGGGAGTCAATAGTAACTCTAGCCATGAACATTTGATATTCCCAAGTTTAATTTCCTTGCCAGCCTGTGACATGCAAAACCATCAGTGAAGTATACTCCGAGGCAGTATCACAATATATGAAGTCCACAATATTAGGCAAGGAAGGTGGTTGTGATCTATATTTAAAGTATTAAAGATATAATGTAGTAGGTTTAAGTACCTTCTTCATAGAAAGTGTCAGAAAACACTTGGCGCCCATGAGCTGAATCAACACATCTTAAACCATACGATGCTTGCTTGGTTAGGGCTTAAGGAATGATAGGCATATAGTGACCATGAGATGGTAATTTATAAGGTGTGAAATCTTAATCCTTTTCATATATGGAATTTTATCTCTTCCCACCATGTAATAGTGAAATATAACCTTTGACATATATATAGGGTTATATTTCTTTCCACCATGTAATAATGAATTTAAATAAATAAGACCTTTGACAATATTAAAATAAAATGTACAATAATATATTTAATATTAGTAAGATCATATAACTCTTGTATTAGTCACATGATGGGTAGGAAGTGTGCACAAGGGTAGGAGTAAATCAATCACATTAAGGCAAAATGAATTCCAATATGGACTAAAGGTTTGAGGGAGCCCCAAGTTGAGCATGTCCAAACTCAGAGATGCAGTAAATATTCTATTCATCATGGGAGCTACTACAAGGGAAACAATTATAAAAATCTACCATCCACATCAAAATTAAACATGTTCCTAGTGGGTAGGGAGGAGTAAATCGGTCACATTAGGGCAAAATGAATCCCAATATGGAATAAGGTCTAAGGGAGCCCCAAGCTGAACGTGTCCAAACTCAGAGCCATAGTAAATCTACCATACACTATGGAACTATACACCCTATTATAGTACTAGCTATAGAAAATATGCATCTTCAATCTAACCTTTTATTTCAAGATAGGGGAAATAAGCATGACATTCATAATCAAAGTGGTCAAACATTTCCTTACCCTATTCTTATTTCAATTAGTAAGCTAGATTCTAACATGTATACTATGTGTCTACATTGTGTCTTCATCTGTCAATGTGTTTTCTTCTTGTCTTCATGCATTCATGTCTACCTCATGTTTGCATCGCGTCTTCATGCATTAATGTGTCTACTTTATGTCTTCATTCATATGTTCTTGTACATGCTATTTTTCAAGTGCCTAACACATATGCAGGAAAGAGAATGAATTCAAACTATGAATTAATTAAGATCAAATTAATTGTTTGAGGACAAGCAAATTTGAGGGGGGGGGAATGTGATAACCCCACTAAAATAATATTTAATAATTATTAAGATTCAAATATATATATATATATATATATATATATATATATATATATATATATATATATATATATATATATATATATATATATATATATATATATATATATATATATATATATATATATATATCACTAATACTATTAAGAATGATTACACTATACATATAAAATATGTTATGTATAATTGTTAATATAATATATGTTAATATACTAATATTATTAATATAACTATTATATTATAAAAAGACACAACTCTTACCATTGAAATATATAAAAAGGGAATAAAAATGTTGGTAGGAGGGGCATCATGAAGATATATATATATATATATATATATATATATATATATATATGCATAGTTATGATTTAAAATCTAATGGCCCTAAAATGGGTCATTACAATTGTAGTTATTATCTTTACTTTTCTTGCTACCCTTAAGGATTCATTATCCTTCTTACTATTTCAAGTGTTGTGGTTTATTGTACTCAGATACTTCTCAATCGCTTGGCCTCCTTTTGTGACCATCATCTCTCAATGAATGTGAGCAAGACTTCTACTTCCAGTCTCATGAGATTAGGATCACCACATCATATGTGTACCTTGGGGTCAATTTCTCTAGACCTCGCTTCAATTTGAGACCTGCCTTATAGCCTAGGGTTAGGAAGGCCATGGGCTCCCTTGCCATGCTCGAGAGAGAGAGAGAGTGCTTCAAACATCACTTCTAGAACACTTTGTCTAGGTTGTCACTCTTGGACCCCTCAGTCTGACCAATTATTCTTTATGGCTTGGTAGTTTAGGGACCCTCTCTCCTTGATTCTAACTAAGCTTCCATCAAGCATGTCCAAGCCCTATTTCTTTAGTTTATTATCATATTAATACATATTAATGTGTTGATATATATTGTGTTCTACAAATCTATGTGAATTTCTTACTAAATTGATGTAGCTAGACTCTACAACATCTAAAAATTGCTTTCTTTATTCATTTCATATATTCTCTACCATATTAGTTTATTGAACCAATGAAAAAATCTCATTTTTAATCTATTTCTTAAGCTCTTTATTTTATCAAATCTTTATGATAACTTATTTTCTACTACTTTAAAAAAGTATATTAATTTTTGATATTAATAAAAAAATGAAAGCACATGTAACTTAAAATTAATTTTGAAACATATCAAGTGTTTACATTCTCACTCTTGCTATGTGGATGGACAGAGCCCAAATTTGTTAGAGATATATTTTAGGTTTCTTCTTCCACTTCCTGAAGCTCCTTCCTGGTTTCTTCTTCTTATTTGTAGAGCTCCTCTTTTCTTCTTGTGATGACTGATTTTCTATGAGGTATGACACTGCCATTGGATTTTATACATCTGATTTTATGCCATAGCAGTTATGCATCTCATTTATTTTGATACCAATCTTCATGAAGTAGTGCCTCTTTTCTTAAGTGACAAGGCAAATTTGGAAAACATTTTTGTGTTGTGTTCCCAAAACCCTCACAGACCTAAAAATTGGAGGGAAAATATGAAATTTGGGCATCCATCCCCCATTAAATTATTTTGATCTCTTGGAGTTGGGTAGGCATGCAAATATGAAATGTAAAATATGACAGATGATGGAGATTCGTCATAATTTTCCTAGTAATTAGCTACTTTTTATAGGAGGCCCTAAGTTTGTATAAGTGACATTTCCATAGGTGACATTTTCATAAGCAACCCTACCATAAACAACATGTGTATAGATTGATATAAGTGACCCTTGATAGTTGATTGTAAGTGGATAGTGGTGAGGGGAATGTGTAGTTGGGATATAGCACTTGTGTGGTCACTTGGATGTTATCTACAATTGTCATTTATAATAGTGTGATTTATCAAGTAAGCTTCACAAATCTCAATTATATAGATTGCTTCACGATACTTGATGCTTATACAAATGTCGCTTATATAATTGTATCTCATAAAATGTATATTAGAAATATGTAACTTATAAAAATGTCCCTTTATGTTCATAAAAAACATGTTTTTATAGGTTAAACAAATGTTTCTTTTATATGTGTCACTATAAAATGTGTCAAATGTTGCTTATTACAATTCACTGTCATTTATAAAAATGGTGTTTCAGTTGTAACTTGTAAGTTTGATATATCCCTTGTGAAAATGTTACTTATCTCTTATTGATATAGCCCTTGTGTGGTGACTTGAATGTTATCTACAATGCATTCTTTAATGTGACTTATTTAAATATCTCTTTAGAGATTTCCATTTATACCATCATATGAGTTTAATACTTGTATAAGTGACGATTTTTGTTAACAAACATTTTATAAGTGACAATTTTTGTTAAGTTTTATTTCATTGATGTGGACATGTATTTTTTTTCCCTCAAACACTTCTTATACGTTTTATAGTTCAATTTGCATTTTATCTAATTAAATTACTTGAACGCCTTGTTTTGAGAGTTTTATTTTCATTTTATTTAGATATCATGGAAAGCACACAAAATATCCAGGTAAGCAAATGTTTGATTTATTCTTTTTTCTTTTGAATTATGTTTGCATTCATGTTCCTTTCTTTTTAAGAATATTATTTGAGTGCTCAATGTTTTTTATTTTTAATTGAACATTGACTTTAGGATAATAGAGACAATGACCCTAAAGAGGCAAACACAAAGGAGATTGAGCAGCCTAGTACCCAGAATGAGGTGACATATATTATGTGTATATCCCACCCAACTCAAAATTTCTCTACATGCATACATTTTGTTCAATATTGTACTACTTGCACATTTCAACCTTGGGTTGTAGGTATTCCTTTCTTTACACATATAGTGTCTACAACTACAACTTGAAAGACTTCCATTGCACATTTCACTTACCTGTACCACCTTGAATACTAAATCTACAATCTTAAGTCTTTGCATTAGTTTATTTGAGGTAATATAGTTCTACTAAATGTCTCCAGCATATTTAGGATGTCACTTCTTTTCTATAACATCTTTCAAGTTTGCCATACTTGGTTATGTAATTTTTATAGTGTTTAATGAAGTTTGGAAGTCACTAGCAAATAAGAAAAAAGAACATTTACTATTGAAAACATTGTAACTAACTCAATTTCTCCTAAATCTGAGTGAACTTAATTGTACAAAATCATTATTTTAATTTGCACCTATATGTTCAAAAGAAATGTGCACAAGGTCAATTATAGTTTCTTGACAACAAAGTTTAGTTTTCTCATTTTGTCAATGAAATTTTTAGATTTATAAGACTCTGGTCAAGTGTTTTAGATATTTAAATATGTATATCTCTTAATGAATATGAATTACATAACAAAAAAGGATATTTAGGTTGAACCCTTTTTCTATAGCAGCATTTCCTCTTTATCAATTAGTTATTTGTGTTGAAGCAAATAACATGTTTATTTCAACATGGATACCACAAACATGTATTGGATGATGGAGATGAGTACAAAGATAGAAATGGTGCTTAAAAATTACAAATATATTTTTATAAGTGACCTTTGTATAATTCACAACTTATACATATGTTGCTTATGTACATGTAATTTTGTATCAATGACAATTGCAGAGGTGATATTTTCTATTGTCATTTTGTAACTTATACAACCATCGCTTATATAAATATCATTTATACACATGTTGTATAAGTGACAATTATATAAGTGACATTTTAATGGACATTTTTATAAATATTTTGCTACTAAAAGTATAATTTTTAAGCACCATTTATATCTTTGTACTACTCTCCATCATCCCAATCCATGTTGAAAAAAATAGATTATTTTCTTCAACACAAATAACTCAAAAAGACACAATAAATGGAGAAATACAACATTATCTTCCTAGGATACAAACATGTTTACCATACTAGTTACACACACATACATATTGATCATAGTGTTTGTCTTCATCTTAGAAGTTAGTTGCTACTTTGTAGCTTTTCATTTTTGCCATTAAATATTTTAAAATTCTCAAATATTTAGTTTTGAAATTTTTTGACTAGAGGTAGGAACTTCAATGCTTGCATCCCTTGTTTGAATAGATCTCTTCCATTCTAATTAAAGTCAATTAACTAGGGTTAGAGAGGCAATTAACTAGGGCCAAAGAGGTGTTTTAGCAAGCTTTGATGTTCTAACTATTTTCTTAATATGTTATTATTTAATGTGGAAATTATTTTTCCAATTCTCAAACAAGTACTTTTTATAGAGATTGGAACACATCGGTTTTATTTATGCAACTTTGAAGGTTGTGATGGTGGAGAAGGGATGCAATGGCCCTTGCGAAGACTCAGTGATCACAAACATAAAAACCATGGATTCCTACCTATTCCCCATGATCCATGAGGGCAAGGTGCATCACAACCTCCTTAACCAAAACTTCTTAACCATCCTAGAATTTCAAGAAACTACAAGAGAAAAACTACAAACAATCCTTAACATGGTTAGCAAAAAAAGGTGTTCAAATGTATTTTGAAAGGAGCAGCTTGCTTGTTTGATGGAAAAAAAAATTGTTTGGATGTCTCTGAAGAACTCAAGAAAAGAGTTGATGAGTGATTAAACAAGTATCATGCTAAGAAGGAAGCACAATCTGAGGACGTATGTAATGTTACTATGTTTTTTATTTCTTTTCTAATCATGTTTTAATTTAGTGTTCATCAAATAATTTATCTACACTAATGTAACTCATTTTTAGTGCAGTCACAAAGTTAACCTTTTAATCCCTTGACTATTCAACAAATTGGTTTGATAGGAAGACCTCATTTCCTTTGAATCTTGTTTGTCATAAAGAATTGTTTTTAATCTATGTTTGTATGTTCTATGCAAAGTGGTGTGATTGTATTAGATAATGCAAATTTTTCTTATTGGACTAAACTTTTCATTATATTGCTTTAGTTGTATACTGAATATTTTTTGTCAAAGAGTGGGAGTGACAACTGGTTCCACAATAACATCCTCCAACTCTTGCTCCTACAAACCACAAAGTGCATAAGGATGTAATAATTATCAAAACTAATTGAATTTAATACATAACCAATTAGAAAAAGAATGATTAAACTATGCCACAAAGGCCTAAACTAATGATTATAATACTGTATATTCTTGGAAACTGATTAAGATACCATTTTAATGTGGAGAACTAGTTTCTATGCTCCTAGAGAAAGTGAATAAAAAGCATAAAGCATATTATTAAAATACACCTCAATTACTCATAGAGGCATAAGCAGAATTAGACTCACTGACCTAGATAGGATCATATGTACTTGATCAAGCAGCACAGGGACTTTTGGTGAGAATGACTTGAAACAAAAAGCATAATGCATATAGTAATAATTAAAACAAAACTCAATTACCTAGAGTTAAAAGTTTGGAAATTGGGGAAGATACCATTTTTATATTCGGTACTAATTTCTATATTCCAAGGACAAGTGAGTAAAAACCATAAAGCGTATAGTAATAATAAAAACACAACTCAATTACTAATAAATGTAGAAGAGGAACTAGAGCCATTGCCTTTGATGGAAACATATGCTACCTAGGTGGGTGACATAGGGGCTTTTCGTAAAATTTACTTGAAATAAAAAGCATAAAGCATACAATAATAATAATAAAAACATAACTCAATTACCTAGAGTCAAAAGAGGAACTAGAGTCACTGCTCTAGATGGACACATTTCCTATCTGATTGGGTACAAAGGTTTCTTCAAATTTGCTTGTGGGAATGACTTAAAATAATAAAATAAAGTCTGCATTATAATAAGAACACAACTCAATTTACAGAATAATAATAAAATGATTGGAGATGCACTACAAGGGCATTAGATGCCAAAATTCCCTCCTCACCAATCATTGGGACTCTTGAATCCCCAATCAACACTTGAACATTATTTTTACCTTCAATATTTTGCACTTCTATTGTTTGATATGTTGGCTTTCAGCAAAAAAATTGTTAGAATGAAACAAAGCATGCGAGAAAATAAAAAGCATAAGCATACAATTAAAACAATATAGCGAAAAGTTTAGACCAATAAGAAAATTTTGCATAGTCTAATATAATCATACATTTTTTCATAGAACATGCAAACATAGATTAAAAAAAATTCTTTATGAAAAATAGGATTCAAAGGAAGTGAGGTCTTCCTATCAAACCAATTTGTTGAATAGTTAAGGTATTAACAAGTTAATATTGTGTCTGCTCTCAAAATGAGTCACATTAGTGTAGATAGATTATTTGATGCATACTAAATTGAAATGTGATTAGAAAATAAACTGAAAATATAGCAACATTACATACCTCATCGGTCTGTGCTTCCTTCTTAGCATGATACTCCTTTAATCGCTCATCAACTCTTTTCTTGAGTTCCTCGAAGACATTTGCAGAATAAATCTTTAAATCAAGCAAGTGAATTGCTCCTTTCAAGATGCATTTATACACTTTTTATTGTTAATCATGTTCAAAATTGTCCATAGTTTTTCTCCTATAGTTTCTTGAGATCCCAAGATGGTTAGGTGGTTTTGGTCGAGGAGTGCTTTGTGGAGGAGGTTGTGATGCACCTTTCCACTGTGGATCACGAGGAATAGGTGGGCATCCATGGTTGTTACATATGTGATCATTGAGTCTTTACAAGCGCCATTGCATCCCTTCTCCACCATCACAAGCTTCAAAGTTGCATAAATAAAATTGACATATTCCAATATTTATAAAAATGTACTTGTTTGAGAATTGAAAAACAATTTCCAAATTAAACAATAACTTGGACCAAGGAGCAATTTTGACCATAGCACAAACCTTAGTTGACTTGGGAGGCCTTTCAAAAGTTAGTTTTCCACGATGGACAAAAATCAACTTTATAAAGCATGACCTTGGTTAGGTAAACTTCTATTCTTTGTGCAAAGCACCATTTTTCCTTGTCTTAAGTTATGTTTTTAGTTGCAAAACATAGACCTTGTAAGGGTTTGGGAAGAGGGACCAATGAGAGCTCACACTTTCACTAAGAGGATTGTGGGAAAGATGTATAGCCCTTTTAGTGGGTTCCTCCATTATTGGCTAATCCATTGCCCACTCTCCAATTTGGAGACAAGTTTAGGATTTAGATAATTTTTTGGGAGGTATTTTTGATGGAGACTCTTCATCATCTTCTTGCCATAACTTGGACCAAGGAGCATTTTATGAGCTCTTGTTGAGAATTGGTTTTGTAAGATGTTATTTTGAATCTTAATATTTTGAGAAGTTCAAGAATTTGTTTGAAGCTATCTCTTGTCATTGTGATTTTCAATTCCTTTATTATTTTGTGTTGTCACAGATGTGTCAAGGTTCATCTCCTCCTTGTGAGGTAGATATGGTTGTGGGAGTGAAGGGAGCTGACTCTTTTGAGCATAGAGTCTCTCAATGAGGAGAGGGATGCCAAATTGGATTTTAGATATAATAGTTTGAGGGTTAAAGGTGTTAATGCATTTAGTTCATTCATTGTATTATAGGTCACATTTGGTTGAAAATAAAAGAGATACTATTTTTTGTTTTAAAAGTTTTATGTTTCAAGAAATGAATTATATTTCCTAATTTGAAGTTTATTAAAGAATAGTACTAAATCTTGTTATAAGTTATTCTAAGACATTACTTCTCTTTACAAATTACATGTCTAAAATGTTCAAAACAAATTTACTAATCCAAGTGTGTGTGTGTGTGTGTGTGGCTCAAAAATAATTTGGGTGGCTAAATGATAATAACATTAGGATAAGATAAGATAAAGATAAATTTATTAATTTCCAATAGGATACCAACGAGAGTCTAATGGATTGGGAATAGTACAGAGGGCAAATGCTAGTAGGGGGAGCACCAAATGATGTCCACAGAAAGAATGTGAAAGCAAAAACAACAAAAGAACCAAGAAAAGGAATAACAACAACTAAGGACTCCTGACAGGTGAGAAATACACCATAATGGAAAGGTAGGAATTAGAGCAATTAGGTACTATAGAAGGTCACCTATGAGGTCTACTAAAGGGATTTTGTCGAGTGTGATCTCTACAGGGTCTTACAAATCTGGTGTGAACTAAGATAGTGCAAGGGGGCCCCTTCAATCCTTGGGTAGGGACCGTAGGACTAAAGAAAGAGGTGATGAGCTACATAGAGGTCGATATTGAGAAAAGGTTGGACTATATAGTGTACTCGCTAAGCCGCATTATCTCTTGAAGGCAGATTACAAGACAATGTTGGTCAATATATCTAAAGAACGAGGGAAGAGATTGACACTCTCTATACAAACAATATAATCTCCCTCGAATCTCACAGTAAATATGACAACGAAAAATAAAGTGAGACTTTGTCTCAACCTCCCCAAGGTGACAAAGTCAACAAATCATGTCCTCCCTATTGATATAGTGATCTGTCTAAATACATAGCCAGTGAGATCCCACCCTAAAAGATCCCAAGGAGATGCGAAGAGTGTGAGTCCAATAATGAGTGAGGTACTAGGGGTATAAGATGATCCCATCCTAGATATCAAGGAAGTGCTCAACATAGAAGGAAATATATGGATAGAGCCCACCTAGCAGATTCCTACAAGTCATGATAACATAGTGTTTGTAGATGTCAAGTCTAACATGCTCATTCAACTCTAGCTGAGATGGAAGAAGATGGGCTGGAGCATCTAGAGAAAATTGAAAGGGGGGAAGACAATCCAGACTAATACCAATCAAACCCAAGAGGGCAGAGACCTAGGTGTACCAACAATGAGACCTATGGCTACAGTCTGAACCTGCAACCTCCATAGAGAAATAATAAGCCAAGTAGGAATATCTATGATGACCATTGGAAGAATCAACGAAGCTTTAGAGCCAGTGAAGAAGCCAAACTAAATCAAAGATGGTCCCTGGTCTAAAAGGATGAGCATCAAACTCTACCAAAACAATGTTGTACAGTATGGACTGGTGACATCTGATAATGCATCAAAGGAAAAGAGTTTGGACTCTCTCAACAGAGGCCCAATCAGATTCCAAAATGGAGGGACCCTAAATAGTAGAGCCATAAATGATAGTTGGCTTGACCAAGGAGTCAAGAAGGGACATCTTAGTCATGGTCTTGGAAGTGGTTTCGAAAGCACTATCACTCAAGAATAATGATGGAGTTGAGCCCCTTGTTGACTTTGGGTTGCACGACTAGTCTTAGTTTGAACTGAGGTCCAAAAAAATTAACCCCCACGTAAGTAAATGAAGATGTAATCTCAATCTTGGTACCTTGGAAATAAAAATGGAGGTGTGGTGTCGTCAAAAAATTGAAGACCATAACCTGAGTCTTTCCCAAATTTATAACTAGCTCACATGAGTTGCAAAAAGAGGCCAAGTCATCAAGTAGCCATTGAAGATCATCGAGGGAAGATGCTAGGAGAATCACATCATCAGCAAATAGGAGAATAGAGATCAACACCTAATGTAAGTAACAACCATCACCAAGGAGTGAGCAATCATAGAGAAATGCCTCAAGCTCGTCGATGTAGATGCCAAGGAGAGTGGGGGAGAGAGGGTAGCCCTGTTTCACCCCGATAGTGCTCTGGATAGGATCAAAGAAGCCATGTGGAGTCCTGAATCTACCAAAAATACACTCATATAACCTCATAATGGTTGTGAGGATAATCTCTAAGATCTTGATGTCCCTAAGACACTGAAAGAGAGCCACCCGAGGAATAGATTCAAAGGCTTTGCAAAAGTTAGTAAAACAATAGTAAACTTTCATCGAGCAATGGTGAGCCTCCTCAATGATGGCCCATAAGGTCAAAATATGATTAGTGGTCTAAAAATATATATGAAACCTAATTTGACCTCTAGTGTGGTAATATCATTAATTGAGCTCTCTTGATAGGATACCATTCAACATAGTCGCATAGAGTTTGGCGAAGGTATGCCCAACCATGATGGTCTTGTAGTTCCTAGGGTCAAAAGTTGGCCTAGATTTAGGGATCAAATAGATAATATGTTGTGACCAAAAGTTAGGAAAGCCAACACAAAGAACTCAATTAAAGAGCATTGTAAGAAAGGGACCTAGGACAGAGATACCCAACTTGAAGAATTCAGTTTGGAATCCTTCCTCATCTGGAGCTTTGCTACTTCTCATATCTCTAACTACCTCACAAATGTGGGAAAAGGAGAAGAAGTGACAATGGTTGGGGGAGAGGATGAGATGGAGATGGGTTTGGCCAAGAATATTATAGAGGGTGGAGATGTGAGAGGTGAGGGAGTGAAGGTCCAGAGTGGAGGGAGGTAGGTGGCAAGGAAACATGGTGTGCCAAAAGAGCTTTGGAGACTCGAAGAATGTGGCACAAAGAGATCTACACTACAACAAAGTGAACTTCTATTTCTTATGGTGAAGAAAGGAGCAATATTCAAGCCTCAACTAAGAGGAAAAGGAGGAAGAAGTGGGTGGAGCAAAGCAAAGCATGTGGTGAAAGGATTTGCATTCCTCATCGAACCACTAGTTCATGGGGCAAGACCTACAAGTGGGGTGAGGGGTGAGCTAGGAGGTGCAGTGGGGAATGACAAGAAGGCAAAACTCCCACAAGGTGGATGCAAGTGAGTGGAACATGGAAGTGGTGTCCTTGGAGTCAAAGAAGGGGTCTTGGGGAGAAGTCATCTAAGATAATGGATGAAGAGCTCCACGTCACCATCAGTGAAGTGAAACAAAGTGTGAGCATAGGAGAGGGGGAAGGCTGCTAGAAGATGAGGGGCAAGAAGAAGTGAATAAGCAAGGGGGAGGAGGTGTTAGGGATCCCTAAAGAATGATGCTAAGGAGGGCATGGTCAGCCAGAGGAAGGTGAGAGATGGTAAAGTGGTAAATGAGAAGGATGAAGGAGGTAGTAGAGAGAACATAGTCCATAATGCTAGCACCACCACCATGTGGCCAACAAGTGAAGAGTTCAAAGCCAAGAAAGTAAGAAAGCCCATTCAAAATCACTAAGTAAGATGATTCACAAAGCTATAGTAAATTTCAACCATAACTAGTGAAGGGCCCTTGATGATCCTTGGAGAGCCAACACAGACCCACAAAGCTATGATTAGAAGCAGTCGTACACATGGGATCATCCCTATGATCATGGAGGGGATGTTCTAGGTCTCTGGCATGCACATTAAAGTCTCCCAAAATAATGATGTTCCCCATAGTAGAGAATCTAGTAATGTGCTCAAGAAGGTCCTCGTAGGGGTCCCCACGCTTAGTGTTGTGAACTACATACTATGAAGATGCTAGTGGGAAGTAACAAATATTGATATAGGTATCTCTATAGAGCAAGGTCCCTCGATCAATGCAAATCCACATGAACCTAGTATAGCTATGAGAGTGAACCAAGGAAATAGTACTGAAAAGGTGCTCCATAGGCAACCCTATTCGAACATCAGACCCCACTAGAACATTGGACCTTGTCTCTAAAATAGGAGAGCCACTGATAGCCACAAATACTAGGAAGAGCATGCATGGGGCTCTCATGTGTCTTTGTAATAAAAAGGTCAACATAAATAATAGCATTGTTAAGTAAGCCAGGTATAGACTAGAGAAAACCTTTACTATTCCAGTAGTTGAAGCACAATGAGCATGTGCTCAACTAGCATTGAGCCTGTCATTTGGCCTTAGAGGCCACCCTTGAAACCCAGCTTGTAGGAAATGTGTCATGGATTACTACTTTAAGATTTCTAATGACTACATATTTACCCTCTTGTCTGGCTGCCACAATGAGGGCATGAGCTTGCTTAAGTTCTACCACCTATGATTAGGTGAGGTCCTCATCTAGATAGATCTTAGGAGAAAGAGAGAATAACTTTCACTTTTCCCTAAGAGCCCGCAACCTGTTAGAAAGGGAGAGGAGCTAGATAAAGAGAGTACCATCTAGGACTAACCAACACCACTCAAGAGTAATGTCTAAAATGTCCAACTAATCCTTGAGGAAAGAGTATCTAGCAGTCGACGGATCATCAATGGAGGAGAGACCTTGTACTCGTAGGTTTAGTTCACAGATCTACCTTACTCGCTCATTGTCCATCTTCCCTTGTACTAACTTCTCAATGCCTGAAAGGGGAGCCTTAACTGTAGGGCTGCATAAAGAAGCCCAAGACTTCACCTTCAATTCAATCTCCATTAACAGTGAAGAATGTCTATCCAATATCTCTAATTGTTTCTCTTTGATAGTGTCTAACTCCCTAAGTTGTATGGTAGAAGAGTCCAAATTAGCCTTGAGGCCTATATTTTTAGCAACTAGAGCTTGCACAGTTTCTCGTAGAGTGTGGCTCTCATATTCCAAAAAAGAAAACCATTATACAAGTTTAATATAGAGTGAAGTTGATTGAGCAACAACTTTTTCTAGGAAAACATTAGTGTACACTATGGTCAAGCAATCATTGAGATGTTGGAGTGTAATTGGATTAGATAAGGGCATCATAGCTCATAAGGAAGGTATGCCAACAAAAAGAAAGTGCCCCTAGAAAATTACAACTTTATCATAGACCAGGCATTCTATCAAACAGTTTATAGATAGCAAGCAAGGAATCTAGAAACAAATGTGATGCACAATCCATCAAACAATTGTTGCCCAATTAACCCATTCAAAGATGTTGGCACCAAACCAGTCCTTGGAAATTCTTTTATGGTAATCTCTTAAAAAAAGACTTGAAAGGAGTGAGGAGGAGTGGAGTGGAGAAAAACAACCAATAGTAGTGGTTCCTGAGTAGGGGTGAGTGGAGTACAGTACAGACCGGTTATTCTTGAGTAGCAAAGATCTTGGCAATAGAAGATAGTTGTGGAAATGCACGGGCCCACTCATAGAAAGGGTAGCAATCCCACAAGTAGAAGGGTGATGATAATGGCAGCTTGGCTCACAAGAGAGCATCAAAAAACAAATCTTTTTATTTTTATGTTTAGAAATATTTGAAAACATGACATGTTAAATAGCATACTTGATTAAATTAATACATTTAGTTTCTAAAGCTAAAAAATTAAGAGTAACATTATCCAATATTGATAATTATATAATATGACATTAAAGTTGATAGAGATCATGTCATTTATTCAATTATTGGGAGGATATATTTTTGAATAATAAAGCAGCCAAAACAATGGGTTGGCCCTTACATAAGACAAATTGGCCTACAACCAGTAGATTACCATCCAAAAAAAGAATACCCCCTACTACTACTTTACAAAACAAAAACATCATTTGAAGGAGCATAATAATAAAAACTACCAGGCATCCTACTAAGATGACCCAAAATAGTACTCCTTAAAAGAAAGGATTTTTTTTAAAAAGGCAAAACAAACTTTAAATTGACTAAGTCCTTAAACTAGAAAACCAACAAACACATAAAATAGAGAGGAGTAGGCACTAATTGGGCTTCTTCTTATCCTTCCCTTTGAGAAGGATGTTGGCCCAATATTTTACTAGGAAATCAAAAAGCATTATGGAGTCCTCATGAGTCAAGTCCTCCTAGTTTTCCTTTAATAGGTGTAGGGTAGTGGTCATCATGTGTGTCACCTTAATGGTGAACTTTGATAAAAGTTTGAACCTCTCCTTTAGAGCTTGCATCCTCTCTCTCAAGTCTTTAACCTCCAAATAATGGGTCTCCTATGGGTCTCTTCAGTATCCTCCAACTTACCACCCAAATTTTCCTTCACCATGTCTCCTATGAAACCAAGGGGTTAGAAATATTCTTTTCTTTAGGTATCACCCTAGCCAGAGAGGACACCATCATAGGGGAGGGATTCCTTTCCACCATTTTTGGGAACTAGTCCTGCATGAGGTCCACCCTACCCATAGTAATAGAAGAAGAGATGTGGGTCATTTCTTTGTTCTTCTTATCCTCACCACCCAAGCCCGACATATAAGAGTCTAAAATTTCAACCTCTTTATCCTCCTCATTCCCCAAGCCATAGTTTGACGTCTTCTATTTCACTCTTTGTTTGGGTTGGGTCGTCTCTTCAAAATTTGAATTCAAATCCTGCAAAGTAGTGGTCCTCATTTTCCTTTTGGCATTCATTTTACCTATTCTTCTAGATCTTTGTCTTTTACCTCTAACCTTTTCTTTTGAGTTCTCTACCTCCTTCCCTTTCTCCATTTTCACCTTTTTCTAGGAGGTGTAATTTTTCTCTCCTTAGGGGACCCACATGGTGATGGTTGGGGGGTAGGGGCTCTAGGTCTAGTAATTCTTAGAGGGATATGGTGAGGGTGAGGGTTATGAAGAGTCAAGACATCAACCTCCACAATTCTAGGGGGTAACAAGACCAGATGGAATTGGTAAAGGTGGAACATCAAACCCTAGTGAAGGATTGTAAAATTAACCCCCTTTTTCATCTTTTCCTTAACATCAAAAACAATATCAACTAATTCATGTAATAGGAAGAAAGGAATAGAAATACTATCATGACGGTAGAAATGATTTAGAGGGGCGAAATGGTAATAGTAGCACACACCACACCTCCCTTCCAAGGTAGGATATTTCATCAACACCAAAAAAACTTCATTCCATGGCTCTAGAAGCTTTTCATGCAAAAATGCACAATGATGGTGAATGAATTCTTCACCCTCCTAAAAGAAGTAATTTAGACTAGCTTCGTCTACAACCCTAGTCACCTTCTACCATTTTTTCACTTTCATCACAAGGCTCATCACTAAAGAAATATTTTTCTTTGACACTTGAAACATAATACCATTAACCATCACCTTTCTATCATCCTAGGAATTCACAAATTTCTAAGAACAACTCTCATCAAAACCACTCAATGCCTCCATGAACAGGACCAATCCCCCCTCCTTTAGTATGTACCAGGTTAGGGGTTTACAAGCACTATCCTCAATCATCGATGGCTCAATATGCAATCAATCTCCCCCATTGTAGAAACCTTCACCAAAATTCTCACTCCTTTCAAAGCTCTAGACCACAAGGAAATTTTAAAAACACAGTAACACTTATGCAAAATGATAAGTTGCACAAAATACTCATAAAAGCCTTTATTATCATGAAAACCCATGTCACTTCTTGGATTTTTTATCATGTGTCAACTATCGTTTCCCCTATACCACTCAATATCATCATCTCCAAGAAGTCAAAGCCTTTTGAAATTTGAATTATTACTCGGCATCTAGTACAAAATTATGATAAAGTAAATCATAAAAAATACACTCGAATTGTACTTTGATTTACTTTCCCTTTTGAACCATGCAAATTCATTATAGGAAGTATCCTTTCCATCATTTCTTGCCATATGTCCATACTGAACCAACCCCATTAGTCAATTCAGCACTAAGTTATCACTAAGAACCCTATAATTTATCCAAGTAGACCCAATCATGGGAAATTGTCTTTATAAACTAAAAGCCTTACCAAATTTGGTAACACTCTAATTTCTCTCTAGCAATGTAAGCCATGCACTCTCATACCCAGCATTGCCACTACATTTCCCTCCTACTAAATATGTTGTAAGTCATATATTTTTAGGATAGTTGATAAATGCCAAATTTCTTCAATCACCCTTTTAATTGTCCAACCATCTTTCATGTTGTCTTTCACTATTTCTACGACTCTCTTCAAGTCTCCTTCAATCACCACATTCTCCCATCCCACACCAATAACCAATTTCAATCCCCAAAGGAGAGCCATATCCTCCACAACATTATTTGAGGCTTTCCCTAGATTACAAGCATAGGCCAACAATATTCTACCATTGTTATCTCTAACCATACCCCCTCCTGTTGAACCCTCCCTTCTCACCACTCCATCAAAGTTAAATTTAACCCAACTCTCCTTAATGGGGCTCCATCTCATCCTTATTCTTGTAAGTTGTTTGGAGTTATCAACCTCCATGAATCCTTCCTCAAGATTCCAATGCCTAGCAATCCTTTTTTCAGTCATAGTGGGAGGAACCAACAGTTTCTACTAATTGCACTTTTGCATATTCTCCACAATCAACTTGAAAACCAAACCTATAATAATCTCCTACTTATTTCTTCATTTTAGAAGACCCTATTATTTTTCTCCTTCAAAATACACCAATAGAAAGAGGGGCATCACATTCCACATTTAGACAAGGAGAGGGTGGAGAAACGAGCATTTCCAATTCACATCAAATTGATCTATGCCCTTATGGAACACCCATATCATCTCCAACTTCAAAAGCAACCTTCCCCAGATGTTAATAGAAAAGCTACATTCCAAGAATAAATGGGGGATGCTTTCTTCCTCTCCTTTAGAAAGATATCATATGTTGAGTAATTGGAATCCCCTTTTTATTAGATTATCTATGATTAGGATTTTCCCATGCATAGTGACACACTAGAAAAAATTGACCTTTGGAATCAGTTGGCTAAACTAGATTTTCCACCAACAATTAGGCTCCATATCTTTCTCAAAAATCATCCTATAAGTAGAACTAAATGAAAAATCCCCTGACAAAGTTGCTTTCCAAATGAAGGTGCCTTCTTGAGCCACCCTTGGAATTTCATATCCTTTAGGGAGCTCTTATAGATCCTCCACCAGACTTCCCCAATCTAATTATCCCTGGTGTAGTTGTATCTTCTTTCACCTCTTGCCTAGCCCAATAAAACCCATCACCTTACTTCCTGCCTGTAGCTGGAGATGCTCTCTAATAATACCAAACTTTGTTCAGACCAAAGGTTTTCCAATTAACCAAGTATCCTCCCAAAAATTAACTTGGCTACCCTCACCCAACAACCACCTCACTCATTCCCTAAGAAAACTTCTATTTTTTATGATGTTACCCCATATCTTGGACCCCATAGGAACGTCATTCCTCCTAATACAATAAATATATTTCAATTTCCTCATATACTTAGCTTTGAGGATCTTACACCATCTATCCTAATCCTTTGTTACTTTCCAACCAATGTTAGTGAGAAGAGCATTGTTCAAGTCAATAACCTGTCCGATACCTAAACCACCTTTATTTTTTGGTCTGCACACAGAATCCCAACTCACCAAACTTAGTCAGTTCTTCTCCCCAACCCCCCTAACCAAAGAAAGTTTGTTTGGATTTTCTCTAGTTTCTCTACCATAACCTTAAATATTTTGAATAGGAAAGGAAGTTATCAGGGATGGGTACCTTGGAGTGAAGAAGTTAGGAGTTGGAGCTTAACCGCATTACTCAAACCTTTCCACCCAATCATCTTCTTTTGCATCTTTTCCAGAATAATATTGCAAAAGTGATTACTTACTTCCTTAATAGTCAATGGGAGCTCCAAATACATATCAGGGAGGAAGGTAGCATTGCAACCCATAATATTTAGCACCCTTCTTTGGATATCAAACTCAGTATTGAAGAAGAACACCTTGCTTTTATCCAAGTTAATTTTCTAGCCTAGATTAACTGCATAGATCTCTAGGACATGTTTCCAAGCTCTATTTTCTGACACCAAACAGTCCCCACTAAGGAAGGTATTTTCCATGAAATGATGTATGACCTCTGTCGAGAGGGAGGTAGTTAGTTTAATGCCTTTGATATCTCGTTCTTCCACCTTTCTTGAGAAAGCTCTTCCTAGCACTTTAGTAACCATGATGAATAGGTAAGGAGAAATAGGACCCCCCTACCTTAGTTCCCTCTCCCCATTGAAGTTTCTGGAAGGTGAACCATTCACCAGCATTGAGTAGTTGACACTCTCAACCATCAATTTAATAATTTTAATAACTCCCTGACTGAACCTGATTTTCTTCATGACTTCAAATAGGAAAGCCCAACTAATCCTATCATAAGATTTGGAATTATCTAACTTTAAAGCCATACCTAGATTATCACTCTTATATGTTAAAGATGCCTAATAATAGACTGCAATTTTAAAAAGGAATTATTAATTATTATATTTATTAAAAGACCCTTGATGAGGACCTACTATTCTGTTCACACCTAAGGTAGTTGAAAATGTACAAGGACAATGTCTTATGATGTAGGCTTAATGGGAAATTTTTAATTTAATTGATGAAATAGGGGGAAAAAAATGATGGCATGACACTTGTGATTTATTGTTGCACAAGATTTTAGTTAAGTAAATTATATGTCTAGTGAGTTTTAAAATGTGATTATATAGGAGAAAGTTATTGGTTATTGGGGTGACATAATTAATTTAAGTCAACCTCGTGTTCAAGTTCAAAGTAATTAAATAATAATATCTCTACATACCTTAGTTGTTAAAATGAACTAGGGTTAAAGGAACATTTGTAAGTTACGGATGTAATATATTTGTAATCAAAGAGAAATAATAGCATAAATCATAGTATTACTGAAAAATTTAATAGCCTTATTTAAGCCACCCCATTGATTATTAGGAAATTTTCCTGTGAATACTATGTTAAGCATGTAACTATTAAAAAATTATAACTCTAAAGTAATTATTGGATGGTACTTTTAAGAAGTATATTAATAAATCTTGGTCTAAGAATGATCAGTTAAATAATTAAGTAGGAATAAAGTTGTGGCTTGACAATATATTTATGAGGAGAGTTATTAAATAATGTTATTAAAAAAAAATGCTATAATTGCCTTTAAAAGTTGGTTGAAGAGGATATTGAATGTAGTAACAAAGTTCCCTTGGTATCTTTGAACTTTGTGATCTGATAATAACATTAGGAAGAACTTTAGAATAGCATGACTTGATTAAATTAATACATTTAGTTGCTAAAGCTAACAATATAAGAGTAACATTGTCCAATATTACCAATTATATAATGTGACATTAAAGTTGATAGAAACCATGTCATTTATTCAATTATTGGGAGGATATGTTAAAGATGCCTAATAATAGACTACAATTTTAGAAGGAATTATTAATTATTATTATTTTTAAAAGAGCTTTGATGAGGACTCACTATTCTCTTATGGATGCAAGTAGGAGTTCACACCTGAGGTAGTTAAAGTTGTACAAGGACAATGTCTTATGTTGTAGGCTTCACAGGAATTAACCAATTTCATAAATGAAGTATCCTATCCTAAAGAGGAAATGAAACTCAATGAAGTCCATTGTGATGAAGGAAATTGTTGGGCCATGTAGTATCCAAAGATGGAGTTAAGATTTACCCTAAAAGAGTGACAGCAATGGATAAGGTCCCAAAGCCCAAAAATATAGTCTTTCTTTGGACGAGTTAATTTCTTAAAAAGATTTGTAACAAATTTTCCTGAAATCAGTAGACCCATTTCCAAGATGCTCAAGAAAGGAGCAACAATCAGCCTACTATTTCTTTTTAAGAAATTAAAAATGCTATAAAAAATGCACCAATTCTTAGAAAACCATATTATGAAAAGCTTGTGCATATATTTTCTTTTTCTTCTTTCCATACTATTGTAGTTGTTTTACTTTAGAAAAATGAGGAAGGCTTTGAGCAACCAATTGCATTCTTTAGCAAATCACTCCAGCCTATTGAATTGAAGTATGAGATAAATGAAAACTAGGCTTATGCTATTGTCAAATTTGTTAAAGCTTTTAGGTGTTATCTAGTTGGTGGTACTATCATTGCATTTGTGCCTAGTGTAGCAGTCAAGGATATATTTTCTGAACAAGAGGTATCTGGTAGAAGGTGAAAATGAATAAATAGGATCCAAGAGTTCAACATTGAGATTCAAATCAAAAAATTGCTAAGAGGCCATGGGTTAGCAAAGTTGATGGCTCGGTCTAACCTAGATGCTTATCAAATAAATTTAGTATGTGAAGATCTCAAATCATACATATGTGATATGGACTAGCGTGATTGGTATACAAGTGTGATACATTACTTACAACATATGGAAGCCCCACCTTATTTGATAGACAGTGAAAGGAAAATTATTAAGGTACATGCCATTAGATATGCTATTATTAGTGGAAGTTTGTAGTGGAGGAGCTCTGAAGGAATCCTTTTAAAATGCATTGATCAAAATGAATCAGAAAGAGTATTAAATCATATGCATTTAGGAATATGTGGAGGTCACTACATGGCAAAGAATACTACTCACAAAGTAATGAGGACTATCTTTTGGTTGCCTAGTTTACTTAGAGATGCTCAAATCTCGGTTAGAAAATGTGATTGTTGCTAAACCTTTGCTTGAAAACTAAAATCCTCTAGGAATACTCCTTTGAAATCAATGGAAGTACAAGCTCCTTTTCAAAAATAGGGAATGGATTTCACAAGTGAAATTTCAACCAAGTCTTGTACTAGATATTCATGGATATTGGTGGCAACAGACTAGTTCACAAAATGGGTGGAGGTTATTCCCACCAGAAAGGCTGCCAGTAAAGTGGTGAACAATTTTTTGTTGAATAACATAATAACTAGATTTGGGTGTCCTGAAAGAATGGTTACTAATAATTCCATGTGTTTTAGGTCAAAATAATTTATCAACTTTCGTGAGAAGTATGGTATTACCAGATCAGCATCATCTCCTTATCATCCACAAGGAAATGGACAAATTGAATCTACAAATAAAAGTATGCTGATAGTTATTAAGAGCACTTTGGATGATAGCAAAAAGGAATGGGATTCCAAGTTGCATTTAGCAATCTGGGCTAACAGAGTAACTTTCAAGAAGGCAATAGGTGTGTCATCTTCTGATCTAGTATATGGAATCCAAGCTAGAATGCCTCAAAACAACATGATAGCCCTATACAATTACATCCAAATGTATCATGATGATATCATAGATTACATGGAAGAAATAATTGATGAATTAATAAGATTAACTGAAACAAGGAAAAAAGCCTTTGCTAAAAATATGAAAGTGCAGTTGTAGTCAAAGCATTTGTATGATAGGAAAGCAGTGGCAAGAAAATTTGAACTAGAGAATTTAGTCCTAATGTGGAATGCAAAAATTGAAGATGACGGAAAAAATGGAAAATTTGATGCTATTTGGTTAGGCCTCTATTTGGTTGATTCTACATGGGGTGAAGATTCTTACATTCTAAGGGAATTATCAGGTGATATTCTTGAATAGTCAATTCATGGACAATTCTTAAAGTACTTTTGCTAAAGATACTTTCTTTCCATGAACAGTAGTTAGGTCTATACATTTTATAAACCCTTGTATATATGTGTTTGTCCCTCTATATATATTTGTGGTGTTCCCTATTTTGTGTGTTGCTCTCTGAAAAAGTGGTCAGTTTTTGTCAAGTATGAGGTTTGCTTCTACCAAATATTTTGAGCCCTTGTATGAATCTATTTTATTCATCATCCCTAGATAGAGCCACTAGTGGATTGATTTTTCACACAGTTTTAAAATTCCCTAAATTTCTTGTGAAAAAAGTGTTATCCTCTAGATATTAAGGGTTTGTATGTCTTTTGATTGATCGTGTCCTAAAAAAGAGAAACCCTATTTGCTATATCCTAATATTTTTTGTGCCCTAGGTTCTTTTTGAAAAAAAATGATTAATGTGGTCTATATTTTCAAAATTGCGCATTAATATTCTAAAGCTCTAAAACCATTGAAATCTTCTTACTATAAATTTTGTATGCTTTCTTTTGAATTTTTTACCTAAGGTCATGTTGCATTTCCCTTTTCTCTTATATGGGTTACCCTTTTTGAATCTAAATTATGGGTAGGTAATGATAGCCCTTGATCTTCCTTAAGATCAAGGGTTGTCATCATGTCACTATGAGAAAGTGTTGTGTTTTTATTTTGTACGACATAGCAATAGAATGACACCTATCTGTGAGACCCAGCCATTGTAAAACTTTAGAAATCCCATCACTGTAGATCAAAATCAAAATCTATGGTTGTTGCTATTTCACCAATAGAAGTTGCTCGATCTTTAGTTATAGCGACATATCTTGTGCACCAGTCCTCTTTGCTACTAGTAGGGTTGTTAGATGAACTGCCAAGTGTTTACACATGATTTTTTGTCCTATAGAATGAGCCACTCCCCAAAGTTTTCTATCAATCATTGATCTACTGATGCATCTATTCTTGTGGCTTTGTCACCATAAAATGATGAAGGTATTTTAATCCATGCGACATAGCAACAAGGTAACACATGTCCCTATGGGCCCATCACATTCCATAGTGCAAAATTTCTCCCAACTATCAGATCGAAGATTGATCAAGGATTGTCATTGTGTCACTAACCCAAAATGCAAGTTTGTTAACTATAGTGACATAGTGATGTAATGACACATAGCATATATGGCCACTTTTAAGAAAAGTTAAGTCATTTTTCTCAATCATTAGATCTAGTAAAGATCTAAGGTTGTCGTTATGTCACTAATAGCAATTGCTCAACCTTTAACCATAGCAATATAATGACAAGGTGACATGTGTCTTATAAAATATAGCCAACACACAGAGGATGTCAACAAGGTAAAAAGGTTTCCAAGTGTCAAAATTTGGTTGGTTGGACTGCCAGGCTAGAAAATATAAGATGAATGAAATTGCACATTGTGTGTTGTCCGTCAAATTCTTGTGAATCAATGGCACATTTTCAAATTTTTAGAACTTGTCATTTTGTTCTCTGTAAAATATTTATGAGAATTAAAGATCTCTCATGTGAATTGATATGAAAGCAATAACAAAAAAATTGGTAATTTCATTCTGAAATTAGTTTGTTCAAGAATTGGAGCATAGTACTTGCAAAACATTGTTACTATGCTAAGCTGAATTGTGAGTCTCTGCATCAACAATCTACTACAGTAATCAGATAAAAATTTGTGAACCAAGTAAGTACTTTTCTGTCTGTAAAAAGAATTTGGTTATTTTATATATGTCAATTGCAATGCCTCCAAAGAAGGGTTTCTTCGGGCAAAGGAATTATGCACATAGAAATATTCATAAGGACTTTTTAGAATAGTTAAATGAGTCCACTAATGATGTTGCACAAATGAAGAAATTAGTCCCTGTAAATCCTAGGTTAAAGGTAGTAGAAGGTCTATATGATAGGGGAAATCAAAATTGAGATCTAGTGACATCTAAAAATGGGTTGCAACTATTCATGAAGTAGTTCTTAGAGAGAAAACTATTTGCCCCTTATGGCAACATTTGGAAATTTGACCTAGGAAAGTTACTCTTCCCAAGTGTGTTTATGGATTCAGACCTCCGCAACTCTATAGCCCAAATGTATGACCCTATAACCTAAATTGTAAGTTGAAAAAATGGGGAATGCCTATTAAAAATCATTGCTAAAGAAATTCAAGAAGTATTTGGAATGGATCCTACTCTACAATATCATGAAGTCATTAATTTTTAGGGTTTAGAGAAGGACCGCATGTCCCATAAAGATTAGATTAGGCAGGGGCATTGAGAGGACATTTAGCTACAATTGGGAAGTTGACATTGGGCACTACCTCTACTCAAGAACCTTTCAAGAAACAATTCTTCAATTCTCGTGTCATAGATAAATACGTGACTCTATGTAGGGTTTTTGGTGAAGATGAGAAGGACTGTATGCCTATAAAATCTATGTATATGATGATACAAATGTCATCCTTTGGGATTAGTATTATTTTTTATTTCGCATCATTGTTGGTTGAAGAAATGCATGTGGAATTAATTGGGATTGTGAAGGGAAAATTTGGGAAAACTTTTGGTCTCTATTCTATCTTAATGCACATGTTTTTTTTCAAGGGAGTTTAGTATTTTGAGAGAGAAATGGAGCTAACAAGAGAGTGTCAAGGAGATAAGATAAGATAATTTTATTAATGTCCAACAAAAGATCACAACATGGATCTATGGGATTGGAAATGGACACCAAGAAGAAAGAAGACAAATAGAGCACCAAATGGTGTCCAAAAAAGAACCAGTACAAAAAAAGAAATAAGCAAGAGATGTCACGAAAAAGAAGCAAGTTTTTTAAGGTTTGATAGGTACTTTGCATCTAGGTTAAGGATTCTTTTGTCAGATGATAATCCAAGGATACTTAAATTGTTGTTAGATTTCATTAGACCTATGGATTGCCCCGACAATTTGAAAGTCTCCCATAATTGGGAAGATATCATTCCATATCCAATGTCTAATATTTTCAAGGTTTATAGGTTTCAAGGGACCCCACATGTGTTGCTTTACGAAGTACCTTTTAAAGTAGGTTTAATAGAGATTTTGTGGTAGATAGATGGGTTGGAAGAATTAGAGTTCACTAGCAGATCAAGGGGTTCCATTTTTCCAACTTGTATAGTGGCTCATCAATTTGTAATCACATAGGGTTGTTGGTTCTTTCTATATAAAGTTTTGAACCCATACAAAATGGCTATCTCCCATTCTAGATTCAATGATAGTGAGGGATTTTTTGAGACTTTAGACAAAGGGCCAAGGACAAAGCTCTCAAGCATGAATTTTATCACCCAGAAGATATAATAAGAAATGAATTTTCCTTACAAGAGCAAGAAGTCAAAAAGGAAAATTGAGAGTTTACTTTAGGGTATTAGAATTCAATAATTTCTTTGAAAAAGAATATAGTCCACTAAAAGATGCCAATACATTAGCTAACAAGATAAATAAGCTAATGATAACTTTTTCAAAGATCATGGACACCATGAATGAGAAGAAATCCCTCTTTATTAGTACTCATCCTAATAGAGCAAGGGATGTAATGAAATGATTATCTTTTATCCCTACTTTAGGCTCAGGCCAATTGATCATTCAAAAGAAAACTTGTTACAGTATAGTCACAACTGAGGAGCAACTTAGTGTCAAGGGGAAGGAAAAGGTTGGATCAAACACCAGTGCTTTAACAAGGAGACCTCAATTTGAAGAGAGGTCATTAGAGCCAATGCCCAAAAGGCAGAAAATAGAAGGAAAATAGGTGTCACAAGAAGAAATCTATACACCATCCCAATCGTCCCTACAATATAGAAGAAGAGTAGCTCACAAGGGATCAAATTGAACAACTTGGATCACAAGGTGGAGTGTCCATTACCATAGTAGAGCTGGAGGAAAGAAATTTTAATGAACCTCCTATGCCTAGTCTAGAATTGGTTGTGATTGATTTCAAAGGAATGGATCTAGACACTATAATTGAATAGGCTAGCCATGAATTCTTATTGGATGATAATTTTTGTAAAATCAAGGGCCTTCTACCAATTTGCATGGAGAATAAACATTGCAAACTATAAGGAAATATGCAATAGAAGCAAGACTTAGCACCCTGATAAAGAAGACCTAGTCATACAAAATTAAATTAAGGAAGAAATGATGCAAGAATTCAATAATGTGACTCTTGAGGAAGGAAGGAAAATGATTGAATCAATTGGAGTTCTACTTCTTCCAAATTGGGGCATGGCATATGCAATAGTTTTTAGTACTGTAAAAGGAGTTGAACATTGAAGAGAAAAAACAAAAAGCACTCAATGGTGTTAAATATAGTGAAGACCACGTTGCCCTAGTTATTTGGTCTTTGAAAAGGGGATCTAGGACTACCTCTTATGAGCCTAGTGACTTTGAGTTAATGAGAAATTTAATTGTTAAAAGAGTGGAGGATATCCCCAAATGACGAGGTAGCAAAATTAAATGTTGGGACATCAACTCTCACTCTAGCTACTACCAGAAAAGAGAAAAGGGCTAGACAAGAGTTATAGGAGAAATATGAGCAAGTCTTTTTAGCCTATAGTGATGTGGTCCAAAAAAGGCTTAGACTTGAAAATAAAAGGACAAAATGGAAACATATTAGAATTGCTCCTCCTCCCCCATTGCCACCTTTTAATACTATTCCAATTGCAAAAATTCCAAGCACTCCATAGCAACCAAAACTCTACATAGCTGATAAGCTAAACGAGGAGAAAGCTAAGATCTGGTCACTACATGTTGAACTAGGCATCCAATATCAGGACAAGATCAAAGATACAACTTTATATCTAGTGGACATGGTAGGTTGGCCCCTTTTCTACTTGGAATTGTTAATTTCAGTGGAGGTATGGAATGAATTAAATTATCATGAAGCCACCCTGAGGCCAATTTTGAATAAATGGATTAGCAAGGATGATGTTATCACAACCTTGTGTTGCTCAATTATTGATCACGCTAATGATAACATAGAGAAAACCTTTGACCAGGCCAATGATCTCCTAAGTTTTGATCATAAGAGGGACCTATTGTAGAGAAGATTGAATCTATGTTTCTCTAGATACCTTAGTAAGAATTTTGATATTATCCCCCATGCACTCAAAGGCATAGGTATAAAAAGGATAAATGAAGAATGCACAAATGAGTTGAAAGAATTAATGAGTATCAAGTTAAATAAAGTAGTAAATAAAGAGAACTATATTTGGTTTGCAAGAACCACTGAAGAGGTTGTACAAGTTCAAATTTTTTTATTCTTTCAAGCCAAATTTTTTTGATTTATTGAAATTGGGAAAAGATATTCTCAAGAGGAAGAAAGAAATATTGAGTTTTAATTGGCCAAATGACACACTTTTTGACAAGTGGATGGTAGAATATTCTCTAGCAACACATTTGTTGTAGATGGCAGTTGAAGAAAAGTATGTGGACAAAGCAATTGCCACAGAAAGAATACAATTGACTAACAAAGCAATTCAAATAGAAGATAGAGAGAAAAAGCAAAAAGTTGCAATGGTGGACATGGCCACCCAAACTAATGATTTGGTAGATGAGAAACCAATTGTAATAAATATCTAGATATCAAAGCCTAATACAGCACATGCAAGTCCAATAGTTCCACAACCCGAGGAACTACAAATGGAGCAATAATAATAATTAGGTGTAGTGGATGTACAAGAACCTGCTACAATAGAATTAGCCCCACCACAAGGTAACTAATGAAGAAGCCATTATGTTGTTAAAGGAAAATGACCACTAGTTTTTGTCTTTTCTTGTGCAATTCTTAATAGTGAAAGTTTGTTGTCCTATTGTAAATATTTTTGTTCTAAGGATAGTTGTCATTTTCCCTCTATGCCTGAAGCTTATTGAAACTCACTCTATATAAATAAGTTTCCAAGGCTAGAAGAACAATTGAGTTTTTCTTATTACATGAGTCTATGTATCAGACCCTAATTTTGTAACACTTGGGCAACAATGGGTCCTTGTTAAGTGTGGACATTTAAATTTTACTATTCAAAGTAGGGAATTCTCTTTGCAAAATTTTAAGAAGCTAATATATCCTTTCTAAACAATGATACTAATGAGTAAACCTAAGCAAAACCTGAAAGTAGCCCTTGAGACTCCCAAATGATGTGATGATAAATTCAAGAGGCTATGCTACCTTTTAATTTAGTTATGAACATGTATGGAATATGGATATCTCAATTTATAATGAGGAATAGAATCCTAATTAAAGAATAAATCTATTTAAATATGGTGGTAAAAAAAAAATTAAATGGTGAAAAGTATGTAACATATAGTATTCAACTAGTAAGATAGAAAACATAAACTTCTAAGTTAGGGTTATGTATATCGATTATGTTAGCAAGCTTATTGTATAAGCCTTAGTTATATTAAATTATAACTACCAAGTGAATACTCTTAGATCCTAGAATTGAAATTTTTGAATCAATTATAACCCTAAAATATAGTGAAAGTAAAGTCACAATGAGATAATCAACCTAATATGAAATAAAGGTTCGAGTTTTAAAGTTAAGTAATAAGGGAATTACAAACCATGAGGCATGATAAGAAAAGTGATGATGACCTATACCTTTGGTGAGGAGATAGTTGTAAGAGTGAATAAGTAAACATTGACAATATCTTGATAATGGTTTTATACCTAACTAGTTGTAAACCTACAACCTAAGGATAAATCCATAAATCATCTATGACTAGGAGAACATGGAGTATGGATTATTGATAACAATAGTAGCATTCAATGCATTCTTGGATGATAAATTTTAGAACTCTGTGTAACCAATGAAATAATACTATATATATATAGTATCATAGAAAATTTGGTGAGATTGATAGCACAACTTGAAGTGGTGTATTGTGGTGAATTTAACCTAAGAAAGATTATGGGTAGATGCCCTAGTAAGTAATTATAGTGAATCAAGGATAAGAGAATTGGTATTGTAACTACAACTTAGAGTACAACTCTATTGGCACTAATGTCCCCACATGTTTAGGTTGTTCGAAGGAGACCCCTATAACAACAAAAGGGATGAAATGAAAGTTATCCTCACATTTGCACGCTATGATGGGGTTCTAGTATAGTAAACCCTAATCGTAGGGTGATGTCAATGAAGATAGGTATGTAGTTAGTCTATGGGATCAATCATAATTTGAGAAAAATGATCTTTACACCACCATCTACTTTCAATTCAAGATCCCTGCAATGTAATTAGAAGACATAAGATTCCTCTTTTCCCTTAGAGACTCTAGTACGACTACATTATGTCAGTAATAAATTTTTTGTAAGCACTTGGATTTATTTCCTTATTTTTCTACTTTTAGATTTTGGTATTTTTATATTCTTTCGTCTTGCCAATAGTGTAATGTGGGACTGCTTAGCCAAACTTATTGTGGATGATTCAATTTTGCCTCTAGCTCATGTCTTTATTTCTTGATTAAAAGTTTACTATTGTGGCCACTCTTTATTTCTCTATTTCAAAATTTTGTGTTGGATGTTTCATCCTTGATTTTGAATTTAAATTTTGAGGCAACTTTTTGTGAATCACGTTGACAAAGTGACATATGATGGGCCTGCCAAAGGGATTCCTAATAATCAAGTGGATGTACAACATTAGGGTATGGGGTTATTAGTGAGAGTATTCATGCTCCAACCTCTCCCAAGACTTCAAGAATATGACTCTTGAGTATTTGTTGACTGGTATGAGTAGTGGATTGCACCCCAACATACAACTAGTTAAGGTTACAAGTTAACCTAATGGACTTTTAGATGCAAAAAGTGCATGTAAAGAAATTGATTGGTTAGTGTCCTATCAAGGAATTAGTACATAGTGGAACCCATAAAGTAAAGTTGTCTAACCTCGAATAAAGATCCAAGTTGCATTCTAAGAAACCTCAATTGAGGGAGTCGCGTACAATTGTTACCTCAATGAGTGTGTATATGGAGGATTTGGAACACTTTACGGTATTATTGTTATTAGACTTTATAAGTATATTCATGCCATTTTAGAATGTTAAATATATGTGATATGTATGTTTAATGAAGTGTTTGACCTTAGAAAACATACCCATATCGGAGTATGGGTTGAACTTGCTTTTTGTAAGGATAATTAGGTAAATATGTTATCATCCCTGAGTTTGTATGTCAATTATTAATCATTATGTTTGTATAGGAGTAAATTTTGGTATAATTCTGGATAAGGTCTATCATGGGATGAATGTCTCAATTTGTGTGACTTTTGGGAGGAAGTCAAAGGTAGTGGGGAAGGATGTGAGGCCTCACCCCAATCCATTATAGCACATCTAATACATTTTATTTTGATATATTGTAACTCTACATGTTGACATTATCTGATGGACTAGACATTATTATATTATTTCATGTTGTGTGATGCTATACTTTAAAAATGCTTAACCATGTTATTTGATGTTTATGTGTAGACATGCATTATGATGGTCCAATTCAATAAATGATTTAGAACTATGAATATGTTAAATATTTTAATTCTATAGCTAGTAATGATCAATTATGTGTGCAGAAATGAGAAAAATGTCATTTAAACAAAAAGTTTGATGTGTTGATCAGTGTGATTACACAAATGAGTTTTAAAAATATACATGTGATTTTCTCTTGAGATACTTATGTTCAAATTGAGTGTGCAGGAGTATTAACCATGAAATTTAGTGAAGAATCAGTAATTGACCCTATGTACAAGCTGTGAAACCAAGCTTGAGTCCAATGAAGAGACGCAAACCTTGTTGTTTCATATTTTATTTGTATCATAATTTGAATGTGTGTATCATTCAACAATTATAAGGTGTTTAATGTTTCATAATAGTAAATCTTATGGTGTCATTTGACACTCATAATACATATATGTGTATCAACATGTTAATTAAGGTTAGCAAAGTAACCTATTAATTTGAGATTAATTAAGTTAGTAATCTAAAACTAATTAACCTAGATTAATTACCCTAATTAGGTTCTAGTGGAGAGGATTCATTCTTAGAGCTTTAAAAATTTCAAATATTTCAATTCAATTATATAGCCCCTAAAATGATCCTATAGGCCAAATTTATAGTAATCCTAGTGCCCAAGGGGTATGTGTATGGGTTGGGAACCTTTTCCACCCTTCTAGACCCTTTTGTTAACATTTATGACTCCTTCAATATCTCATTTTCCCTTCAATGCAAAAATTGAACATCTCTTTGAGGTTTGTCAAGTTTACACTTCTCATAAAAGGTTTTCTTGATGGTAAGAATGAGTGGGAAGACCCTAGAAGGCTTAAGTCAAGTCTGGAGTTATTGTCATTTAAGGTGGGTGAGTTTAGAAGCCTATTTAGTGGTCATTTTGAGAGTTGAAGAGTGTTCACCCATTCTCTACATTTAGAGAGAGTCAAGCTTGGAATTGAAAAGAAAGAAGGATTAGCTCATCTCAAAACTCCATTTCCATAACCTTTGGTGAAGGTAGGATGCTCGATGGCCTTGCTCTTAATGCATTGTTCATTTCTTGCTTATGTAAATCTCTTGCATGTATATTTTTCATGTTTATGTGTAACATGTGAGGGGTGGGTATTTGTGGGTTTTCTATTTTCTTTTCTTTCATGTTTTTTTTTTTTTGAAAAAATTGTTAAGGGTGTGTTGGCATTACTCACCCTCAAATAGGATAGAAGTGGCTATGTATGGGAGGAGGGCCTTAGCTGGACGTCAGGTCAATGAAGATTCTCCACATGATGAGGAGAGGGAGAAAGCAAGGTGTTGTGGGCCCTTGCTAATACAAACTATTTTTTGTGTTTGGGGAGATAAGGAGAGAAAGAATAGAAGTTAGATGTGATTCATTAACCTCGGAAGAGGCATATGACTTGTGTTCATGATTGACATCTCCTGCTTGTAAAAATCCACCTTCTCCCTAGTTTTGGTTCAATATGGAACTTGTTATACAAACCTTGGATGGAATTAGTTTGTTGAGTGTTTCAATGTGATTATATCTAATTGTCACCTGGTCAATTTCGATTCTCCTAAGTTCAAGGTGTGGCCTCACATCGAGTTCTTGGTTGGGAGGTGAACTCGCCATAGTTATCTTTATCTAAATTTGTAGATTTCTTGAATGATACCTTGATATGGAACAAAACTAGATTCGAAGTCATTTGGTGTTCTTGAGTTCATTGTTATGGAGACTTCTCCTTGTGGGAAACTGTGATCTTGATGTATAAAATTTAATAGTAGAAATGAGAAATGTTAAATAGATTTCATGGTAAATCCCTTGAAAATATATTAGTATAGGATGAATAAAGAAATATTGAGTTTCACAGTTCATTCCTAACTTATATATGTAATGACAATGATATCAGGTTTTCTTCACTGATTCTTTCTCGATTGAGTCTTTCAATCAGGTTTTTAAAATTTTAAAATAGAGTTTTGTTTATTGTAAGGTATGAGATTGGTTTAAAATGGTATTTTCATATTCATTAATAGAAAATGATAGCTCCTTATAAGGAAATGTTCATTGATTTATTATAATGTTCCATTAGTTATTTCATTGTGATTTTGTCTTCAAATGGAAATAAAGGTTACAGATTGTTTAAATGTTTGATTTATATCATATTGAAAATCCACCCCCTTGTAATCTGTATCAATCATGAAAGAACAAAGGATTGTTTTCTTGAGCATTAGTCATAATATTATATGAAGAAATCAAAATGAGTTGTGGAAAGATTTACTTGAGTTCACTAATCAAATTCTATGCTTGAAAAGATGCACTTCCATGTATTTGCTCCTTAATTTTAAATATAATATTTAAATGTTAGACTAATATGTTTTTAAGTATATTAGAACTATTGTATTTTACCTTATAAATCACCCCAACCCATAAAGAAATAGAAATATACCATATGAATAGACCTAGGAGCAAACACCTTATGTGTGAGAGAGAAAAATAAAAATAAAAGAAAAAGTGAAAAAGAAGCACCTAAAGGATGTCTTTTGTAAGGGAAAAATATTTAATTTGTTCAAAATTTATGACAGTCCATACTTGAAATTTATTATTATATTTTATTGTTAATGCAAACCCAAATGCTAAATAAGAAAGGGTAGAGATAAATTATTGGACACCAATTTTAATTAAAACAACAAAACAATTAAACTCTAAAAAGTAAGTGAATGGGAAAGGGATACCCTATGGGTCCCACCTCCACCTGACCACTTTACCCTTAAAATATCCTAAGTACATGCATGAGGTGACATGCCCTTCACTTTACAAAAAAAAAAACAAAGACCCCATCTTGTAAATATGTCAACCTTCCTATCACCTTAAATACATTTGGAGCAGCTCTCCTATTGGGTATTTATGATAGTCTTGACTTGGAGAGTGGACGTTTGAAAAAGGGAGATTGATAATTGTTTTTAAAAAAACTTCAATCTTTACCCTTAGAACTTTAATATTCTCATTCCCTTCTACTTCCTTAGGATTCATGTGTACCATGCAAGGGCTGCCTTGGGCAGAAAAATTACAGGCCTAGTTCAGCATACATGCCTTGGAATCCACCCAAGACTTTGGGGAGAGGAATCATAAGTTGCCAAGTGGAGGGATAGGTTTTAGTTGTTAATTAATAAAGTTTGGACTAGGGTAAGAAGAGTTTAATTAGGATAGTAATAAAGAAAGCTGATATGTGTGACATATGTTTTGAAATTTATTTTTCTATTATAGTAATAAGCATGGGTTGTTGTTATGAGTTGATTTATGTGGGTTAATCAAGTAGGTATGCAAGTTTGTTTTGTAAGTTATTTAGAATTTAATCTTTAGTATGAAATGTTGATATTATTAGTGGATAATTAGTCACTATTTTTTTGATGAATAATTTATAATTGTAGATTTAAAATTGAATGCATATATTAGATGTAATAAATTGTTTTAATGTGTGTGGATTTTTAATCTTTTGATATAGTATTAAAGTTGAAATAGAGATAGGTTTATTCGGAAGTGGTCTAATGTTTCATTATATGGGTAAGGGTTTAATCAAATTTCTCATAGAATATCAATTAAATTATTATATTATTTCAACTAAATGCTAAATTAAATATAATTCTTAATGTTATTAATGTTTGGTTGTTAGGTGTTAGCAAGTTCAACTAGTGTTCATATAATGATCTAAGTGTAATAAGTCATAGTTAACTAGATGACTTGTTTAGGTGAATCGACTTATGTTTTAAGATGAAATGTATGTTATAAATGATTAAATGATGATTATTTAATGTTGGATTAGTTTCCAATAGGTTATGTATTTAACTAAAATCAAGTATTAACATGATAGTAGGTTAGCCTTTAAGTGCAAAATTAGTCAAGCTAGAGAACTGACCTAGTAAAAAATTATAAGTGTTTAGTATCAAACTAAATTTAATATAACTTATGCTATTGATCAAATTGCATGATGTGGAATTAATTTTAATTAAGTAAGGTTTATCAAACCATTAAATAGGGTAAAATCTCAATTTTGTCAAAGCTGTGGTATTTTCTATCCTCATGCCAGTAGATGAAATTTATGATCTTGACTTTGCTAAAAACTTACCTATCTCAAAATCAATTGGAGAACTTGGAAACCCTTGAATGACATACCTTTGAAAACATAAACCTAGGGTTTAATTAATCAAACTAATTCAACCAATGTTAAGTGTTTTGTAGCGCTTGATTTATGGGTTCAAGTCTGTGTAGTATGATTGGATACCGACTCTATATAGTTATGAAAAGTAATTGAAGATCAAAAAATTGTCTAAACTATTCAAACAAAGAATGAAATCCAGTATGAGTACTTCAACTTACCATTATCCTAATCAAGGGTCTAATCAGAGACCAAAACCCTAGAACTCTTTAAAGTAATTGCAAAACCTTATAACTTGAAACTAATCTTATCGTCATCTTTTCGCATCATATTTGATGTTAGTATGTATTAAATATAGTCTTTATTACCTTTTTTTTTTTAAATGTTTCATTTTTGCCCCAAAATTTTGAGAATGACACTATGTAAAATCTTGAGTCAGTTCATGCATATTGTAAATCAATTCCAGAATTGAATACAAAAGTTACAATTGATGGTCTATTGTCTTATTTTTTTGATAGAGATGATCATTGAGTTGTATACAGTTCAAAGAAATGAATACAAATATTGAGAGTTGATTTCATCCCAAATCTTGTCTATTTTCTTGTCTCTATTCTATTCTCTAAAATTTTGATAGCAAATTTTATGAAATTTTAGTTATAATTCACTCTAAATTATATTTCCATCTATTTTTGCCAGTAATCTAAAGGATTATGTAAATGCTTAATGCAAGTTGAAAGAACACCTTGGTTTGAAGTAAAGATATGATAAGTATGAGATCTAGAAATGAATATAGGTAAATCTTTGCACAAAGTATTGAGATAAGATCCAAAAATAGATGTGTGGTCTCTATGAGTTATAGCCCAATGGATAAGGCACTAACCATCCGTGTGAGTTAAAATGAATGGAATGTTTTGCACAAATGCAGAAATATTATAATCAAAAAATCTTTTACAGTTCTGTTATTTCAAGTGTGAAATTTTAGCCTATATTTGATTTATGGTGTATAGGGTTTAATGAAATAGCTAGTTATCATCTCTTTATGACCAATGAGTTAGAAGAAAGAAGACTCAATAATTTGTTGTTACTAGAATTCATGTTAAGAATTTTTAATTTGAAAGTGGATAAAAGTTGAATTCTTGAGGTAAACCCACCTAAATCTCATAGAGTTCAAAGTGAAGAAGAGTCTGATGTCTTGTTAGTTGGTCCTTTTAGTTTGATTTTGCAAAATGCCCACAATGGTTATTAGCTAATTCCTAGGTTTTCTAGCATCATAAAAGGTTGTTTAAATTTTGTCAAATTAGGAGCCAAGACAACCGTTCATATAAACCTTCATTATTCTTAAAAGCATTTTTCCATTCATTTCCTTCTCTAATTTTGATGTGATGATAGCCACTTTTCAAGTCAATTTTGGTAAAATACTTCGATCAAATCAAGTAATCCATTATGTCATCCATCCTAAGCAAAGGAAATGTGCACTTCACTTTTATCTTTTTTATAGCTCTAGAATTAGTGCACATTCTTTTTTCTTCCTAGGTGCTAACACAATAGGTACTGCATGAAGACTCAAAGTTTCTCTAATCAGATCCTTCTTGAGCAATTATTCCACTTGTCTATTCAATTCAGCAATTTCATGTAAGTGTTAACCTATGTGGTGCTTTATTAGGCAAACTAGCTCCAGCTATCAAATCTATAGAATGGCTTATGCGTCTTATAGGAGGTAAACCATCAAGTACATTATCAAAAATAATATCTTGAAATTCAATCAACAAAGATACCATCTCAAGTGCATGTTCAAGTTCATCTTGTTTCTTAGTTTTTCTAGGAATCAAGGCAAAAAAAACATTATACTCCTTCACATTTATAGTAAATTAATTACCTTCAACAAAAAAAACTCTAACTATAGTACAATAATTTTCCAAAAGCTTCTCCATCAAAAGTAACAATGCATTCTTCTTCTCATCAACCCAAATAGTATATTTATTTAATCTACTATCATGCAAAGCTTGCCTATCATACTATCAAGGTCTACCCAATAGAGTATAACAACAATCCATAGGAATAATATCACGTAAGACTTCATCATGATAATTTTGAATTTTGAATTTAACAAGGTATTGTTCACTTACAAGTATTTTAAGCTCCTTCTAGATCCAAGAAACATGATAAGGCTTAGGATGTCTTAATCTCTACAACTACAACTTGTTAACCATATCCTCAGATGTCAAATTATCAGAACTTCCATTATCAATTATTACCTTGTGAAATTTTTCATTAATCTTACATATGGTTTTGAACAAACTTCTTCTCAAAAAAAGTTCTTCATCAACTTCTTCATTCTACAAGATCCTTCACAACATCAAGTTCTCACCCTTCTTAGGTTCACTAGATGTTTCAATCACTTCTTCATAAGAAAAAGTATTTCTTCTACTACCTCCAATCTTGTTTCTAGAATTAGTACATTCAAAAGTTATGTCCTTCTCCACACTTAAAAAAAGTGCCCTTAAACCAAGATCTTTCTTCTCTCTTTCCATCATTATTGTTCCTAGAGTAACCAGTAGAGCTACCTCTAGTGTAATTAACTCTTCTCCCAATAGGTTCTTTCCATTTGGATTTTCCTTTGTCTTGTATTGAGATTTCAAATCTACTACCTTCTCCATATGTTCTACCTTTGCTTGTCTAAAATTTGCCTCCTCTTCCTCTCTATCTTTGGTCATGTTTCTTTGCCAATATTTCTTCAACTTTTAAGGCATAATAGTATGCTTCTTCAACAGTACCCATCTTAACATAACTAATCTCACCTTGAATTGATATCCTAAAGTCATTTAGGTATCTAGCCACTTTTTCAACTTCATCATCCACATATCTAGATATGATATTCAATTTGTAAAATTCTTCAATATATTCCTCACACTCATGTCTTGTTGTCTCAAATTTTTGCATCTTTCTCAATAGGTTCACTTGATAATCTACAAGGAGAAACTTCTTCATTTTTCCAATCATCTTGACCCAATCTTGATTTTTTCTTTTACTCTTCTATGTCTTTCAATTTGCAAATGATCCAACCAAAGTGAAGCATGACCCTTCAACTTTGTGACTACTATCTCAAGAGTACTCACATACTCAAAATATTTATCCATCTCAAAGATCCAATCCATTATAGCATTGGTCTCAAGCCTCCCAGCATAATAAGCAACTTCAATAGTAGGTCAAGAGTTAGCCCTAGATGAGACCCTCAAAATACTTTCCTCATCTTGTTCAACCTCAGGTTCAAGGTTAGTATTAGGTGTTGCTTCTTCATCATCACTAACATCTTCAAGATGTACACTTCTTTTCTAGTTTGTCTCAACAAATTCAAGCCTAGTTGCAATTTGCAATTTGCCTCAACATATCCTATAGGTCAGATTTCATATATGTCATCCTACAACCAATCCAATCAAGGTTCTCCATAATCCAAGAAATGAAACTCAAGCTCTGGTACCACCTGACATAGGAAGAAAGAGATCCTCACTTAAAAGAAACAAAAAGGAAGGGAGGAACCAAATTATAGCAACATGACAAGTGTAATTATTTCACTTCACATAATAGAGAGTAACATTCCTGATTGTGAGGACTTCCAAGTTGCATCCATACACAAAGAGAATCACAATTTCAAACTTCAAGCTTACATCCTCTATCTTCTACACTCTAAGATCCCTTTCCTTCCTACCTCTAACCAAGCTCAATATATAGCCAACTAAGCACAACTCGACTAGTCAAAAATTTAATTACATTTTAGGATTAGCCTTGGAAGCGTAAACCAAAACCCATGCAAAGTGTATCTAATGATTACACATACTTAACAATAGGTCCACATGTGAGTCAAGATTCGACTCCTCACTATGCAAGACACCACATCAACATAGCAAACTACATAAGAGAAAATCATCACAACTCATAAGAAGAACAACAAAAAAAAATTAGAGCACAAAGAATGGTACAGAAATCAAAGCAAATGGCACATTAGCATATGTGCACTTAGGATTAGGCATCTAGAATATGTCCTCAACTTGATATCAACTATGCGCATAATGAAACTTAAAGCAACAACAACTACTTAAGGAACAACAGACTAGAATATGAAATAGCCATTTTATTTTTGGTTGATGTAAGATTGCTTAAGGACCTAAGATGCTTCTTCCTCACCATATATAAACTTTGAGGGAAGGGGGGGGTCATATGAGAACCTAAGCTTGAGTTAGACCTCTCTTAGCAAGCCCACTTTATATACCTATGAGTAAGGGTAAATTTTGACCATAGCACAAACCTTAGTTGACTTGGGAGGCCTTTCAAAAGTTAGGTAAAAAAAAAAATTTAAAGCATGACCTTAGTTAGGCAAGCTTCCATTTTTTTGCCCTTTTTTCCTTTTCTTGAGTCACCTTTTTAGTTGGTAAAAATAGATCTAGTAAGGTTTCCAAAGAGGGACCAATAAGAGCTCACAATTTCACTAATAGGATTATGGGAAATGTGTAGAGCCATTTTAGTGGGTTCCTCCATTATTAGCTAATCCATTACCCACTCTCAAACTATGGAGACAAGTCTAGCAGTTAGATAATTTTTTGGAAGGTATTTTGGAAAGAGCCTCTTCATCATCTTCTTTCCATAGCTTGGACCAAGGTTGATCTTCCCCTTCCTGTATTCATTTTATGAACTCTTGTTGAGAATTAGTTTTCTAAAATGTTATTTTGACAAGTAGTATTGTCACAAGAATTTGTTGGAAGTTATCTCTTGTTATTGTGATTTTCAATTCCTTTATTATTTTGTGTTTTTGATTAAGGAAAACAAGTTTTGAAGGGTGCCTAAAACCTTGTACAATGTTTAAGATTTTCAATAAGCATAGTGAAAAAGCTACAACAGACAAAGAAGGATCAAATTACCCCCCAAGAAGAGAGTTAACCATGGTGGTAGAAAAGTTTGCCACCAAAAAAATCAAAATGTCTGATTAGGAGCTAGAGAACCCAATAGTGGGCTCCACCTCCAAAAACTAGGCACAATGAGGGAGCTCACAATTTTCCCTTTGATTTAGAGCCTCCCTTGCTTGACCTAAGAATTAAATCTAGTGGAGGAATAAGGGCTTAGATTTCTTTCATTTTATAGCAATCCATCCATCCTCCACCTTTGCTACCTCACTAGGCCAAGCCCTAAAAGAAGAGAGGAGGCCAAGAAAAGTAGAAGAATCCAACAAATCAATCTCCCTAGGAGAAACCAAAGAAGATAGGTCCCTACCAAGACTAGGAAGAGTAGCCAAAATGGAGACAGGAGGAGGGACAAGGTCCAGACATGGAGGTCAGACATCAACAGTGACCAAAGGCCCTAAAGAAGCTTCAGTCAGGGAAGAGCCAACCAAAAGGGGAGAGCCATCCATAGAATTTGGGGACTCTTCCAAAGACTTGTGCACCATATAATGCTCGGAGGAGGCCCTAGGCCATTAGGTAGGAGGATGCCTTAGCTTGGACTTCATAGTATAGGAATGAGTAGCCAAGTGACCTATCATATGACAAATCCTACAAGGGAAGGGGATACCTTCGTAATCTAGAATTTGGGTCTAGGATCCCCTCGAAGAGGCCAAACAGGTTTTCTCTAGGAGGCCCTTTGAGACATCCAACTCAACAAAAATTTGTGCACACATCGAATGGAAAATATTAGAAGTAGCCAAGTCCACATACAAAAAAATTCCAATAGTGTTCTCCACTGATTCCAAAATAGAATCAAGCTCGAGGTGCATAGGGAGATTCAAAAGCCTAACCCAAATGGGGACCTTGTTGAAGGACTCCGTGAGCAAGTCAAAATCTATATGCCACGGTTTGGCCATGAGTGGGAAATGATCTTGCCATGAGAAACTATCACATAGAATAGTCTTCCTATGTTCAACAAATGCAAACTTGACAATGAAGAATCCTTTAGCATTCAGGAAGATCTAAACACCATTATCTAAGATTGGTTCCCAACACTTGGAGATCCAAGCATGAAGAGGAAAAAGAGGGGGCCAAAAACCTCTAAAATGAAAAATAGTGACTAGGGTAGAGAACTCATCTTCCATATTGAATATTTCATCATCAATATCTTGATCTAAAACAACCCTTGTTGGGTTAGATATACTCACTAGAGAGGCCTCTAAGGAACGAGAAGGCCCAAAAGAGATACCTGCGAGAGGAACAACACCATGCAAACCAACCTCAAAGGCAGCCACATCAGCATAGGAGGAAACCCTACACCATGGACCAGTAGTACTAATCACAGGAGGGGAACTCGCAGTAGCGACATCGGGCACAGTAGCAACACAAATGGGAGAAGCCAAAATAGGGGTTCCTGTAGAGGCATTGGGTAGAAATGAAGTTGAAATGGGAGGAGGATGAACGACACCCAGAGAAGGGGTGAGGGAAGCCCTACCCCCCCCCAATGACACCATCCACCATGTCACACACAAAGGCAGAAGCGAAAGCTTGGGATAGATCCACAAGGATGCGGAATTTTGAAAATACAAGGGAGCGGGAAGCCATAGCAGTAGATAAATCTATTGTGTTTTACATTCCTTTATTATTTTGTGTTGTTATGGATGTGTCAAAGCTAATCTCTTCCTCGGGAGGTAGATATGGCCTTGGGGTGAAGGAAGGTGACTATTTTGAGTGTAGAGTCTCTCAAGGCAAAGAGGAATGCAACAAGGATTTATAGCCTCCTTGTACCAATTTGCAATGTGGGGCATAAGGGGATCTTCTAGGCAAGTATTCCTTGTTGGGGGTCATAAGGATATAGGGTTTGCTATGTGATAGCGATGTGTATTTTTGTTGCCTTGTGATTAAAAATTAATTTTAAGGATATATGTGGCTTGGTCTTCATTGAAATGTCCATCTTCACCCCATTATAGACCATTGAAGGTCATTATGAAGCTTGGAAAAATGGGTTTATATATGTTATAAATTAAAGTTATTATTGTTACATTGGGTGGGTTATATGTTTGAACCAAGTTTGGTATCTTGTTCTCCTAGCTCAAGGTGGCCTTGTAATGGCCTATGTTAGGAGGTGAGTTCTCTATGGAAAGTATGGTTTCTTGAGGGCAAGGCCTCATGAATGGAGAGTATGGCCAATGGAAAGTGTGGCTCCATAAAAAGTATGAAGAGTATAGCTCCATGGAAAGTATGGCAACCTTGAATTATGAGGCAACCCTTACAAAAGTTTATACTCATAAGGAAAGGATAGCCCTAATTAGGGAAACCTTGGATTATGAGGCAAAAGCCTTTATGCCTTATTATTTGAATACTTGAGTTGACTTTTTAATTGTTAGTTTTTTTTTCCTTTGTTTATCCATCTTTTTATTATCTTTTTACTAAAGACCATCTTAATTGTTATGATAAAATATGTTTCTAATTCAAGTTCTCAATTTAATTGATAAAAGCAAAAAAAACTTATGGCACGACACTTGTGATTTATTGTTGTACGAGATTTTCGTTAAGTAAATTATATGTCTAATGAGTTTTAAAGTGTTATTCTTTAGGAGGAAGTTATTGGTTATTTGGATAATGTAATTAATTTAAGTCAACCTTGTATTTAAGTCCAAAGTAATTATATAACAATAGCTCTACATACCTTAGTTGTTAAAATAAACTAGGGTTAAAGGAATATTTGTAAGTTCTGGATGCATATACATATAATCCAGAACTTACAAATATTCCTTTAACCCTAGTTTATTTTAACAACTAAGGTATGTAGAGCTATTGTTATATAATTAATTTGGACTTAAATACAAGGTTGAGCTATATATATATATATATATATATATAATCAAAGAGAAATAATAACAATAATTATAGTATTACTTAAAATTTTAATAACCTTATTTAAGCCACCCAATTGATTATTAGGAAGTTTTCATGTGATTATTATGCTAAGCATGTAATTATTAAAAAATTATAACTTTAAAGTAACTTTAATTGTATGCATATGGCATGTCCTCCACCAACTCTCACTCTACAAGAGGCCTAAATACTGCAATGTGCTCATAGGCCCAGATCTATAACAATGTACCGCCAGTGCTAAATGATAGCCCACCTTTGTATGCCACCTAATGCAGATAGTAATACAACATTACCAACATACATGGGCCCTAGGCAAACATAGTACCCTCCATGATCATCTTCTCTAGAACTCGGCCCCATCCAATAGGGAATTCATGTCCCTACTTATCAAGAATAAATAATTCACCGACCACCCAATAGATCATAGTTGTCAGCCACTTATGGCGTGCCACGAAAAGGTCCCACCCAATCTCGTAATCTTGGATCCCTAGCTCCACATCTCTGCATCTAAATAAGTAGTGTAGTGATGCTCATCCCATAGCTGGGTCATACACCCCTAACTCTCCAAGACTAGGGATCCTAAGGATGCACCATACATCATCTAAAGTCACAATCGCCTCCCCTATTGGTAGATGGAATGAACCAATCTCTGAGTGCCATCTCTCTATCAATGTTGTCACTAGAGCCCTATTCCCCCTCATCTCTGGTATGAATTTCACATGATATAAACCAAGACTAGCCAAGATCCCCCACCCACCAGTTGTCATCTGGTGACATAGCACAAGACTCTGTAGCCTATATCATCTCATTTGTAATAGGGGCAACTCTTGCATAATCATATAGCCTAAGTCAACCTCCTATGGTTTTGTATTCAGTTTACCCTACAAAGTTTGACTCTAGTTTGACTAAGTTTGACTTTTTCTAAGTATGTTTGACTAAATTGACTTATGTTTTAAACTCCTAGGGTTTTGAACATGTTTACCAAGTTTTGAGTCATTTCGAGCTCATTTGCATCATTTTGACCCTATCCCTATCCATCTATTAGCCTTTTTCCTCCATCTAAGCTAAGTTTGACTAGGTTTGACCTTTTTTTACCATCCTATCCTCAGTTAACCTATGTTTTCAACTCCTCCTATGGTTTTGACCATGTGGTCCTAGTCTTGGGTTATTCTAAGTTCATTTGCACCCTTTCAAGCCCTTTGCACTGTTCCCTATTAGCATTTACCTAAGTTTGACCTACATCTACCCTAAGTTTGACCAAATTTTGACAAATTGACCAACTTTAACTGCATCTTAACATGTTTCTCACAACCTCCTAGGGTTATGCTTGTCCACCCCAAGTTTTGAGACAATCTGGGACCATCTGGACCCTAATCGGACCCCCAAAGCATCCTACGGCGTAGTTGGGGCTCCCAACTATGCCTAGGGTGCACTTGGTCATACCAAGTGCACTCAATGCATAGTTTGGCATGCCAAGTGCACCCTAGGTGTAGTTGGCTGCATTTTTGGCATAGTTGGGATGTTTGGATGCCCTAACCTAGTTTGGGACCCTCGTTTGACCCCATTTGACCTCGACACGTTCCTAAGTGCCTAAAATGTAGGAAAAAGTATGGAAAAGCATGAAAAAATATAAAAAATACAAAGATGGCCTCAATGTATTCACTGGAGGTCCAACGTCTGCCCACCATTGGAAGGTATGCATTTGTTCATTGTGGTGTTGCTCCCAGGGTAGCCGATCCATTCTCCTTGCTCCAAAACTCTTTTATTCCAAAAGTGAAGGTGAAAATGACTTTCAAAACCCTTCCTAAGCCCTTTTATAGTGTGTTGATACCTAGATGTATGTGCAAGAGGCCTTTTCTATGTTGGTCACAATGCCCTTTTGCACTCTAGAGCCCATAACTTTCACATTTTAGCTTTGATTTTTGATCTGTCAATTGCTATGGTTTTGTTTTCTCATTGTCAATGAAATCAAATTTCTTGAGGGGGCATAAATATATACCACCATTACTGGGGCATGCTTTTATGGCTTTTTTGTTAGCATTCTTTGACACAACACTCTAAATCACATTATATCAAAGAGTGGCAAAATGTAGATGCTCAAAAATGGTTTGCATCTATGGTTTCATCACTTCTTCATACTAATTCATCCAATTTTTTCATTCCACTAATTTCGATCTTTTGGCCAATTTGATCATATTTCAACAATGTCTATTATTATTTGTATCCTCTTTTACATCAATTTCATGTCATTTTGAAACCATTTAAAATCAACTCAAAATCATATCAAATCAACTCAAAATCACCCAAAATTAGTCATAATCAACTCATAGCATGTCAAACATCCCAAATATATCATCATTTGTTCAATCCTAGGCATTTTTGTGGCTTTTAACGCCTTGGAAACCTATCATTCTATCTAATCTTAGTACTATCATGGCTCTCAGTGCTAGGTTAAACTATCATTCATTTCATCTAATCTTTGACATTGTCGAGTCTCTTAGTGTTGGATCATAGCATTTTCAAACCACTTTAATAATATTGACTACGTTGGTCAATATTATTATTATCAACCCCATCAACCAATCTCGATTCTATAGCATTTTACAATTTCAGTTAAATGTTACATATCTTTAGTTCATGTCATGTTTCATCGGCATGTTATCAATTTTAATCAATCAATCAATTTGAGCATGGCTTTGGTCTATTTGTCATCATCCTAGTCAATCCCCATTATCATCATGTTTTATTAAAGGATACTGTCACACTTATCAAATCAAACTGGTCATTCATCTACTAATTTTCTCTATAGGATAAAATAACCCATAATTTAATCCTATGTCATTTCCCTAAAGTATTCCTCCTAACTAACTTCCTCAATTAATTAATTTTATTAATTAATTGGTTCATCATTTACAAAAAATGGAAATTCTCAAGTTCCTAAGTCATATTTTCCTTCATTAATTCCATTTTCAATCATTTTTATTTGTATGGAATAATGGATTTTTAATTCAAATATTCCACAAAATATTGACATCATCATGGAACATGGGTGTGATATCTCGTGGATTCTCCATTGACACTTGGCTAAGATATGTCATAATCCAAGATTCTTATTCTCTTACACACATCCATATTTTGCTTCATTCATCAAAGATTATTGGCTTTAAGTGGGCTTGAGGTGTCATATGACGCGTCATACATTCTCAACCATATTTAGCCTTGTTTGACTTCCAAGCATCATAAAATCCTATTATTAATTAATTGGTTCATCATTCGCAAACCATGGAAATTTTCAATTTCCTAAGACATATTTTCCTTCATTAATTCCATTTTCAATAATTTTTATTTGTGTAATAATGGATTTTTAATTCAAATATTCCACAAAATATTGACATTATCATGACACATGGGTGTGATATCTCATGGATTCTCCATTGACACTTGGCTAAGATATGTCATAATCCAAGATTCTTATTCTCTTACACACATCCATATTTGGCTTCATTCATCATAGATTATTGGCTTTAAGTGGGCTTGAGGTGTCATATGATAAATCATAGATTCTCAACCATATTTAGCCTTGTTTGACTTCCAAGCATCATAAAATCCTACATTTGGCATCTTGTGTCATATGTATGATGGATTCTCAAAAGAATCTCTTGCCAAGTCACAAATCTAAGGGTGACAAATCCAATGCTCTCACCTTGTGTTTTGATTATAAAAGGAGCATTCTTTCTCTCATTTCCAATCCCTAGCTTCTTAATTTTTCACTCTTGCTCTCTCATACCAAAAATCATGTCTTCAAGTATTTTCATAGCACCATCATTATCTAAGACTTTTGCTTCCAAATTGTATGCACTATAGGCAATTGGAGCTACATCAAATGTAGAAGAAAGGACTATAGGAAATTTTTTTCTTCTTTTGATTCATTTAGCTTTCATGGTAGACTAGAGGGTGTCAATATATGTTTAGTGAGTTTTTGATTTGCTCATAGTATGTTGGACATTATTTGGGAATTGTGTGCACTATAGGAAATTATTTTCTTCTTTTGATTCATTTGGCTTTCATGGTAGACTAGAGGGTGTCAATATATGTTTAGTGAGTTTGTGATTTGCTCATAGTATGTTGGACAATAGCCTATTGTCTTGTTCAAAAATGTAGATGCTCATAACTTGATGTGATGTAGCTCCAATTACCTATAGTGCCCACAATTTGGAAGCAAAAGTCTAGGCTAATGATGGTGCTATGAGAATACTTAAAGATGTGATTTTTAGCATGAGAGAGAAAGAGTGAAGAATTAAGAAGCTAGGGACTAGAAATGAGAGAAAGAATGCTCCTTTTATAATCAACACACAAGGTGAGAGCATTGGATTTGTCACCCTTAGATATGTGACTTAGCAAGAGATTCTTTTGAGAATCCATCACACATATGACACAAGATGCCAAGTTGAGGATTCTATGATACTTAGAAGTCAAACAAGGCTAAATATGATTGAGAACCTATGACACATCATTTGACACCTCAAGCCCACTTAAAGCCAAGAATCTATGATGAATGAAGCCAAATATGGATGTGTGTAAGAGAATAAGAATCTTGGATTATTTGGAGAATCCACAAGATGTCACACCCATGTGTCATAATGATGTCAATATTTTGTGAAACATTTGAATTAAAAATCCATTATTCCACACAAATAAAAATTAGTGGAAAAGGAATTAATGAAGGAAAATATGACTTAGGAAATTGAGAATTTCCATGGTTTGCAAATGATGAACCAATTAATTAATTAATTGAGGAAGTTAATTAGGAAGAATAATTAGTGAAATGACATAGGATTAAATTATGGATTATTTAATCCTATAGAGAAAATTAGTAGATGAATGTCTAGTTTGATTTGATAAGTGTGACAATATCCTTTGATAAAATGTGATGATAATGGGGATTGACTAGGATGATGACAAATAGACCAAAGCCATGGTCAAATTGATCAATTGATTGAAACTGATAACATGCCAAGGACACATGACATGAACTAAAGATACATAACATCTAACTGACATTGTAAAATACTACAAAATCGAGATTGGTTGATGGGGTTGATCATAATAATATTGATGGACGCAGTCAATATTATTAAAGTGGTTTGAAAATGTTATGATCCAACATTGAGAGACTCAACAATGTCAAAGATCAGATAACGTGAATGATAGTTTGACTTAACACTAAGAGCCATGACAGTACTAAGATCAAATTGATATGATTTGATAAATTGATAGGTTTCCAAGGCACTAAAAGCCACAACAATGCCTAGGATTGGACAAATGATGATATATTTGGGATGTTTGACATGTTATGGGTTGATTATGACTAATTTTGGGTGATTCCAATTTGATTTGATATAATTTTGAGTTGATTTGAAATGGTTTTGAAATGACATGAAATTGATGTAAAATAGGATACAAATAATAACACACAGTTGAGATATGATCAAATTGGCCCAAAAGATTAGAATTAGTGGAATGAGAAAATGGGATAAATTAGTGTGAAAAAGTGATGAAACCATAGATGTGAAGCATTTTTCAGCGTCTACATTTTGCCCCTCTTTGATACAATGTGATTTAGAGCATTGTGTCAAATAATGCTAACAAAAAAGCCATAAAAGCATGCCCCAATAATGGTGGTATAAATTTATGCCCCCTCAAGAAATTTACCAACATAGGCATATGATAGGTCAATTTCATCGACAATGAGAAAAAACAAATAGCAATTGACGGATCAAAAATTAGAGCTAAAACGTAAAATTTATGGGCTCTGGAGTGTAAAAGGGCATCGTAACCAACATAGAAAAGGCCTCTTGCACATCCATCTAGGCAACAACACACTATAAAAGGGCTTGAAGACAGTTTTGAAAGTCATTTTCACCTTCACTTTTGGAAGAAAAGAATTTTGGAGCAAGGAGAATAGATTGGCTACCCAGGGAGCAACACTGAGGTGAACGAGTGCATACCTTCCAATAGCAGGTAGACGTTGGACCCTCGGTGAGTAAATTGAGGCCATATTTGTAGTTTTTATTATTTTTCATGCTCTTCCATGCTTTTTCCTACTTTTTAGGCACCTAGGAATGTGTTGGGGTCAAACGGAGGTCTCGGGCTAGGTTAGGGCATCCAAACGTCCCAACTGTGCCTAAAATGTAGCGAACTCTGCCTAAAGCACAATTGGCCATACCAAATGCACTCAATCCACACTTGGACATGCCAAGTGCACCATAGGTGTAGTTGGGAGCCCCAACTATGCCCTAGGATGTTTTGGTGATCTGAATAGTGTCTAGATGGTTTTGACTCGACTCGAAACTTGGGGTGGACTAGCACTACCCTAGGGGGATGTGAGAAACCTATTAAGATGCAATCAAAGGTGGTTAAAGTGGTAAAAAATTGGTCAAACTTAGCACAGATGTAGGTCAAACTTAGGGCAGATGTAGGTCAAACTTAGGAAAATTCTAATAGAGAACAATTCAAAGGGACCGAAAGGGTGCAAACGGACTCAGAATGACCCAAAACTTGGACCACATGGTCAAAACCCTAGGAAGAGTTGAAAAAATAGGTTAACTAAGGATAGGATGGTCAGAAAAGGTCAAACCTAGTCAAACTTAGCTCAGATGGAGGAAAATAGTTGATAGATGGATGGAGATAGGGTCAAAATGATACAAATGAGCTCGAAATAACTCGAAACTTGGTAAACATGTTCAAAACCCTAGAAAGAGTACAAAACATAAGTAAACATAGTCAAACATACTTAGAAAAAGTTAAACTTAGTTAAACTAGAGTCAAACATAGTCAAACTTAGGTCAAAAATAAGGTAAGCTAGATACAAAACCATACAAGGTTGACATAAGCTATATGATTATGCAGGAGGAGCTGCCTCTATTACAGATGAGGGGACATAGGCTGCAGAGTCTTGCACTATGTCACCAGATGATAGCTGAGGAGTGGGGGATCTTGGCTAGTCTTAGTTTATATCATGTGACATTCATGCCAAAGGTGAGGGGGAACAAGGTTGTACTGACAGCATTGATAGAGAGATGGCACTCAGAAATTGGTTCATTCCATCTACCGATAGGGGAAGTAGTTGTGACTTTAGAGGATGTATGATGCATCCTTAGGATTCCTATTTATGGAGAGTTAGTAATGTATGACCTAGCTATGGGACAAGCAACACTACACCACTTATTTAAATGCAGAGATGGGGAGCTAGGGATCTGAGATTATGAGATTCGGTGGGACCTTTTGGTGGCACACCATGAGTAGCTAGTAGCTGTGATCTATTGGGTGGTCAACGGATTATTGATACCTGATAGGTGGGGACATGGGCTCCCTGTCGAATGAAGTCGAGTTCTAGAGTAGATGATCATGAAGGGTACTATATTTTCCTAGGACCCATGTATGTTGGTGATGTTGTATTACTATCTGCATTAGGTGACATATAGAGGTGGGCTATCATTTAGCACTAGCGGTACATTGTTACAATTCTCGGCCTATAAGCACATTGTAGTATTTAGGCCTCTTGTAGAGTGAGAGTTGGTGAAGGACATGTTGTATGCATACAGTTATAGGGGTGTACTAGCACAAGGACCACTAGGGTACATAAGGTACTTTTGACATGAGATAGACACTATGACACAGTTTATCTGGAGACCTTATAGAGATTTCCCCAGATAGGATGATGATGATATTCACCTACCATGCTATAGGCAGGAGCGCTATCTCATAGGGTGCATAGTGATTGGGCATTTGGTGATAGAGATGTACTTTCTAAAGTAGGTAAGAAGATAGTTTGGTGAGATACAAGATGTATGGACTGATCTAGCATTATTTTCCTGATCTAGAGTAGAGGTCCAAGAATGGGGAGCACATATCAAGACACAAGTGGCATATGCACAACTAGAGAAGTTATAGTCGAGGATATGGTGGGCAGCAAAAAATGTAGTGGATGTAGGCACAATGATAGCATATGATAAATGGTTTGCACAACATCGTCTGAGGCCTTTGATAGATTCAGTAGTACCAGTACCATGAGTGAGGTCTTAGGAAAATCACGATGAGGAGGATGAGGAGGAGGAGGAGGAGGATGGGGGAGAAGATAATGTCAAGGAGAAGGATGAGGGCAATTATGAGGAGGAGGATGGGGGAGATGATGAGGAGGGGGAGATGAGGATGTGGAGGGTGATGCAGGGAGTGATGATGATGATGCTAAGGGGGAGGATGAGGGAGATGGTGAGGAGGATGTTGAGGGAGACAATGGGGGAGATGACAATGAGGAGCGTGGAGATAGTGGGGGTGGGGATGGTGTTGGAGGTGGTGATGAGGGAGAGGATAAGGATGACTATTAGGAGGCTAGGGATGATGGTGGAAAGGAAGGTGATGAGGATGATATAGGTGTAAATGTAGTTGTGATGGATGTGGATGGGAGTCCAATGGACTATGTTGACAAGGCACTAGTACTGGTACAAGCATGGCCTAGTCAGTTAGAGTTAATGAAAGTGATTAGAGGTCTACAAAGTCAGTTGGATTGGGTTGTGGCAAAGAGGGATGTCATGACAAGAGAGAGGGATGTAGTTGTAGTAGAGAGAGATCAAGCTATGGCTAAGAGAGACATCACCATGCACCAAGAAGAGATGGCACTGTAGGAGTCTCTAAAGTTCATTAGCAGCATGAGAGATGCAAACTTTCAAGAGATGACAATGATGATGAGCAGGGTACACATTGAAGCATAGTATTAGAGGGATTAGTATGAGAGAGTAGTGCCACCAAGGTAGAGAGTGGAGAGTTTTCATGCATCAAGATCTCACTTGCATCGGACACATAGGACATAGAGTAGTGCAAGGATGATGGGGCCTATGAGGCCATCATAGAGAGCAGAGGGATCATCCTTGAGGCTGGACAAAGGTTGCGAGGCTAGGGACAATATGGGATGACATTGACAAAGTCAGGTACAAAAGGGCTTCTCTCTTTTTCTTTTTTGGTTTCTATTATGCTCTTTTATGGTTCATGCCTATGGGCAATTAGTATTGATGTAAACCATGATCACATACTCTGATACTTTTTTTGAGACACTTATGAAATGCAACTATGTTATGATGACTATATGAGATAGTTTATGCATATGTTTTCTATGGATGCATTGATGCTTTTTTATGTGGACTTTTATATGATGACATCATGCATTGGTTTATCATGTGTTATGACATCTTTATGTTTGCCACATGTTTTTCTCATGAATGAATGCCTAATAAAATGTAAAATGATATGAAATGAAGGCAAATGAAATGTGAATGTAATATAAATGCCATGTTTATGCAAAGATGTATTTATTTGGATCATTTTGGACTTTTGACATATGCAGTAATGCAGGGAAACAATGTTTTTTGACGTATTAGAGTATGAGAGTAAGGTAGCAGATGAAGAATACACAGAAGACCAAGGTAGCAGATGAAGAATACATAGAAGAAAAAGGAGGGGAGATGAGAAATTGTTAGTATGATGAGGAGACTTTTGCTTTTGTAAAGTACACTATATGTCAAATGGAGCTTTATTTTGATATGGCAAATGGAATGCAATGCATCATGGCATAAAGAGCCAGAGTATAAAATGCAAACTTTTTGCGTAAACAAGCACAATGTAGACAAAAAATGACCTTGTCCTTCCTAAGGCATATATACATGCCCTAGACTCTCAAAGGTACATTTTAATAGACAAAAAATAAAAGATGACCATGAACCATCCCGACCACTCTCATAGATCAATTTATATTATCAAGTAGCATAAGATCATGATCGAAGAAAAACAAAGCAAAAAATAAATCACTCCTTAAAAAGTGTGAGCCAATAGCTATTCTTGTCCATTATTACTTGCTTGTTTTAGTGCTTGAGGTCTTCAGATAGTGTTTGATAGGTTGATCATGTGATGGTTGTGAATGTTGATTTAGTTGATAGGTTCATGGTTCACATTGCTTAGATAGTGTGATTGTCTTGAGAGTGTAGTACTTTGAATTTCAATCTATAAAAGTGCAAGTGTTTATGCCAAAGGGATGATTATGTACAAGGTTTATTACAAATTTTTAATGGGTTTTGTGATTTTTAGGATTTTTAGTGGATATTCGATGTTTTTGGTGCAACTAGTTTCTTTAGGACATTTTACGATTTTTAATAATTATTTCAGGACATTTTACAATTTTTAGAGATTTTTAATGATTATTTCAGGACATTTTATGGTTTTTATAGATTTTTTAGAAAATTTTATGATTTATAAAAAAATTTCAAGATCATATTTCAATTTTTAGAAATTTTTTCAAGATCATATTTGAGTTTTTAGGATTTTTTCAAGATCATATTCAAATTTTTAGGATTTTTTAGGATTGTAAAATTATATACAAGTGTTAGCACTAATCCGTTATGCTATAGGTCCAATGGATAAAAAGTGCTTCGAGATATGCCCTCAATTCAAGTTCAAACTCATGCACCATTTAGGTAGTATGCCTCCAGACAAAACGTAGACTATGTACAAAGGCCAATGACAAATTGTGTATAGACTGGTGATACTTTAAGTAAAATAACAATGGATAGAAATTAACCAATTTGTGAGCCATGATCAAGGAGTAGGAATGTCTTGCAAGATGAATGATATGATCAAGAAATAAGAAAAGGGGAGAAAGCCAGATGGAATCTTGATAGATGGAGGAGTAACAACTGATTACACATGGTGCCTGTTTGCTAAGTTTTTGCCATGGTACTTGCCCAAAGTGCCTGTTTGTCAAGTTTTCACTTGTGGACGAAATTTTTCTCTTGACTCAAATTTTCATGCCAAGATGCCTGTTTGTCAGGTTTTCATCAAGACATCCATTTGTTTATGACTTTTTTCACTTTTTTTCTTTTCTTTTTTCATAACTTTTTGCCATTTTGAAAAAAATAAATTTTTAGGACTTTTAGACAGAATCAAGTGCAGTACTTGCGAAGATGCATGTTGTTGATGGACATGGGCAATGGTTCACCCTCTGGAGTTGCAAGCTGATATACTCCAGACCCAAATGATGCAATAACTACATAAGGTCCTTCCCAACTTGGTTCAAATTTGCCTTGTTTTTCTCTATGCTACTGAGTCTTGTAGTTCATTTGTAGGACTAAATCATCGATCTCAAAATGACGATCTCAGACTTTCTTGTTATAGTTTCATTTGAGCTGGTTTTAGTAAGTTTGAAAATGTGTCAAGGCAGCTCATCTCCATTCATTAAGCATTTTTAGCTCATGGAGTCTAGATATTCAGTAGTTTTCATCATCAACAACATCTTGTAGGGACACTCTCAATGATAGAATTTCAACTTCAATGGGAAGTATGGCCGCAATGCCATAGACAAGAGAATATGGTGTTGAACCAATAGGAGCATGCACACTTATTTGGTATGCCCAAAGAGGTTGATTTAGTTGTAGGTGTCAATCTCGACCAGAATCATTGACAATCTTTTGGAGAATCTTAACAATAGTCTTGTTAGATGTCTCTGCTTGGCCATTGCCCTGTGGATGGTAAATACTAGAATATCCATGGTATATGTTGTACTTCTCGCAAAGCTTTTCTACATCTTTGTTTTGAAATGAACTACCATGGTTAGTAATAATAGCCAAGAGGACTCCATATCGACATATGATGTAGTTTAGAATAAACGTTGAAATATGCTTGCCAGTGGTGAAGGTCAAAGGGATAGCTTCAACCCACTTGAAAAAATATTTTGTTGCTGTGATAATGAACTTATGACCAGTAGAGGATGGAGGAGAAATAGCTCCAATAAGATCAATTGCCCATTGTGAAAAGGGCCATGGTGATATGACTAGCTGCAATTCTTGTGCTGGTGAATGGATCAAATTGCTATGTATCTGAGACTTATGACATTGTTTTGGAAAAATCATGGGCATCTTGTTCCATGATTGGCCAATAGTATCCAACTCTAACAAGTTTCTTAGCTAGACTCAAATGATTGAAATGACCTTCACATATACCTTCATGAACGTCATGTAAGGCAGTTTCAGCTTCTTTCAAGTCAAGGTATCTTAGAAGATTTTGGTCAAAGGATCTCTTATAAAGGGTGTCATCGATGATGACGTATCTAGCGGCTTAACAGATAAAGGTTTGACGATCATTTTGGATAAGTTGGATGGTAGGATTTGGGCATGTAGGTAATCATAAATGTCTGAATACCAAGGGGAATTGGGACCAACAACTTAACACACAAACTCTGATTGAGGAAGTTTGAATGTTGGAATCAAGAGTTGCTCAACAAGGAATTCACAACATTCCACATTTTTTATGCATATCAATCATAGAAGCGATGGTAACCATAGCATCATCTTGCTTGTTGTGTATTCTTGTAGTTGATGAAAAGAGATGGTGACAAATTTAGACTTGAGGTAGTCTGCCATTTGCTTGTAAGGCATTAACTTATCATCTTTGGTTTCATAGTCATCATTGACTTGGTGGATGACCAATTGGGAATCACCAAAGACTTGTAAATGTTGAATGTTCTATTGGATTGCTATCTTGAGTCCTATGATCAGTGCCTCATATTCTACTCTGTTGTTTGTACAATGGAATGCTATCCTATATGACTTGGGGATTATGTCTTAGCTTTTGGGTTGCAAAGACAATAGCAAGCCAAGCTCCTTCAATGAGTGAATAATTGAGTTTATAGCCCACAAGTGTTATACTAATGTAATATATGGATTGCTCTCTTCCTTGTTCATCATTTTGTGCTAAGAGAGCTCCTAACACTATATCTATAGCATATATGTATAGAATGAATGGCTTGCATAGAATAGGAGACATTAGAACTGGTAGATAATTGTCACTCCTTTCAACTCCTTGTTGAGAAACTCTTGATTCCAACATTCAAACTTCCTCAATCAAAGTTTTTGTGCAAAATTTTTGGTCCCACTTCTCCTTGATATCAAGACATTTACAATTACTTACACGCCCAAATCCTACCACCCAACTTATCCAAAAATGACTATTGAGCCTTTATCCATCAAACTGCTAGATAGATCAGCATCGGTGACACCCTTTATAAGAGATTCTTTAACCAAACCCTTCTCAGATGCCTTGACTCACAAGAAGCTAAAACTACCTTACATGAGGTTCATGAAGGTATATGTGGAGGTCATTTCAATGGTCTAAGTCTAGCTAAGAAACTTGTCAGAGCTAGATACTATTGTTCCATGGACAAACTTGTTGGTCCCAATTCTCCCTGATATCAAGACATTTACAATTACCTACACACCCAAATCTTCCCACCCAACTTATCCAAAAATGACTATCGATCATTTATCCATCAAGCCACTAGATAGGTAATCATCGGTGACATCCTTTATAAGAGATTATTTAACCAAACCCTTCTCAGATGCCTTGACTCACAAGAAGCTAGAATTTCCTTACATGAGGTTCACAAAGGTATATGTGGAGGTCATTTCAATGGTCTAAGTCTAGCTAAGAAACTTGTCAAAGTTGGATGCTATTGGCCAACCATGGAACAAGATGCCCAAGATTTTTCCAAAACATGTCATAAATGTCAGATACATAGCAATCTGATCCATGCACTAGCACATCAATTGCAACCAATCATATCATCATGGCCCTTTTCACAATGGGCATTTGATCTTATTGGAGCTATTTCTCCTCCATCTTTTGATGGTCATAAGTTCATTATCATAGCAACAGAATATTTTACCAAGTGGGTTGAACCTGTCCCTTTGACCTTTGCCACTGGCAAATAGATTTCAACGCTTATTCTAAACTACATCATATGTGGATATAGAGTCCCCTTGGCTATTATTACTAACCATGGTAGTTCATATCAAAAAAAATATATAGAAAATATTTGCAAGAAGTACAACATATACCATGGATATTCTATTATTTACCATCCATGGGGTAATGGTCAAATAGAAGCATCTAATAAGACTATTGTTAAGATTCTCTAAAATATTGTCAATGATTTTGGTTGAGATTGGCACCTACAACTAAATTCAACTCTATGGGCATACCAAACCAGTGTGTTTGCTCCTACTAGCACAACACCATACTCTTTTGTCTATGGCACTAAGGCCATACTTCCCATTGAAGTTGAAAATCCATCATTGAGAGTGTCCCTACAAGATGTTGATGATGAAAACTATAGAATATCTAGACTCCATGAGCTAAAAATGCTTGATGAACGGAGATGAGTTGCCTTGACACATTTGCAAGATTATCAAATTATCAAACAGAGCTATAACAAGAAGGTTTGAGGTCATCATTTTGAGATCGGTGATCTAGTCCTAAAGATGAACTACAAGATTCAACAACATAGAGAAAAATAAGGCAAATTTGAACCAAATTGGAAAGGACCTTATGTAGTTACTACATCATTTGGGTCTAGAGTATATCAGCTTGCAACTCCAAAGGGTGAACCATTACCAATGTCCATCAACAGCATGCATCTTCACAAGTATTACACTTGATTCTGTCTAAAAGTCCTGAAAAATATTTTAAAAATAGTAAAAAGTCATGAAAAAAGAAATAAAAAAGTGAAAGTCATAAAAATATGGATGTCTTGATGAAAACCTGGCAAATAGGCATCTTGGCATGAAAATTTGAGTCAAGAAAAAAAAATTTATCCATAAGTAAAAACTTAGCAAACAAGTGCTTTGGGCAAGTACCATGGTGAAAACCTGGCAAATAAGCACCATGTAAAATTAGTTGTTGCTCCTCCATCTATTAGGATTCCATCTGGCTTTCTCCCCTTTTGTTATTTCTTGATCATATCTTTCATCTTGCCAGATATCCCTACTCGTTGATCATGACCTGCGAACTGGTTAATATCCATTGTTATCTTACCTAAAGTATCATCAATATGTACACACTCTGTCATTGGCCTTCGTACATAGTCTACGTCTTGTCTAGATGCATACTACCTACATGGTGCATGAGTTTGAACTTGAACTAGGGGCATATCCCTAAGCATTTTTTTATCCATTGGACTTATCACATAATGAATTGGAGCTAACACTTGTATATGCTTTTACAATCCTAAAAAAATTCTAAAAATTCAAATACGAACCTGAAAAAAATCTAAAAATTGAAATACGATCCTAAAAAAATCCTAAAAATTCAAATAAGATTCTAAAAAAATTCTTAAAATCATAAAACATCCTGAAACATTCATAAAAATCATAAAATGTCTTGAAATAATCATTAAAAATCATAAAATATCCTAAAAAATTCTTAAAAATCATAAAATGTCCTAAAATAATCATTAAAAATTGTAAAATGTCCTGAAAGAGCCAGTCACACCAAAAAATAAATATCTCCCAAAAATCTTAAAAATCACAAAACCCATCAAAAATTTGTAATAAACCTTGTACATAATCATCCCTTTGGCATAAACACTTGCACTTTTGCAGATTGAAATTCAAAGCACTACACTCTCAAGACAATCACACTATATGAGCAATGTGAACCAACAATCAATCCAACATGTCACCATGAACTTATCAATTGAATCAACAATCACAACCATTACATGATCAACCTATCAAACACTATCTAAAGACCTCAAGCACTAAAATAAGCAAGTAATAATGGACAAGAATAGTTGTTGGCTCACATTGTTTAGTGAGTAATTTATTTTTTGCTTTGTTTTTCTTCAATCATGATCCTATACTACTCGATGATATAAACTAATCTATGAGAGTGGCCAAGATGGTTTATGGTTATCTTTTATTTTCTATCTATTAAAATGTACCTTTAAGAGTCTAGGGCATGTATATATGTCTTAGGAAGGACAAGGTCATTTTTCATCTGCATTGTGCTTGTTTATGCAAAAAGTTTGCATTTTGCACTCTAGCCCTTTATGCCATGATGTGTTGCATTCTATTTTCCATATCAAAATAAAGCTCCATTTGACATATAGTGCACATTACAAAAGAGAAAGTTTTTTCATCATACTAACAATTTCTCATCTTCCCTCCTCCATCTTCTATGTATTCTTCATTTTCTACCTTGGTCTCATACTCTGATATGTCAAAAAGCATTATTGCCCTGCATTCATGCATATGTCAAAAGTCCAAAATGATCCAAAGCAACACATCTTTGCATAAACATGGCATTTTTATTATCTTCACATTTCATTTGCATTCATTTTACATGTCATTTGCATTCATTTTACATTTCATTTGCATTCATTTCATATCATTTTACATTTCATTAGGCATTCATTCATGAGAAAAACATGTGGCAAACATAAAGATGTCATAGCATGTGATAAACCAATGCATGATGTCATCATATAAAAGCCCACATAAAAAGCATAAATGCATCCATATAAAATATATGCATAAACCATCTCATATAGTCATCATAACATAGTTGTATCTCATAAGTATTTCAAAAAAAGTATCAGAGTATGTGATCATGGTTTACATAAATACTAATTGCCTATAGGCATGAACCATAAAAGAGTGTAACAAAAATCAAAAAAGCAAAAAAAAGAAGCCCTTCTATACATGATTCTGTAAGTGTCATCTCATGTTGTCCCTAGCCTTGTGGCCTCTTACCGGCCTCAAGGATGATCCCTCTGCTTGCTATGGTGGCCTCATAGGCCCCATCAACATTGCGCTTCTCTGTGTCCTATGTGTCTAATGGTAGTGAGATCTCGATGCATGAAAACTCTCCACTCTCTTCCTTGGTGGCACTACTCTCTCATATTGATCCCTCTAGTACTATGCTTCCATGTGTGCCCTGCTCATCATTGTTTCCATCTCTTGGAAGTTTTCATCTCTGATGTTGTTGATGAACTCCTAAGACTCCTACACTACCATCTCTACTTGGGGCATTGCGATGTCTCTCTCAGCCATAGCCTAATCTCTCTCTACTGCAAATGCAGCCCTCTTTCCTATCACAACATCCCTCTCTGCCACAACCCAATCCAATTGACTCCGTAGACCTCTAATCACCTCCATCAACTCTAATTGACTAGGCCCTACCTATACCAGTACCAGTGCCATGTCAACATAGTCCACTGGACCCCCTTCCACATCCATTGTAGTTGCTTCTACACCTATATCATCCTCATCACCTCCCTCACCACCATCATCCCTAGCCTCCCAATAGTCATCCTCATCCTCTCCCTTATCACCACCTCCAACACCGTTTCCACCCCCACTATCTCCACCCTCCTCATTGTCATCTCCCTCATCCTCTCCCTCAGCATTCTCATCATCTCCCTCATCCTTCCCCTCAGTATCCTCATCATCACCCCCTCAATCGCCCTCCACATCATTGCCCCCATTCTCCTCATCATCATTGCCCCCATCCTCCTCCTCGACATCATCATCTTTGTAATAACCCCAACGGATTATCGACTCTTTAAGCACCAAAAATAACTCTTTATTCTTAAATGATTAGGCATTTTTGTCAAACAGTTAGCAAACAGGCTCTGATACCACTGAGATATCCCCGACAGGATATTTGCCTCTCAAACACCAAAAACAAGAAACCTTCAAATTTTATTATGAAAGTGCCAACAGGATGTAAATAAGTCTGCGAGCAGTATTTATGGAAGAATCTGATCCAAGTATGAACAATAGGGCCCTGATGGAGCAATATCCCGTAATACTCAAGGACAGCTTTGATAATAATTCAAAACATGCAATAAAGTTAAACCTGAATCTGATGTCTTTAGTGTAAGGTTGCCGCCCTACTATTGGCCAAGCTCCTATATGGATCTGACCCGGTCGCCCTCATCTCCTGCCGCTCATAGCTCGTTCAGAATCACGAACTCGATGGACTCCAACTGTTTGCAATCGGATTAGATCCCCTCCTGGGTCATCCACCAATTTTGTTTACTGTCTGCAATGGAGACCGCGTAGCAGAGCTTTTCTTAGAACTGTTGTTACAGATCGCGTCCTGAGAAGGGCACGCACAATCTTACGACCTTCGGAATGATTGGAGCTCTGCGTTTTCCATTTTGGCGGCAAGTGAGAGATTCTCACAAGCGATGTATGGACTTCGTACCCCCTTAAGGGTTTCTTTGAGCCCGTCCGCTGTGGTCTGTGTCTTGACAGCGACTCCGAGCAATGGCGTTGCGGGAAGACAGGGCAAAATTAAACTGCTTCTTCTTCCCTCCGTTCCGCCTTCCTGCGTGTTGGGAATCGGCACCGGAGATTGCCCAAATCTGTGCAATCGGTCTGGATGATTGATTTTCGGCTCTGTCTGAAGAATGATGAATCCAAGTTACGCTCTTGCTAATTCCTCCGAAACTTCAACAGCTGACACCTTAATGATCACGAATTGGTCTTAGACCGCAGAACTTTGCCCAAATGAAATGACTGAGATATCACTTCCAAATCCGCGATAATTCAGATGATATTTCACACCCTCAAAATCGCTTATCCATGGGAGTTAACGTTCCCAAAGATAGTCTGAGAATTTGCAAACCAATGGCTACAAATCGCTCCAATGGAATAGAAATCGAATCCACCAAATTTACCTGCCTCCAAAAGGAACCCTATGCCCTCTATTTATCTCTTTGCCGGGAAGTTTCTGGAAATTATCCGGAATCATCTTGCACTACAAATATTAACTTTAGAAAATTAAATAATAAACTTTATAAAGTTAGAATACAACCTTTATTTAATATTCAAATGAGTAGGCCCCGCTTTCTTATTTGGAAGACAAAATCGACCCTCTTCACATAATTATTTGCCTACGAGAGTCAATAATAGGCAAATCCCCTGTTATAATTACGTTTCTAAGAGAGGGACATGACAGTCCGCCCTTTCGGATATTGCTTGCCCTCAAGCAATCTCAGAGCCGGATGCTGCAAAATGGTCTCATTCTCCCAAGTAGCATCTTCGACGGGTAGATTCTTCCATTTAACCAAACATTCTCGGATTACTCTTCGGCGAAGCTGTTTTTCTCTGCTTTCTAAAATGAATTCCGGTTCCATAATCAATTTCCCTTCATCATCCAGAGGCGGCAAGACTGCAGAGGGTATCACATTCTGTCCCAATGCCTTTTTGAGACGTGATACATGAAACACATTATATACTTTGTTGTCTACTGGAAGCTCAAGTTCATAAGCCAACTCCCCTATTCGCCTACTGATCCTGAATGGTCCATAATACCTGGGTTTAAGCTTCTCTGACCCACTCTTTTTGAGAGTAGATTGTCGAAATGGTTGGAGCATTAAGTAAACCATGTCGCCCACCTCAAAGCTCCTCTCCGTCCTCTTTTGATCTGCATATTGCTTATACTGATTCTGTGCTCGAGCGATGTTATCACGTAGAGAGCTAATGATATCTTCACTTTCTTGCAGTAATTCCCCAGCACGTGGAACCCGAACATCACTCATCAATAAGTCAATGAAACTGGGTGTATCATAACCGTATAATGCTCGAAAAGGTGTCATTTGGATAGACATGTGGAAAGTGGTGTTATAGCAATATTCACACAAATAAATCCATCTTACCCAGGCCTTTTGCTGATCGGCTACGTAATTCCTCAAGTAGCCTTCTACCCATTTGTTTACTATCTCCGTCTGACCATCGGTTTGCGGGTGATAACTAGTACTGGGTGTGAGCTCAGTGCCGCATAATCGAAACACCTCTTGCCAGAAATGACTCAAGAACCTACTATCCCTGTCACTGACACTACTGCGGGGTATCCCGTGTAACCTGAAAACCTCCTTGAAGAATACTTCGGCTACCTGTACCACAGTATAAGTAGTGGTGATGGAAAAGAAATGAGCATATTTTGTTAGCCTATCCACCACCACATAAATGCAATCGCGTCCTTGAGCCTTGGGCAACCCAGTAATGAAATCCATGGATATGCATTCCCACTTTTGACTCGGAATGGGAAGTGGCTGTAGAAGCCCTGCTGGAAAAGTGTGTTCCTGTTTATTCTGTTGGCAAATAGAACACTCACGAACATACTGCAAAACATCCTTCTTAAGTCCTTTCCATGTAAACTGTTCTCGCACCTGTCTATATGTTTTAAAGTATCCGGGGTGACCAGTTGTAGGTGAATCATGAAGAGCTCGCAAAATGAACTGCCTCACCTTCGATCCTGGGACTAAAAATACCCTGCTCTTGTAAATAATCAATTCATCCACAAGTGTGTACCTGGTATCAACAAGTGTCCCCTCAACTATCTTGGATGCCCATGAATCTTTGGCATATTCTGCAATAATCAAATGCTTCCAATCCTCAGAGATCTCAATCATTGAACTAAGATGTGGTCTTCGTGACAAGGCATCTGCTACCACATTCTGTGTGCCCTTAACATAAGATATATCGAAGTCATATGCCTGTAACTTACTGACCCATTTCTGCTGCCTATCATTGAGATCCCTTTGCCCGAGGAAGTGTCTTAAACTATTGTGGTCAGTTTTTATGCAGAATTTGCCACCTACTAAATACTGCCTGAACTTAGCTAGTGCATGCATGATGGCTAACATCTCCTTGTCGTAAATGCTGAATGATCTCTCTGGCCCACGGAGTTTCCTGCTTTCATATGCAATTGGGTGTTTATCCTGCATTAAAACAGCCCCAATACCATCTCCTGAGGCATCACACTGGAGTTCAAATGGTTTCGAGAAATCAGGCAATGCTAGTACCGGACACGAAGTCATGATCTCCTTGAACCTGTCAAAACAAGCCTGTGCCTTTGCTGTCCAAATGAAAGCTCCCCTCTTAAGCAAATCGGTTATAGGAGCCGCATGTCGTGAATATCCGCAAACAAATCTGTGGTAGAATCCACATAATCCAAGGAATCCCCTTAACTGTGTTAGGTTCTCAGGAGTAGGCCACTCTACAATAGCACGAATTTTATCAGGATCCATCCGTACACCTTCTCGGCTGATAATATGACCTAAGTATAACAACTCAGTCATTCCCAAATCGCATTTGGATTCTTTGGCATACAAGGATTCTTCTTGCAAAATCTTCAATACTGTTTCAAGATGCGCCATGTGCTCCTGCCATGTTCGACTGTATACCAAGATATCATCAAAGAATACCAACACGAATTTTCTCAGCTGATGATGGAAGACCTTGTTCATGGTAGACTGGAAAGTAGCTGGTGCATTGGTCAATCCAAATGGCATCACTACAAACTCAAAATGCCCACAGTGGCACCTGAATGCTATCTTCTCAATGTCCTGTTCTCTGACTCTAATCTGGTGGTAACCTGATCTCAAATCAATTTTACTAAAGTAGCATGCCCCATGTAGTTCATCTATTAGCTCATCAATCTGTGGAATAGGATATCTATTCTTAATGGTTTTCTTATTCAGCATCCTATAATCTATACACATCCGTAACGAACCATCTTTCTTCTTAACCAAAACTACTGAGGAAGCAAAAGGAGACTTACTAGGTCTGATGTGTCCCATTGCGAGTAGCTCCTTGATGGTTTTCTCTATCTCATCTTTAAGCCTTTTGGGATGCCTGTATGGAGTAATCATGACTGGTTTAGCGCCTTCTTCCAATTCGATGATGTGCTCGATCCCTCTATCAGGTGGTGTACCAGGTGGAATATCGCTGAATACCTTACTGTACTTTTCCCTCAATATCTGTATGTCGAAATGATATTCTGTCTTAGGTTGTTCCTCCTATGTAGGCATGAGAGTACACATGGCTGCCCATTCAAGATCCTCATGTCTCACCAATCTTTCCAGTCGTCTAAGAGAGATCGTTCGGATATCACTATTCCAAATAGCTCTCAGTATATGCTGCCTCCCATCCACTTCGAACTTAATCTCCATGTCCCTGAGTCGGAAAGTAACCTCACCCAATAAATGTAACCATGTCATTCCCAAAATGATATCCAAATCACCCATATTGACCACGTGGTAATCCGCTTTGAACTCATAATTGTTCAGGCGTAAAGGCATGTCTCTAACTATCTTGTTGCACTTAAGAGTGTATCCGTCAGCAACCTGTACCCGAAGACCCTCAAATTCTTCTGTCTTAATACCACGACGCTCGACCAATCTTGCATCGATGAAATTATGTGTAGCCCCGGTATCAACTAATGTAATCACCTTCTGTCCTGCTAGGACACCACGTAACCTAAAAGATCCTTCCTGTTGAATGCTAGACAAACGCCCTTGCTGTAGATGCAATTCAGGTTCTTCTCTCTGTTCTGACTTTCCTGTCTCTTCCTCAGATTCTGATCCAGTATGTTCATCCTCTTTTGCCGCACTGTCAGAATCTGATCCTTCGTAATATGCCCACATAACTCTATTGGCTTTCCCTTTTGGTCGCAAGGGACAATCATGATCCCTGTCATATGGACCTTTGCAATAGAAGCATAATTTCTTCCTTCGCAGGTCATTTAATGCTTCTGTATCTAGGGGTGTGGTAGACTTCCCTTTGGTTTCAATGCTCTTCCCTTTATTTTTATCAAACTTCCTGTTGTCTTTGAAAGAGGTAGTGCTCCTGGAAGTGAATCGGTTAGAAGGAGCTGTAAGTTCCATACTTCGTGCTTTCCTCATGGCTTCCTGCAGTGTTGGTGGATCAAATGCCTTAATCCATCCCTTGAGGGGTTCAGACAATCCTTCTATAAATAAGATAACTAACCTCCTCTCCGATACATCCGGTACCATGACTGACAACCTCTGAAATTCACTAATATAAACCTCGATATTGCCAGTCTGTTTTAATTGTGCAAGATCGCGAAAATAAATTTCTGGATCCTTCTTATCAAAACGTTCAACTAATCTATCCACGAAGTCCTGGTATGATGTTACCTGATTGTGCTGCAAGGTAACCATTCCATGTGACCACCAGTCATGAGCTGCGCCTTCCAGATGCAAGGTAGCATATCTGATGGCATCTATTTCAGACATAGGCCTTAATGCTAGGAAGGTGTCCAATTTATGAATCCAAGCTTGTGCCGTCATCTGACCACTCCCATCGAAGAAAGGCAAAGTAAGTTTACTGACAGCTCGTTGTAACTCACTTTCATGACTCCCTCTAGGTCTCCGATTCTGGCGGCTATTCCTCATATGTTCTCTTCTTTGGTTTAGATATCGATCAAAGTTTAATAACTCACGCACATGCGGGGGTAATGCTTGCCATTCTGCCGTAGCAGCCCTGAGATCATCCTGGAAATCTTCTGGTGCGTCGTCTTCTCCTATCTCCTGAGCCTCTTCCCTTAGGAAGGTGGGACGAGTAGGCCTATTGGCTGTCCATGATCTGCGCCTAGGAGCACCTTGTGATCCTGCCACACTCCTATCGTCGTGATCAGATGTGCCTCTTCCTTGATCTTGAATCTTGGGCTGAATAACTCTTTCCATTATGGTAGTCAAAGCCTATAGTGTCTGAGTTATTTCTTGTTGTCCGTTAGTCATGGCTCTGTAAAATTCCCTGGTTTCATCATTGTCGACTCTGGGAAATCTTGGCGGACTCTGTCTTTCACCCATATCCCTGTTCTTGAATATGGTTTTCGAGTACAACTCCGGAAATTAGAGTACTTTTACCCAATCAGGATGGCAGGACTACTGCTCTGATACCACTGTAATAACCCCAACGGATTATCGACTCTTTAAGCACCAAAAATAACTCTTTATTCTTCAATGATTAGGCATTTTTGTCAAACAGTTAGCAAACAGGCTCTGATACCACTGAGATATCCCCGACAGGATATTTGCCTCTCAAACACCAAAAACAAGAAACCTTCAAATTTTATTATGAAAGTGCCAACAGGATGTAAATAAGTCTGCGAGCAGTATTTATGGAAGAATCTGATCCAAGTATGAACAATAGGGCCCTGATGGAGCAATATCCCGTAATACTCAAGGACAGCTTTGATAATAATTCAAAACATGCAATAAAGTTAAACCTGAATCTGATGTCTTTAGTGTAAGGTTGCCGCCCTGCTATTGGCCAAGCTCCTATATGGATCTGACCCGGTCGCCCTCATCTCCTGCTGCTCATAGCTCGTTCAGAATCACGAACTCGATGGACTCCAACTGTTTGCAATCGGATTAGATCCCCTCCTGGGTCATCCGCCAATTTTGTTTACTGTCTGCAATGGAGACCGCGTAGCAGAGCTTTTCTTAGAACTGCTGTTACAGATCGCGTCCTGAGAAGGGCATGCACAATCTTACGACCTTCGGAATGATTGGAGCTCTGCGTTTTCCATTTTGGCGGCAAGTGAGAGATTCTCACAAGCGATGTATGGACTTCGTACCCCCTTAAGGGTTTCTTTGAGCCCGTCCGCTGCGATCTGTGTCTTGACAGCGACTCCGAGCAATGGCGTTGCGGGAAGACAGGGCAAAATTAAACTGCTTCTTCTTCCCTCCGTTCCGCCTTCCTGCGTGTTGGGAATTGGCACCGGAGATTGCCCAAATCTGTGCAATCGGTCTGGATGATTGATTTTCGGCTCTGTCTGAAGAATGATGAATCCAAGTTACGCTCTTGCTAATTCCTCCGAAACTTCAACAGCTGACACCTTAATGATCACGAATTGGTCTTAGACCGCAGAACTTTGCCCAAATGAAATGACTGAGATATCACTTCCAAATCCGCGATAATTCGGATGATATTTCACACCCTCAAAATCGCTTATCCATGGGAGTTAACGTTCCCAAAGATAGTCTGAGAATTTGCAAACCAATGGCTACAAATCGCTCCAATGGAATAGAAATTGAATCCACCAAATTTACCTGCCTCCAAAAGGAACCCTATGCCCTCTATTTATCTCTTTGTCGGGAAGTTTCTGGAAATTATCCGGAATCATCTTGCACTACAAATATTAACTTTATAAAATTAAATAATAAACTTTATAAAGTTAGAATACAACTTTTATTTAATATTCAAATGAGTAGGCCCCGCTTTCTTATTTGGAAGACAAAATCGACCCTCTTCACATAATTATTTGCCTACGAGAGTCAATAATAGGCAAATCCTCTGTTATAATTACGTTGCTAAGAGAGGGACATGACAATCTTCCCCATCCTCCCCCTCATCCTACTCTGCCTAAGACTTCGCATATGGTACTGGTACTGCTAGATCTATCAAAGGCCTCGTACAATGTTGTGGAAACCATCTATCATATGCTACCATCCTGCTTGCATCTACTATATCTGTTGCTACCCCCATATCCTTGGTTGTAACTCCTCTAGCTATGCATATGCCACCTATGTCCTGATAGGTGCTCCCCACTCTTGGACCTCTACTTTAGATTGGGAAAATAATGCTAGACTAGTCAGTACATCTTGTATTTCACCAAACTGTCTCTATACCTGCTCTGGTAGGTACATCTCTATCATCAAATGCCTAATCACTATGTGGCCTATGAGATAACACTCTTGCCTATAGTATGGTAGGTGAATATCATCGTCATCCCATCTAGGGCAATCTCTGTAAGGTCTCCAAATAAACTATGTCATAGTGTCTATCTGATGTCAGAAGTACCTTGTGTACCCTAGTGGTCCTCATGCCACTACACCCCTATAACTGTATGCATATGGCATGTCCTCCACCAACTCTCACTCTACAAGAGGCCTAAATACTGCAATGTGCTCATAGGCCTAGATCTATAACAATGTACCACCAATGCTAAATGATAGCCCACCTATGTATGCCATCTAATGCAGATAGTAATACAACATTGCCAACATACATGGGCCCCAGGCAAACATAGTACCCTCCATGATCATTTTCTCTAGAACTCAGCCCATCCAACAAAGAATCCATATCCCCACCTATTAGGTATCAATAATCCACTAACCACGCAATAGATCGTAGCTATCATCCGCTCATGGCATGCCACCAAAATGTCCCACCCGATCTTGTAATCTCAGATCCCTAGCTCTGCATCTCTACATCTGAATAAGCAGTGCAGTGATACTCATCCCGTAGCTGGGTCATGCACCGCTAACTCTCCATGAAAAAAGATCTTAAGGATGCGTCATACACCCTCTAAAGTCACAGTTGGCTCCTTTGTCAGTAGATGGAATGAACTAGTCTCTGAGTGCCATCTCTCTGTCAATGCTATCAGTAGAGCCCTATTCCACCTCACCTATGGTATGAATGTCACATGATATAAACCAAGACTAGCCAAGATCCCCTACTCACTAGCTATCATCTAGTGATGTAGCGCAAGACTCTATAGCCTATGTTCCCTCTTCTATAATAGGGGCAACTCCTCTTGCATAATCATATAACCTATGTCAACCTCCTATAGTTTTGTATCCATTTTACCCTACTTTTGACCCAAGTTTGACTTAGTTTGACTCTAGTTTGACTAAGTTTGACTTTTTCTAAATATGTTTGTCTAAGTTGACTTATGTTTTGAACTCTTTCGAGGGTTTTCAACATGTTTACCAAGTTTTGAGTCATTTTGAGCTCATTTGCATCATTTTGACCCTATCCCTATCCATCTATCAGCCTTTTTCCTCCATTTCAGCTAAGTTTGACTAGGTTTGACCTTTTCTAACCATCCTATCCTCAGTTAACCTATGTTTTCAACTCTTCCTAGGGTTTTGACCATGTGGTCCCAATTTTAGGCCATTCCAAGTCCATTTGCACCCTTTTGGGCCCTTTGCACTGTTCTTTGTCAGCATTTACCTAAGTTTGACCTACATCTGCCCTAAGTTTGACCAAATTTTGACCACTTTGACCACTTTTGATTACATTTTAACATGTTTCTCACATCCCCCTAAGGTTATGCTAATCCATCCCAAGTTTTAGGTTGATTCGGGACCATTCAAACCCCCAGAGCATCCTAGGGTGTAGTTGGAGCTCCCAACTGCACCCAGGGTGCACTTGGTCATTCATACCAAGTGCACTCAGTGCACACTTGGGCATGCCAAGTGCATCCTAGGCATAGTTGGCTATGTTTTGGGTGCAGTTGGGATGTTTGGATGCCCTAACCTGGCCTGGGACCCCTGTTTGACCTCATTTGACCCTAACACATTCCTAGATGCCTAAAAAGAAAGAAAAAGCATAAAAAAGCATGGAAAAGCATGAAAAAGCATAAAAAGTACAAAGATGACCTTGATGTACTCACTAGAGGTCCAGTGTCTACCCGTTGTTGGAAGGTATGCACTCATTTACCACGGGGTTGCTCCCTAGGTAGCTGATCCATTCTCCTTGCTCCAAAGCTCTTTTCTTCCAAAAGTGAAGGTGAAAATGACTTTCAAAACCCTCTCCAAGCCCTTTTATAGTGTTTTTCTACTTAGATGGATGTGCAAGAGGCCTTTTCTATGTTGATCGTGATGCCCTTTTGCACTTTGAAGCCCATAACTTTCATGTTTTAGCTTCAATTTTTGATCCGTCAGTTGCTATAGTTTTGTTTTCTCGTTGTCAATGAAATCAACCTATCATATGCCTATGTTAGTCAATTTCTCAAGGGGACATAAATATATACCACCATTACTAGGGCATGCTTTTATGGCTTTTTTGTTAGCATTCTTTGACAGAATGCTCTAAATCACATTGTATCAAAGAGGGGCAAAATGTAGATGCTCAAAAATGGTTCACATCTACGATTTCATCACTTCTTCATACTAATTCATCCAATTTTCTCATTCTACTAATTTTGATCTTTTGGCCAATTTGATCATATCTCAACAGTGTCTGTTATTATTCATATCCTTTTTTACATAAATTTCATGTCATTTCAAAACCATTTCAAATCAACTCAAAATCATATCAAATCAACTTAGAATCACCCAGAATCAACCATAACCAACTTGAAACATGTGATATACCATTTTTCCAATCCTAGGCATTGTTGTGGCTTTCAATGCCTTGGAAACCTATCAATCTATCAAATCTTATCAATTTGACCTTAGTACTATCATGGCTCTCAGTACTAGGTCAAACTATCATTCACATCACTTGATCTTTGAGCATGGCCTTATCAACAATTTAATAACATTGACAATGTTTGTTGATGTCATTATGATCAACCTTATCAATCAATCTCAATCCTGTAGCACTTACAATGTCAGATAAATGTTACGTATCTTTAGTTCATGTCATGTGTCCTTGGCATGTTATCAATTTCAATCAATCAATCAATTTGACCATGGCTTTGGTCTATCCATCATCATTCTAGTCAATCTCCATTATCATCACATTTCATCAAAGGATACTGTCGCACTTATCAAATCAAATTGGCCAATCACCTACTAATTTTCTCTATAGGATTAAATAACCCTTAATTTAATCTTATGTCATTACTAATTATTCTTCCTAACTAACTTCCTCAATTAATTAATTTTATTAATTAATTGGTTCATCATTCACAAACCATGAAAATTCTCAATTTCCTAAGTCATATTTTCCTCCATTAATTCTATTTTTACTAATTTCTATTTGTGTGGAATAAGAGATTTTTAATTCAAATATTCTACATAATATTGACATGTGACACATGGGCATGACACCTCGTGGATTCTCCTTTGACACTTGGCTAAGATATGTCATAATCCAATATTCTTATTCTCTTATGCACATCCATATTTGGCTTCCATTGTCATAGATTCTTGGCTTTCAGTGGGTTTGAGGTGTCATATGATGCATCATAGATTCTCTTCCCTCTTTAGCCAAGTTTGACTTCCAAGCATCATACAATCCAACATTTGGCATCTTGTTTCATATGTGTCATGGATTCTCCAAGGAATCTCTTGCCATGTTGATTATAAAATGAGCATTCTCTCTCATTTCAAGTCGCTAATTCTTAAGCATTTTCAAGTCTCTAGCTTCTTCATTTTTCACTCTTGCTCTCTCATGCTAAAAATCACATCTTCAAGTATTTTCATAGCACCATCATTATCCTAGACTTTTGCTTCCAAATTGTGTGCACTATAGGCAATTGGAGCTACATCACATGGAGAAGAAAGAAGGACATGGGAGCTACAAGTGAAAGAGGGAGTTTTGAAATTGTTTTCTTCTTTTGATTCATTTGGCTTTCATGGTAGACTAGAGGGTGTCAATATATGTTTAGTGAGTTTGTGATTTGCTCATAGTATGTTGGACATTAGCCCGTTTTCTGGTCCTACAACCTCTTTGCAAATAATGATATCACAGATCAAACATGTAATGAAGTTTCATAGTATTGCTTTGCAACAAAACTCTAAAAGAGGTGTAATGAAGTATAATTCTCTGGTAGATAGGTGTTCTAAGTGGAGAAGCACAAACAAGCACGAGGATTGTTTGACAGAATGCCTCAAGGAGATGTTGTCATGAAAAGCAATGATCTAAAGATTATCACGGAATAAACTGGGGTCAAAGCTTTATAAACTTCCAACAAATGCATGTGAAAAGATTAAAGACAAAATTTACAACCTTGCTTCCCATTCATTCCCTTTTATTGCATACATGGAATGTTTTAAACAGCTTAAAGATCACAAGATAGTAACACTCAAAGTATATGAAAACTGATGTACTGAACTTGTAGCATAAGTAAACACAAAAATAACTCGAGAAATGAGAGAAAAAGTATTAATTGAGCTGATGTGATTTTGGTCCATTTTTACTATGAGGTTCACCTTTTGAAATTGCATGGTTGGAAAAAGATTCGTTATGATAGGATAGTCACAAACATAATACAAAAATTATGTAGAAGTTAGTTTTTTAATATCAAGTTTTGTAGGAGTAGACCAAAAGTAAACTTGCCAAAAAGTAGTCATACAATAGTTTAGCGAATGATTCAATTTGAGGGACACTATTTTATATTGTGCAATTTGAATGATAGTAATCCAATAAAAATATCAAAGTAAGAGACATTGATGAGGAAGACAAGAACGGTACAAATGCAGAGTACATGAGGAATGTTCAAACACTTGGAGAAAATCCAAAGACAAATAGAAAAAACCAAAAGATAGGTATTGTGATAACAGATGTTGTGATGGTATACCTCAAAAAAGAGGGATTTCCAATCAAAACATGCAGCAAACTTTCAGGTAAAATGGAGATGGTCACAAGACAACTCAAGTTGGATTTCCAGGGCTGAGGTGAATCGATTAGGATTCCTTCTGATGCTAGAAGTAGAAAGTGTGACAACACTTTTCAATCAACTCAATGTGTTTGATGTAGCAGCTTCCTTGGAGGAAGCAAAGCAATAACACCAACACTCTCTTTGCTTGTTTCCAATTTTGATTCAACATTCAATTGTAAAATATATTACTGCATTTTGCCATGTTTTACAATCAAGTCTTGTGCTTTTAGTAGAATGTTCAAGAGGAATATTTAGATACCTTCTCCATAATTAATGAAAACTAATTCAGGTAAATCATTTGGGCTTTTGTACCTATTTCACACTAGCAGACTATCACAGTCATAGAATTGAATTTGAAGTCTATGGAAATCACTGAAGACATATGAACATTTATTAGATCAGATTGGAGTCATATTCTTTCAGATTAGATTTCATTTCATATGGCTAGTATTCTTTTTAGGTTGAAAATATAAACGTTGATGTACAAAAAATCCAAATCAGAGATATTTTTATCCCAAAACTCAAACATCTGTAACAAGTCTAGATGTTTATCACAAACCACAAATTGTTAAGACATAAGAAAAAGGCACACCCATTCTTGTATGACATTAAAATCCAATCAAAACACTGCAAAATAAAAGAACAAAAGCTCCTCTCTCTTACATTCTTCTAAAGAAACGAAACCCAAGAAAATATAAGCAAGCATAAAGGCGTGCATACCTGTACATGCTTGGCATATGAAGTATCTTCAGCAAGTACCTTATGCACATCACACCCTCCATTACTGATATTTTACAGAGCCTCTACCAAATTCTAGCCATGGTGACTCTTGAGAATTGTGCACTCTTTGCAGCTTTTGAAAATAGACTGGACTCATATTCCATCTCATCATATATAACTACCAACCAGAAATCAAACATAAAATACTAAGTAACTTTTGTTATTCAAAATGATACACAAATTACATTGTTCGCATGCAATTTATATTAACCCTAGCTTGATTTTAGCTCTTTGGCCACTCTAATGTGTCTGCTACCCGAGGAAGGTGACAAAAATAGAGTTTCAATGTTGGTGGTGTTTCACAATTGGGCAGAAGCAATTTTCTCAAGCCTAGCTGAGAGCAATTATTTGCACACTGGATTAAAATTATAAATCACAACTTACCCATGAACGTTGAATTGATGTTTAATGCTACCATGCATATATCTATTGTAGTACATTGCCTGATCAAAGAGTCAACAATTTGTTTAAAGATGATCTTTACAATTCAGGTAAAAGCACAAGGATCAAAGTTTTAATGAAAAGAAAGGTGAGTGGAGTTGGTTTTAAATTTGCAAACAAGTTTAAATGAAATTCTCCCAACCAAACTATTTACACCACATGTTTAGGGATTTAAAGGTAAGGCTCACAAAACAACGGTGGAAAAGCCCAATCGATGCAGTAGGCACAAGAATGTTCAATTTCTACAAGAAGCTGGCGTAGAGAGACATTAATCGGTCAGAATTTATTATGAAGTATAATGTGCAAAGTGGAGAAGCACGAAGAAGCGCGGGGACTGTTTGACATAATGCCTCAAAGATACGTACTCGTGCAATACGATGATCTAAAGATAATAACCGAATAAAATTGGGGAAAAGGCTTTATAAACCTCCAACAGATGCATGAGAAAAGATTAAATAAAAAATTTACAACCCTACCCAGCCGTTCCCTTTTAATGCCTAAATAGAAGCTTTTAAACAGTGTAGAGGCATCCATCAAAGCATAGGAATAACGGGACAGTAACCCTCGGAGGATTTATGGTAACACGGATCCAAACAATCACAGAAATGCAAAAGAGATGAAATTTTACGGAATGCATGGGTTTGGTGAAAAAGCTAATCCACCTGACCGAATATCCCCAACCTTGTGCAGCAGCCAAATCGAAACTCTGAATGAATTGATTTCGCCAATCGATTTAAATATTCGATTACATATATGAATAACAAATCATTTCTGAATAAACCTAGAAACCCTCCTATCTACCCTGAATCCTTAAAGACTCCTCTAGCAAACAGTGCAAAAAAGAAAGCCTAAATAAACCAGCAAAATGGCATGCATACCTGTACATGCTTGACTCTGAAGACCATCACATCTGCCATTCATTTTCGCTGCCGATCCGCAATGGAATTTGCACATCTTCCTCACGAGTATCTGTATAAATGGGTAGCAATGTTGTGGGATTTTCTTTCTCACAAAAACAGATGAAATTGAAGCAAAGATGTATGGCAATGTTAATGAAAATCCCTTTAAAAATGAAACACAACCTTTTCCCTGGTGACTCCTAATAAGAATCTCTAGGAAACATAGTGTAGTAATGATTCAGATATTCAAAATAATCGAATATAGCCGTTGTAAAAGGGAGTTGTATTTATATAACAAGTGCTGTGGTGGAGCATAAGTCTCTGCCTATTGATTAGAGTTGATAATACTTCAGAAGATTAATAATACTTCATAACAACTCTATAATAACAAAAGAAGAAAATTACATATATTAGATTGTATGACTAATGAATATAAATATAAATTTATATATCATATATATCTTTTTATTTTGATCTTAATCAAATTTTCATATAATTTACAAATGAAATAACAAAATGATATATTTATTAATGAAATTAAATTTTAATAATATGAATTGTTAATTTGAATCTTTAAATTTTATATGTTATAATCATTTAATTAGATTATATATTTTGTCATATAATATTTATTAATACATACAAAAATTATCTTAAGAAAATAGATATATATCAATTGTTATAAATATAATAATATATAATTTCAAATTTATTATATATTTTAGAAGTTAAATAAAAAACATCTCGATAATATAATTCTAAATTTTTCTTAAAAAATTGTTACACGTTATACTTATTATCATAATAAATTTAAATAAAATTTAAATATACATTATTAGATATTATATATTGTATAGCTAATTATTAGTAATGTAAAAAAGAAGGAAAAATATCATATTTATTTTGCTTACTTTGAGTATAGGCCACTTCCTCATTGTCTTAGGATTGAGATAGTTGTAAGGGAAAATAATCATTGAAAAACTTCCAAACTAAATTTTTTATTTGGTCACATATCAAATGCGCCTAAATTGAGAAACACAAATACCACATTGCAAGATTAAACCAAATTAAAATTGAAAAAAGTTGTAAGATCTTAAACTATTTTCATTAATTTAAAAAAAAAATCCAAATGTCTTGGAAAATAGAAATAACTTTTATGGCCTTTGTCATTTTTTATACTAATTTAAAGTACTAAGATCAAATATATATCAATATATAACTTTTATGTTTAAGTTGAAAATAATTAAAATAAAATATTTCTTAGAATATATATTAATATCATTGATAAAAAATTCCTTTTTCAACATGTGTAAATGAGATATTAAATTTGAAATTCTTAAATTCTTGAATTAAAATTCATAATTTAGAAACATCTTACATTCTAATACCCTCCAATTTTGTATGTAGAATGATCAATTGAAAATTTAGAAACATCTAACATAAAAATTTGTATGTGGAATGATTACTTGAAAATTTAGAAACATCTAACATAATAATTATCTCATAAAAATTTTAAAAACAAGAGATCTCATATCCATTTACATCTTGTTACGAACTCTGCAACATTCTATGTTTTCCCACTCCTTTGGTTTTTGAATTTTGATGAGTGGGAATGGCCCCCAGGGGTTGGGCCAAGTTCCAAATTCTTTCCCAGACCTACAACTTATTCTGACCTTGTTTGGGGCTGCCCAGGGGGGTGTAGATTATGATCGTCCTATTTGTCAGGTTCCGGTGGAGTTTACGGTGGCCTCTATGGAGTGTCAAGAGGATAAAACGAGTCCTAAAGTGGCTCAAGCATAGAAGGATGTGGTCCTTGGAGAAAAGATGACTCATGTCACACTGGAAGCACCCAAGGTGATCAGTGGAGACAAAGGAGTGGAAATTGTTGTTCTGGATAGCCTAGTTGACAGTGTGTCTGCCAACCTGAAACTTTGCCTGATTGGCAGGTTTGTGGCCTTCCACCCATCAATTAGGATGGTTAGGAAGTGGGTAAGTCAAAGATGGAATTTAAAGGGGAGCGTGATTATTTTGACAATGTCGGGTGGTCTTTTCTACTTTAAATTTATGGTAGTAGAAGACATGACAATAGTTGGACTCATTGAAAGAGTTGAATAGGATGGCTCCGGTATGGGTTAGAATCTCAAGACTCCCCTTGGATTTTTGGGACGAAAGGATCCTAAAATCTATTGGGAACTCCTTTGGACATTATGTTGTGGCAGACATGGTTACCCTACAGAAGTCTAGGCTACTGTTTGCAAGATTCAGTGTGAATGTTGCAATTGGTGTTTCTTTACCTAAGTCCATTGGTCTGAGCTCAAAGTGGGGTAAAAAGGTGCAACCTATTATCTATGAAAATGTGGGGCTTTTCTACCAGAAATGCTTGTCATTTGGACACTTTTTTATTGATTTCAATAAGAAGAATAAGTCGGCTAAGAAGGGGATGTTAGTAGGGGAGAAGGAAGTTGTAGTTGTTTCTTCAGAACTTGGAGAGGGAAAGGTTGTATCTTTGGAAAAAAGAGAAGGAGGGTTGGGGGAGATGGTGAAGATGGTTTCTTCACCTAGGAAGGGGCTAGAAGGGGAGGCTATTATCCACCCAAGAGAGGTGGAGATTAAAATGGCAAAGGTTTTTGAGAAGTATCGTGAACTAGGTGGGCCTTCTTGGAGGTTAAAGGAAGGTGAGATAGAGGATTTCAATGGAGAGGAGACTTTCCCCTTTTTGCAAGGCATAGAGGACCTCCTTAGCACCCCATCAAGAAACATGGTGATTGAGGAGGTTTGTGGGGGTTTGGAGGACAAAAGTAAAGTTTTGAAGAAAGGAGAAGGGAAAGACTCAGAAGGTGTGGAGGTAGCTAGAGTGTTTTGTTGGAGTGAAGATGTTTTTCTAGGTTCTAATAGGGGGGAAATAACCAGCACATCATTGGTCACACTTGAGGATGTTGAGGGGAAACGGAAAACCCAGAGAAGGTAGACAAGAGTATCAAAGAAACTTGAGGTGGAGAAAGAGTTGAAGATAGATGTGGGGAAATTTGGGAAATAGAGTGGAAGAAAGAAGTAGATGGCAAGGGAGGTGGCTAGTGGTAGGAAACCTACTTTGGAGTCTATGAAAAAAGGTAGAAAATGATCATTCTTTCATGGAATATGAGAGGGTTGAATAACCCTCAAAAATAGTTTGCCCTCAAACAGTAGTTGTCTAACATGAAAGTTGATATTCTTCTAATCTAGGAAGTTAAAATGACTATGTCTAACCTTGAATATAATGCTATTTATATTTGGCTAGGTACTAATTTTTGTTACAATGAAGTGGAGGAAGCATTAGGAGGTGTGGCCACTTTCTGGACCCAAGTGTTGGAAAAGGAAGTTTCATACATTGTTCTAAAAACTATCTTATTACTGCACATAGGAAAGATGATATGATCTGAAACGTCGTTAATGTGTATGCCCCAAACTCAAGACAAGGAAGAAGTAGTCTCTAGGAGGAGTTTTTTGTCTTCCTTTCTCATAATAAAAATACCTTCTGTATGGTAGATTTTAACTCCCCACTTTACCCCTCAAAGAAGGTTGGAGGAATGGTGGATTTTAATGAAAGTATGAAGTAATTAGTTGAATTCATCAATAAAAATGATTTAATGGATATGGAGATGTGTGGAGTGAAGTTCACTTGGTCAAACAATAAGAAGGGAGTTGACCTTATCCAAGTCAAACTTGATAGACTTTTGGTCCTGGCTAGCTAGGAGGGTCTGATTTCTTCCTCTCTCATGGGATTACCCAGGATGATCTTGGATCATGCTCCCATCCTTTTTACTTGGAAAGAGGTGTCTCAGGGGGCCTAAGACCTTTTAGAGATAAAATAATGTGCTAGTCTCATCCTTAATTTAGTGCTTGAGTAGTGGAGTGGTGGGGGATTAATGTGGAAGATATTGCAATGTACAAACTCTCTGCTAAACTGGACAATATTAGAAGGAATGTTTGACCTTGGTAGAAAAAATACTTTTGGGATATCTCTAAGACTAGGAGGTGGAAAGGAAGTTAGAAGAGCTCTAGAAATTTATGGTGGCAGGCGTAGCCTCTAAAGATATGATTTTGGAAGAGGAAAACTATAGGAAGGTTTAAAAAGATATGATGATTAGAGAGGAGACCTTCTGGAAGAAAAGATCAAGGGATTTATGGCTCAATTTGGGGGATAGGAATACTTATTTTTTCATAGGTTGGCATCCATCCATAAAAGGAGAAACACTATTGATGTTGTCAAAGATGATAATAATGTTGGGAATTAACAAGTGGGAAGTGTACTTCTGAGAGGGGGGTGAATCAAAAGTATTAAACTTTGACCATTAAAACTTTTAATTTAAAAAAAAATTGCATGCGTAAACATATAAAAGTAACATGTAAATTAAATGCATCCATATAAACACTTGATACTAGATATGATTACCTAGAAACCCTCCAATGAGAAGGTAAAACTGGGGTGGGGATGACACCCACAACTCTTCACTACGACAACAATAAAGTTCACCTATTAAGGTTACATATTTTGACCATTCTCATGATCTTCCCTATGAAAGGCCTACTCTGTTAAAAGCTTACAAGGATTTTTAGATCCTACCCTATTAAAGGATTTTAACATTCTATCAGAAGTGTACCTGGCTAAAGGATTCACAAAACATTCACTTGGAATGTCACCCTATTAAAGGCTTTATATAATGGCTATTAAACCAACCTATCTCCATAGGATTTCATTCTTCTAATACAATTTTTAGAAAGTATAGTAGAATGTTTGACCTAATTACTTGCAATCTGCTAATACTAATTTCAGATTCTTGTTCTATCCAATATGATCCTCATTGATCTGGTATAAAACTATTATGATCTTGATTCACTGTTCTACTAATTGATACTGCAATGTCATCCTTCTTCTAAATCAATACTTCTTCTATGTCCTTGTTATGCTCTGTTTTGCTCCTTCTCTATTTATTTTATTATTCCCCTCTTTTATTTAAGCTCTTAGCTCCCTCTTTTACATGTTTCCCTTGTAGTTTTAAGTGTCCTTCTGGCTTTTCAATTTCTCGTAATGTGCCTTTAACTTCTCCTTTTGTTTAATTTCTCCCCCTTATCAACAATATCTCTCCCTTTTTTGACACGTATGTCAAAGGGTCTTAGACACTGACTGAATACTTAGCTAAGAAGTTATTATTTACTTCCATTACAATTCTCAGAGCAGCATCCTAGTGTTGTATTGCAACTTCTAGGGATTTATCTTGAATGGTTGTCTCTACTACAAGGTAAACTAAGCCATCTATTGTAGAAAGATTGGAATCTTTCTTTATTACATTTTCTGCATGGGCTAGTTCCTTCTGCAAAATTTCCATGTGAGGGGTGAGGGAGGCTTGTATCTGTACCAATTTGGCTCTTGTGTTAGCCTCTTCTACTATTAATACAACTAATTCCTTTTGAGTGTGAAGTGTTGTATTAAAGTGCTTCTCACTTTGAGTTAGATCTTTGGGTATTTTCATACTTGGTATCTTCAAGTTCCTCTCCAAGCTCATGATTCTCTAGCTAGTCTCCTATGTGAAGATGGAAGGATCACACAATTTTGAGTACAATGAGAATATGTTCTCAAGTACTTGCTGCACCTTTTCAATTTTCTTTGCCAGTTCTACTTGAGATAGTGTTATCTCACTAGATATTCTTTCATTTACCTTTGTTTGAAACTTTTTTTCTAACCATTCCATCAACTTGGCATTGTATCATGTTCTTCACTTTGCACCTAGTCCACTATGTTTGAAAGTTGCTCCATTATGGGCTTTGTTTCATTAGGTGTTTACAAGCTAAAAGCATCTAAAAATATGTCCTTTATTTCAATCAATGCTTGCCTCTATTTATACTCACTCCTAAGTATCTCTTGCTTCTTTTTCATCTCTAGTGCCTCTTACACTTCATTGATTTGATCAATGTTCATAGTTTCATAGTCATACTTAGGAATGATTGTTTCTTCATCTAGTACAAGGTCTCTATAGTGAATTACCCTTGCAACCTTTGTAGAGCTTGAGCCTAGTGCTGATATTTGAAGTGGTACTACTTCAGTGCTTGGCTTTTGTTGCATTTTTGTTGGAGTCCCAAAGGTTGGTAGATTAACCAAAGTTTGAATTGCTGCTTGCTCCTTTTCCTTGGGGGTCTCCTTCTCCTCCTTTGATCTTCCTTGATCACTTATTATTATCTGAGGTGGTGCATCTTGTGCTTATGCAGTAGGAATAGAGGTATCCATCTGTCCTATTTTATCCTTTGTTGGCTCCTTGGCAATTGTAGTGACTATGACTATGGAGTCAACCTTGGCTGATGTATCTTGTACAACTTGCTCTTTAGGTTGTCCACTTATAGTTGTAGGGATGACTAAAGATGTTTCTTGTGTTCCCATCTTATCCCTAGTTAATTCAGCTACTACTTTTTGCAATTCATCTACACTGACCAACACTAGATTGCTGCATAATTGGGCTCGTAGTGTTGTTTGGTCAAGGATCTTTTTGAGATCCTCTATAGTCAATGGATTTATATTCTAACTAAAATTGTCAAGAACATCCTTTACTTTTATGGTTTTTGTAGGTGTAAAAGTGTCATGTGGAGGACTTGGAGGTGGTAGTTGTGTGTCTTGCACACTCTATTTTATTTACTGCTCTTCAATAGTTGTCATATCATCCTTTTGTGTTTCCTTGTCCACTGTATTTGGCTTTTCTTTCTCTCCTTCACCTTCCTTTTCATTTTCATCCTCCTCTCCATTATTTCTCCTTTCAAAGGGATCTTCTTCTCCTTCTTTTACAATTGTGAGGCCATAGATTAATTTCCACATTTGTGTGGACTTTTTCACAACATCCTCAATCTTATTCTAGAGGATACTAAATGCTCTATATTTAGGTGCAAATTTGCTCCCAAGCTTCTTATTTTCCTTGCTTATTTGTCATTTAGTGAGCTTAGGCATTACTCGAGCCAATGTTGACTCTCTTATTTCTTTCTCCATATTAAGGTAGTAATGCCATTTATTTTCAACAACAGAATATAACTCCTTAGGCATTGAATTGTCAAGCTCAAGTGGAGTGTTCTTGAACTTGGCCATCATAGTGTAGATAGATTCTTCAACTATATTCTATTCTTCTCTACTCAATTTATTAAAATCAATGCCTTTTAAACTAGATAAGTCTGCATTATCTCTAATGTTATCACATACATTTTCTAAATCAGACTTGGTAGTGTGACTTACCACTCTAAATTGGTCATTTTCATTAGATTCAATCCTTTCCTCATCTGATTTAGGAGGTGCAACATACTTTCTTCTCAGCTTCTTCTTAGTTGGACCTTCTTTCTCAATATCCTTCTTGTTTTCCTACTCCTTAGCCTCCTTTGTTGTAGCTCTTGTACTTGCCCTTGTAGTAGATTTTGTTGGGCTTGGCTTGGCTATCTTCTTGCCTTTGGGCTGAGCTGCAGGCTATTTTTGAGCTTTCCTTTTCTTTGGCTCTGGCTTGATAGGTGTTTCCTTGGCTTGTTCTTCTTCCTCAAAACCTTCTTCTTCTTTGACATCTTCACCCATGCCTTTTGTTAAGGCAAGTGGCCCTTGGCCCTGTTCTTCTTTTTCTTCTTCATCTTCTTCTTCTGCTTCAACAGTCCCTTCACCAAATTTGGCCTTTAGTTTCTTAACAATTTGTCCTTCTTCTTTAGGGTTGAAGTAGTCTTCAACTCCATCTCTACCTTGGATTTCACAATGTTAATTTCATAAACAAGTGGCCTTAGCCATCTTACCCTTGGTACTACTACTTGGATGTATCTATAATCAATGTCAACCAAGAAAAAAATATCATTTATATGTTGATCTACTAGAGATATTGGTATTCTCAACCTTTGCTTCATAGACTTCTTAAAGTCTTCAAAATAGCTTGTCATTAATGTTTCAAAATTGGCTCCCATCTACTCTATACACTCATTAACTTGTATTGCTATAGACCTATTTGTTTTCCAACTTATTTTACCAAAAGAGGGGAATTCATTTTGAACATAGAAAAATATGTTGGATACAATTGTTAATTGTGTATTGTCTTTGATGTTACACAAATGTCATATTAGCCATCAAACAGAGTCTACCGAGCTCAGATGGTTAGCAAAGCAATTTATAGTGACTACCAAGCATTCCTGAACATTACTCAATAAGTTAGCCTTTACCGAGCTCACTCGGTAAGCAAAGGAAAATTAGTTTTTACCGAGCTCACTCGGTAAACAAAGGAAAAGTTATCTTTTACCGAGCTAACTCGGTAAGTGAAGAAAAGTTATCTTTTACCAAGCTCACTCGGTAAACAAAGGAAGGTTAGTATTTACCGAGTTAACTTGGTCTCCGAAGGAAGTTGCAAATTTTGTAGTGTTTATCAAGCTTCACTTGGTTAACATGGGGAAACCATTTTATGATTCTAAAGAATTAAGTTTAATTGTTTTGTGTAGCCAACTGATTTATGTTTTTTTAGTTGTTGTAAACTTGTAATTGAGCCTACTTGACAATCTGTAAGGTATATATGAAAGGTCAAGTTGTGAATTCAATGTATGAAGAAGTGTGTGGATGCATAAAAGTGCGAATGTATAAGCAATTACATGAGCGAATGTTGAGGAAGAATCTATCATCCCTATGAAGCTGCAAAGTTGCATTCGATCAGTAAGGATTTAATGAAGCAAAACAGAGATCTGTATTCAGCAAAGATAAGTTGCATATATCTTAGATCACTTCATTGTTTCTTTCTAATAATTGTAACAGTGATTCAAAATCTCTTAACAGAGTTGGTTTGACAGCCATTTTGTAAATCCTCTAACAAGGTGACAATTCAGTTGAATTGTTTTAAAGACCTCTCACAAGGCCACTTCTAACAAGGTGATCAAATCCTCTAACAGGGTCACACCTAACAGTGTGTTTTGTAACCTTTAACAGGGTTGGCTCATAACAGGGCTCACTTCAGAAGAGTGAAAATTGGTAACTAGTTACTTAGTGGTTTTTCTCAAATTGGGTTTCCACGTTAAATCTGGTGTCTCTTGTGTTCATGTTATTTCTTTATGCATGCATGTTAATCACTTTAAATGCTTAATAAAGTTAATAGAACATCTATCAAGTTTCAACATTTATTTGTGTGGTTACCAAGTGACAGCAGCAGCTGTATTTTAAGACATCTAAGGATTTGTATGAATAATTTTTGTGGTAATTGATTCACCCCTCCCCTCTCAGTTACTCCATTTCTATTTCCAACAAAATATACATATCAAAATTGATCGAAACTTACACTGAGCACTCTTGGATCTCCTTATTGCTCCTAATTTTTCCATAATCTATTGTAGTTGCAGCTTTGCTAGAACATATGTATGATCCTTCTCGACAAGTTTGTATCCTATGTCAACTGCAATGCATGGGACACTATTTAGTCGGCTTGACTAGTAGAATTTATGGGATATTATTCTAACAACAAATTCTACAAGTGGATCTATGATTGTGTCTATTGTCATGCCTCTTTTGTTCTACTTAGCCCCAGTGTTCTTCTCTATAGCTTCCTTTGAATCACTCCTTAGGGTCTTTTGCCATTCTAGGGTTGGGTACCATGTTACTCTATGTATGATTCTCTTTGAAAACCTTATAGTTCCACCCTCCAACCATAAGCATCCATCATGAATTCTGCTCAACACTACCCTTATCCATTCAGTTTTGAAAGCTGCGAGGAAATCTAGGGCATGGGTTAAGCCCTTTCTCTCAACATTATGGAATTCCTCCTTTAATACCCTATTTTCACAATTTTTTTCATAAGGTTACCTAATCTCCATGTCACCTATTGCTCCAACTTTGCAATTGTAACATTTTCTAACATCTTACACCATAACAACCTTTGGTGGGATAATAGATAAAGCACCAACAGGGTCATTTTTATAAGCGACTTTAGGAATTGGTCTAAAATCTAGTTATTTTACTTTATTTCTAACCAACTGAACCTCAAACAGTTCCTTATCCTTGGGGTTTCTAGAGCTAGATGCCATTTCTAAAAACTAGGGTTTCAAAATATAGAAATTTCGTAACTGCATAACTTAGCACTTAAGTAAATACCTTAGACCATTGAAACAATGTCGAATCTTTGCAAAAACATCAATCTCTACTTTGAAATCATTTCTATGCTCTTCTTGCTCTCACTTTGTGTTCACAATGATAAGAAATGATAAAAAACTCAACCTTATACCCTTTATTACATAGCATTTAATGCTTAGTGCATGTACAACTATCCACTCATCTTCTAATGCAATTTTGCTTTACTTGGCCTCCATTGATTTTCCAACACTTGGCATCCACTAGAGTTTCCCTTACTCAGCTTCAATAAGAATTTTCCTTTTACTCGGCAACCACTACACACTCGGCTCACACAAACTTGGCATACACTAGGATTTCACTTGGCATCTGAGGGCAACTTTCCTTACTAGGCAGCATTGTGAAAACTTTTGAAGTCTTAACCTTGCATCTTTATTCATGTTGATCTAACCTTTTCAATGCTAACTCATTCTAGGAACTGATGTATGATAAAGCATTTAAATATTAGTCTCACATACCTTCTTGCTTAGTTTGATGAAGTATGACCACTTAACCCTTTAGGTGAAGTGATCCCTTCATTTGGTTTGTTGTATCCATCTTTCTTCTTCCATGTTTTATTCACCTCTCCTCTAATATGCTCAACATCCACCTTACCTTTTTCTTTTTTTTAGTCAGACTTAGGTGCCTTTGTCCTTGTTAGGCAGTGCTTGCTAATGTGACCAGTCTTCAAACAACTAAAACATGTATTTTTGCTCAACCATCTATTGTAGCTTCCACTAAAATGTATTCTTATGCAATTTTCAGGCATGTGTCCATACTCTTGACAGTAGTGACAGTTGTGTCTTGTATTGTAATCTCAATTATAGGAACTTTCATGGCTTCTTCCCTTGTTTGATGACCATGTGGGCTTGGATTTACATTCAAAGGCTTTATATCCATACTTCTAACAATTGTAGTAGCGTCCTTCAAATCTTGGTGCATGCACTATCTTTGTTCTGCATTCATGTGTCTGATGACCTTGTTTGTTGCACTTGAAACAATATATCATATTCTTTGGCTTAGCATTCTGACTACCATTCTTATTCTTGCAAACATTAGTTGTATTTCCTTTCTTACCACAAAAATGACAAGTGGGTTTGGAGTTCTTAACTTTCTTTTGTTCAGCAATTTTGGATGACTCACCTTCCTCAGTACTTGTATAGCCCAAACTTGATGTGTCTTTACTAGATCTAGGGGATTTCAATAGTTGCTCAAAGTACTTGATGGCTTTATTTGGCTTTTTGAAGCTTTCAACGCATTCCTTCTCTCTTTTTAGGTCATTTTTTAGTTGCTCATTTTGCAACTTTAATATGCTTATTTCAATGTCTTTGACATTCAATTCATGATGGGAATTCATCATTTGGCTCAAGGTATCCAACTGCATGTTTGAGATCCTAGAAAACTCTATTAAATTTTCTTCCAATCTGTTTGACAAAATTATTTCATCTTCTTCAATCATGCCCTTATCCTTAATGACTTTCTTCTTTTGTTCAATTACTTCACATAGTAGTATTGCCTATGATTCTTGCTCCAACTTGAGATTTCTAATCTCTTCAACTTATGCTCTATTCTTATCCATGAGATCTGCAATTATTGCATCAAACTCACATGAGTTACCATCTACAAATATCTTTGTGGTGTCAATCTCCTTGTATTGAGTGTCATTCTCAGCTATGGCAATCTCTTTCCTTCTCTTTAGCGAACTCCTCAAGGCATTTCTGGCTTCATCCAATTGTTGCAGTAGGAGGTGTATCTCAATCTCTTGATTCTCAATGGTTTTTCCCAACTTGTAGACTTCCATCTCAAGGTCTTTTCTCCAAGCTATAAGGCTTGTCCTAATGAGAACTAGGCTTTGATACCAATTGTTGGAAATTAACAAGTGGGAAGTGTACTTCTAAGGGGGGGTGAATTAGAAGTATTAAACTTTGACCAATAAAACTTTTAACTTAAAATTTTTTTGCATGCATGAACATATAAAAGTAACATGTAAAGTAAATGCATCCATATAAATACTTGACACTAAATATGATTACCCTGACACCCTCCAATGAGAAGGTAAAATTGGGGTGGGGATGACATCCACAATTCTTCACTACTACATCAATAAAGTTCACCTATTACATATTTTGACCATTCTCATGATCTTTCCTATGAAAGGCCTACTCTGTTAAAAGCTTACAAGGATTGTTAGATCCTATCCCATTAAAGGATTTTAACACTCTATCAGAAGTGTACCTGGCTAAAGGATTTATAAAACATTTACTTGGAATGTCACCATGTTAAAGGCTTTATATAATGGCTATTAACCAACCTATCTCCATAGGATTTCATTCTTCTAATACAATTGTTAGATAGTATAGTAGAATTTTTGACCTAATTACTTGCAATCTACTAATGCTGATTTTAGATCCTTTTTCTATTCAATTTGATCCTCACTGATCTGGTATGAAACTGTTGTGATCTTGATTCACTATTCTACTAACTGATACTACAATGCTGTCCTTCTTCTAAGTCAATTCACCCCTTTCTCTTCCTTCAAACTTTGCTAGTATTCTCTCCTTGCATGCATTCTCTTCTTGCATACTCTCTCATACATTACTGAATTATGGGGTTTCAACCTCCTTAAAAAGGTTTTGTGACTTAGGGTTAGGTATGAATCTATGATTGAGATTTATATATCTTTCTTGCTCAAATCTTTCCATTCTGATTGATTGCATGTTGATTGCATAGGGAATCAAATAGATTTGATATTATTTTTTAATCCTTCGAGATTTATCCATATGTCAGCTTAAAAATGGTTTACATCTTAGTTTGTGAGGGCACAAACTTTTATGTTGATTCTGTGTTGCTCAACACTTACTGGTTACTAATGCTCAACAAATATTGAATTCTGTCTTGCTTGGCACTTAAACTTTTCTCGACATCTATTAGTCACTTAGCATCTAAAACTTGCTCAACATTGTCTATTTGCTCAACATCTGAATGACTTGACACTTGATGAATTTCTAGCTCCACACATATTGTGACTGGCATCTAAATTATACTTAGAATCAACTTAGAAAATTTCTTAAGTGTGTTGACACTCAATTGTCAAAACCAATCTGAGATCAACAAATAATGTGAAGCTTACAAAAACTGAAGAGATAGGAATTTGGGCTGCTACTTTCTTCAAGAACTCTTATAAAGAGGACCATAGAAATGTCAAGGAGGAGGGTAGATGATGGCTGATTAATTCCATACCCATAGTGATCTCGATGGAGGAGAATGAGGAACTAACATAGTTGGTCACTAAGGAGAGAAAGTTTGCAGAGTTGATTTCTCTATGAAATCCTATAAATCCCTGGGCACTGACAATTTCCCCTCAGCTTTCTTCCAGCACCTTTGGGAAATGATTAAAATGGATCTACTCTAGGTTGTTTGTGACTTTTTCAGAATTGGGAAGCTTCTCAAGCAACTCAATGAAATTCTTATTGTCGAGATCCCTAAGGTTAAGAACTCGAGGGCCCTCTTTGATTTTAGGTCAATTAACCTTTATAACACTTCTTATAAGTTTTTTTTCTAAAATTATGGTGAACATGTCAAAATAGTTGCTACATAAATTTATTAGGAAAACCTAGAATGGGTTTGTTCTGGGACATCAAATCCTTGATGCGTCCATAACTACTCATGAGGTGCTTCACTCTATGGATAAGAGTTGTAATTTGAGTATGGCTTTGAAACTTGATATCACAAAAGCTTATGATAGGATCAACTTGACCTTCCTGAATGAAGTTATTGTTAAAATTGGTTTTAGTTAGAAGGTTATAAGGATGGTTAAATCAATGATAGAGACTATAAATTATTTATTTTTGGTGAATGGTTCACCTTGGGGGAACTTTGGGGTGGAGAGGGGTCTAAGATAAGGGGACCTTGTCTCTCCTTACCTTTTTATTATGGTGGCAAAAGTGTTGGGTAGGGCTTTCCTGATAAATATGGAAGGGGAGGAGATCAAAGGTATTAAGCTTGCTTCCACACTTTTTTCGAAGGTGATACAAAATTTTGTGGATGACACTTTCCTAAGATGTGAATCCTCTGTGGGGAAAGCTAAGGCTTGGAAATTTTTCTTGGAGGTTTATGCGTTCAATGCAGGATAGAAAATTAATTTGGATAAAAGCAAGGTGTTCTTCTTTAACACTCTTCTAGATATTCAGTGGAGGATCTTAAATATTTTGAGCTGTAATATTCCCTAGCTCCTTGATATGTATTTGGGGCTCCCTTTGACTGTGAAAGATGTAAGCAATAACTTTTGGAATACCATCCTAGAAAAATGGAAAAGAAGTTGATCGAGTCAAAAGGTAAAACCTTGAGTAGTGCAGGTAAGCTTCAACTTTTGATTTCATCCCTTCAAGGCATTCCTCTATACTTCATCTCTTTATTCAAAATCACTCAGAACATTATGGATAAATTGGAGAAAATCCAAAGAAATTTCCTTTGGTTAGGAGGAAGTGAGAAGAATAGGTTAAGCTTGGTTAGCTAGGACACTATTTGTAAACCTAAGAGTAGAGGAGCCTTAGGAGTTAGAAGGATATCTAATTTGAATAATGTGCTCCTCATGAAGGTGGGGTGGAATCTAATGAAGGAGGAGTCCAATTGGTGTAAACTTTTGAAAGCCAAGTATTTGGAAAATTCAAATTTCTCTCACTGCATCTGGAGAAATCATCTTCCTATGGGATCTAAGGTTTGGGGTAATATACAGGGAAACAAAAGTCTTTTGAGAGAAGGTGTGTGGTGGTTGGTGGGTGATGACAATCAGGTTAATTTTTGGGAGGATACATGGCTTGCTAAAAAACCTCTTACCAAAATGAAGTATGGGTCCCTTCAAGATCACCTACAAGAGTAGGTGGAAAATAAGGTTGTCAATTTTATTGAACCGCAGAGGAAGTGGAAAAAGGTTGAATTGTAATAGAACACCTTCGATGATGGGGAGCTAATTAAGGAGCTAAATAGCCTACTTGAAGGTTATGGATTCTCAAGAGCAGCCCAGAAGAATATGTTTATATGGAAGGCTACCTCAACGAGGGAGTTCTCTATCAGGTTTTCTTACAAATTAATGTTTGAAAATCCTTAGAGCCTAATTACTGGGGGAATATCTAGTTCAACTATTTGATCCCAAAGATTAATATTTTTTGGTGGACCACCATCCATGGGAAAATCTTCACTTTTGATAATTTCATGAAAAGGTGATTCCAATTATCTAATAGATGCTATTTATGTAAGAGAGCATAGAAGAATATTACCCATATGTTCCTTGATTGTAATTATGCTTCTAATGTATGGGGGAGGCTATTACATAAATTGGATTCAAATTGGGTGTTTAATATGGGAATTGAGCAATTTTTTGAGAGTTAGCAAGGCCCTTTTACCCACCCCCTCCTTGCCCAAATGTGGAAGGCGATCCCCCCCCGTGTCTACTCAGGTATCTAGAAGGAGATAAATAATAGGGCATTTAGGAATGAAGAGAGAAGTGAGGAAGTTGTTGCAAACATGATCTACAAACTTCTGGTTGAAAATATGAAGAGTTATAAGTGGAGGAAATTGGCAATCCCCCCTAATCAACTAGAAATTAGGATCACCAAGAGCTAGAGTTTGGAAGAGGGGATCATAGAGATTGATAATTCTAATCTATTGGCAAGGAAAAGGACACGATGGAAACCCCTGAGAGAGAATTGGGTTAAGCTCAAATTTGATGGTGCTACTAGAAAGGAGGGATCAGTTGGTGGAGGTATAGTCAGAGATGGTGATGGCAGGATGCTCTTGGCCTATACTAGACATCTATGAAAAGCATCCAACAATATTGCAGAAGCTATGGCTCTATTCTAGGGTCTAAAAATGTTGATCAGTGTTGGATGGGAAAATGTAGAGATTGAAGGTGACTCAAAAATTATTATTGAAATTTTAAAAGGTATCATGAATGAAGGTTGGGAAATTAAACAAATTATAGAAGATGTTAGACAATAACTAATTACTTTAAAAAGATATGAATTGCATCATATTTTTTGAGAGGGAAATGGGGTGGCTAATGGAATGGTAGCACTAGGTCTAAATGTGAAGGACCTTTACTGTTGGAGGGAATTTAAAGCCTTACCAAACAGGTAAGAGTTTTAGTGAATAAAGAATTTAAACATGACTAAGTCTACCTGGAGGATCTTTTTAAATTATAGTGACTCGCTCATGAGTCGGCAAAAGAGGTAGAGTCATTATGGACAAATGGCAAGGAATGGTGGAAAAGGTACTTGTGATAGTAAATTCACATGGTCCAAAAAGGAAAGAATATCAAAGTTTGAGATGAGTGACTTTTTAATAAATTTTTTATGTGTGTCTTCATACTTCATGATGAGAAAAATTTCAAATTTTAAATGGTTTGGACTTATTGGGAATGATGGAAAAGACTAGTGTAGGGATAGACGTGGTCAACACATGACAAATATGTCTAGATGGGATGCAACTATTATTAAAAATAAAGGCCTTTATGAATGCTTAAGGCCCATGATTTTTATGTCTAAGTGTGACTGCATTCTAAGTAATTGCCTCTGGGTTTGGGAGAAGGAGAAATTTTTAGGGAAAATTATAGAGATGGGGGTGATCTTGTGCAAATTGAGCATTCTATGATTGAGGATAGTGTTAGGAAGTTGTTGGTTTGGTACATGTTGAAGAAGGGAGGATTTATCCCATTCATGGAGGCACTAAACAGGTATGATGAGAGTTGTTCCCTACAGTTTCTTAATTGGGAGGATAGAAGAGTCATGATTAATAGTATCTTGTTTCATATTTTAGAGGAAGTTATCTCTCTAGTGACAAGACTAAGGGTGGTTGATGAAGTGAGTTTGAATCATTTCTTCATGGAAGGTGAGGAACCTATTTTCCATAGAGGAGGGTTTATGAGGGAGAAGAGCCCAGAGCCTTGGAATGAAGTTTGCCTAGTGTTGATGAAATACTTAACACTTGAAGGGAGGTATGGTATCTGTTATTATTACCATTTCCCTCTTCTAAACCATTTTTGCCACTATGATTTTATTTCCATTTGGTTCTTTCTATTACATGATTTAGTTGATACGGTTGTCAATGTTAAGGAAAAAATGAGGAAAAGGGTTAATTATACCATTCTACATCAAGGGTCAATGTTTTGTCTCTATCAATTCCACCTTGCATTGGTCCCCCCTAGGATTGTTGAGATTGATATCCCTACTCCCTCAAACCCTATCCCCAACAAGTCCCTCTTAGGATAATGGGCCTCAAAGCCCCTACCCCACAACCTTTGCCTAGTGGGTCCCCTGTTGAGATGAAGCCCTCCCTGCAAGGCAAAAAAGTGAAGCTAGAAAATGGAAAAGAGAAGGAACAAGAGGAATCGAAAGATGAGGGGAGAGGTGGTAGGAGGAGGTCAGGGAGGATTGTAAAATCCAATGCAAAAAGGAAACTGAGATTTGGGGCCTCATAGGAGGAGGATTCAGATTCGGAGGAGATGGGCCACCCTAACTAAAGGATTAAAGAGAAGGCTTTTAATGTTGGTGGGAGGAATATGGAGGAGGAGGAAGTGGAGTTTTTGATTCCTCAAGATCTAGCTCGAGATATGTGATTAAAGAGAGGAAAGAGATGAAGCATGTTTCAGCCTCCATTGGGTTTAGATGTGTGGACCTAACTCATGACTAGTTCCCTGAGACTATGGATAGAGTGCCCTCCCCTATTACGATTTGTTTTCCTACAAGGATTTATTCAAAAGATAATATTATACCTAACCCGCCAATTGTGCAAGATGTCACCAAGGTGCAGGTGGATGGCTACCATTGCAGTAAGCCAAAGATCACTAAGGAGGTCTAGAAGACGATTGGCAATGAGTTGTGGGAGAGAATCTACACCTTGGAGGAAAGAATGTGTCTCTTGACTAAATTAACTGTCAAGGTGATGCATGCTACTACTACCATGTTACATCTGCTAAAGGACTAGGAGGGCAATCTGACTAATGAGGACTCTAGGATGTTGTTTGACTTCCTTGCAAAAGACTGGGCAAAAATCCTCTTGAGGGAGAAGGATACCAAGAAGCCTTAGGGCCCTTTCCTCTTGACTCTCTATGTTTTTATTTTGTTGGTTGTTGGTTGGGTTTAAGGCAATTGTGCCTTTGTTTTTATGCTTTCTTAGTCTTAGTAGTTCTAGTACAAGTAGTAGTTGTTTAATGCTTGTTGATACTTTTATCTTCGTGCTTCCAAACAATGTTTTTGTGTTAAAAGTGGTAGGGAGTTGATGGGGACACAACCCAAGAACAGAATGGAACCAACAAAAAGGGAAAATATATTAACTGAGAAAATAAGCTAGTACAAATAATACAGAGAAAATAAACTTTAGAACATGCCCTAAGGGCTTACAATAGCATAAATCTGGAGAATATTTCTCCTTATAGCACCTCCTCTCAAACTCCACCCCAAACTTCCTTTTACAATGCCAGAAATCTCCTTAAATAGACCCCAGAGGGTTAAGGACTAGGAGTACATTCTAGAAAGTGCTAGTAGGCATCCACCGACAAAATAGAAGGTTCCAGAAGCTGCGTTAGAAGTCGGTGCAAATCTAGAAGAATCTAGAAACGGAAGCCGATCTTCCGGGAGGCATAACTTTTGAACCGTAGTCCGATTGACGAACCGTTTACATTTTCAAAAAGCTCTCGAAGCGCTCTATAGCCCTATGGATTATCTTCGCTCGTCCCCCATTTTTCAACCCTTTTTGAGGTCATTTAATGCCCCAAACCTAACTTTGAAGCATTCTTAGGAGGTCTCCAAAACTCGAAAAACTACAATAACTTTCAAACCATGGGGCCTATTGACCTGATTCTTTTTTTGGAATGCTCTAAATCATGATTACATTCATCTGGCCAATTCACACCTTCTAGTTTATCGAAATGATGGCCCAAATACATGCTCCTATTTTTTTGGGATTTTCAAATGCACTGATAGTTGAACTATGAGAGTTGGAACCTTTATTTGGGCCAAATGGGTATCCAAAAATGTAAAGACATGAAACAGAAACTAAGTTTAAGTACTTTTTTTTGGGTGACACAAGATTGCCCTTATACCTCTAGATGCTCCTGCATCAGGAGTAGTTTTGGTTGGTAGTAATCTATTGGTGGTGTACTAGTTTTTATGTTTTATGGGCCAACCCCTTGTTTTGGCTACTTTTTAATCCAAAAATAATTAGAAAAAATTGGATTATAGGGTCATGTTGGAATTACTTTAGAATAACTAAGAGGTGGGGGGGGGGGGGGGGGGGGTTGAATCAATTATCCAAGGTCCAGATGTATAAATAAAACTTTTCACAACTCAGTGAACCCATAAAACATTCATACCCATGCATGCATCCATTGTGTATTTACTAAAAATTGTATGTTACAGTCAAATCAATTTGCAGAAGTGTAAAGCATGAAAAACAACACATTCATCAGCACACTTGACATAATGATTTATATAGAAACCCAATTTGGGAAAAATCATCAATAACATGTTACTACTTTCTCACTCTTTTGAAGTGATGCCATGTGAAAGGCCAACCCTGTTAAAGGTTATAATACACATTGTTAAATATGACCCAGTTAAGGGATTTCAATCACCCTATTAGAAGTGAGTTGTGTTAGAGGACTTTAGGCCGTTCACTTAGAATGCCACCCTATTAAAAAATTTCTAATGACTTTTAGGTAAACCTTACTCCAAAGAATTTACCCTTGACTAATACAATTTAGACAATCTTGGCTTAGGTCTTGTTTCTACACTTTGTCTTTTAGCTTTAGAGTCATTGTGTACATCTCTGTCAAGTATCTCAACATCTCTTTCATGTATACTAATCTCAAAATTAGAATGTGCATCTTTTTCATTTTGCAACTTGACATCTGAATGTAGCTCGGTTCCTAAATAAAACCCGACATTCACAGAATGTGACTTGACAGTTATTGATACTTTTTGTTGATTTGTAACTTGATTTGCATCATCTTCTTTAGTAGAAATTCCTTCATAAAAGTATACAAATCATTTTTATTCTTCTGGTTCTTTCATAGGTTCAGCTCATGTACCTCTGTAAATTCACATTTGCACTTTCGACAATTTATTTAGTGTTAGTATTTAAATACTTATAAGATTTGCTTCTTGTGGAGTATCCAAGGAATATACCTTCTTCACTTTTTGCATCAAACTTTCCATTCCTAACATCTTTAAGAATGTACCATTTACTTCCAAATACCTTAAAGTATTTTACATTGGGTTTATATCCATACCATAGTTCAAAAGGTGTTGAATGAGTATCTTTCTTAGTTTGCAAACAGTTCAAGGTATATAAAGTAGTACTTACAAATTCTATCTAGTATTTAAGAGAAACATTCATCTTCATTATAAGTGTTTTGGCATAGTCCATTATAGACCCGTTTCTCCTTTCAGCAATCCCATTTTGTGGAGGGGTCCTTGGTGCAGATCTCTATCTTTTGATTCCTCTATCATTACATAACATCTCAAACTCATTTGAAGTGAATTCTCCTCCTTTGATCTCAAGCATTTCAAATTCTTACCTATCTCTTTCTCAACTCTTGCCAAATACTACTTAAACATTTGAAAAGCATCATATTTCTATTTCAGAAACATAACTGACATCATCCTAGAGTAATCATCAACAAATAACATTATGTACTTATCCCTTCTATAGCTTTGCACTTCAATTGGTCCACATAATTTAGTATGAATAATCTCTAGTATTTCTTTAGAGGTATAAACTTTACTCTTAAAGCTTGACTTTGACATTTTGCCTAGCTGACATTGTTTGCACACTATATTATCAGGTTTCTTCAACTTAGGCAATCCTCTAACTTTCTTCATGTTATTGATCCTAACCAAGTTATCAAAATTAATATGACATAATCTCTTGAGCCAAAGCCATACATAATCAAATTTTGCAACAAAACAAGTAGCATCCTCTATATCCAGATAGAATAGATTGCTTCTAGTTTGATCACCTTTTCCAATTAGCTTCCCATTTGTGTCATATATCTTAGCAGTTTTGTTTCCAAATTCAACCCTGCATCCCAGGTTATTCAATTGTGACATACTTAACAAGTTATAATTAATAATTTAGTCCTTCAAAATACTAAGCATTGTCACATGAAATCTTGTCAGTGAGTTTGATAGAACCTTTTCCTTTTATCAAACATGGTACATCATTACCAAATCTTACACTATTTCCATCATAACAAGTTAAGATAATGAACTTACTTATGTCTCCAGTCATGTGATGTGAGCATTCACTGTCAATGATCCATCTATTATTTTTGTTCACACAAGTCACAAGGGTAGTTGCCTCATATTCATCCTTCATTGCAACGTATACCACTTCATTATCATGTTCATCAAAATCATCCCTGCTTTCTTCTTCAACAATGTAGTGTGACTTCTTGCCTTTGTCTTTGTAATCTCTGTTGTCATCTTCTCTTCTATTTTTATACTTGTTTCCTTCTCTATAGTTCTTCTTCTGTGTACATCTTGCAGAAATATGACCAATTTCATTGCAATTGAAACAAATGATGGGAAACTTACCTTTGAACTTGCCTTTACCTCTGTGAAATCTTCTTACCAATAGTGCTTCCAATTGTTAAACATCTTCCTCATCTATATCACTATCACTAGATACATACTTTATCTTTCTTCTTCTTCTTCTTCTACTTCACCTCATTAGAATCCTTCAATAACAACTTGGCTTTGAATGTAAATTCAAGACTCTCAGGTTTGTAATTATCAAATTTAGATAGCTCAAAAGTAGTGAGTCTACCAACTTGACCTTCAAGGGTTAGATCATTTTCTAAAATACATCTCAACTCTTAAATTCTAGAAGCTTTTTATAGCATAAATAGGTAGTAATGTTCTCAAGACTTTACTTAACACAATATCATCATCTATATGGCCAATAGCTCCTCTTATTGCACTAGCAACTTCTTTTATCCTAGCAACATATTGAGCAATATTTTCACCTTCTTCCATTCTTCATATCTTCACCAGTTAGGTCTCAAACTGGATCAACATATTCCATTGTAATGCTAGATTGTGCATGATCTCCAAGTCCTCCAAGGTGTAACTTCATCAAACTTTTCCATGTAGGAAAGTTATCTCTATTGAGCTTGGGTACCTCTCTTTTAGACTTCTTGATCTTTGTGCTTCTAGTACCTTAAAACTAGTCCTCTTAAGCAACAAGGCTCTGATACCAATTGTTGGAAGTACTTTAGAATAATTGGGGGGATGGGGGTGGGGGGGGAAAGGGGCTAAATTAGTTATCAAAGGTCCAGATGTATAAATAAAACTTTTCACAACTCAGTAAACCCATAAAACATTCATACCCATGCATGCATCTGTTGTGTATTTACTAAAACTTGTATGTTACTGTCAAATCCATTTGTAGAAGTGTAAAGCATGAAACACAAAAAATTCATCAGCACACTTGACACAATGATTTATGTGGAAACCCAATTATGGAAAAAACTACCAGTAACATGCTACTCCTTTTTCACTCTTCTAAAGTGATACTTTATGAAAGGCCAACCCTATTAAAGGTTACAATACACACTGTTAAATGTGACCTAGTTAAGGGATTTCAATCACCTTATTAGAAATGAGCCTTGTTAGAGGACTTTAGGCTATTCACTTGGAATGCCACCCTATTAAAGGATTTTCTAATGACTATAAGGTTAATCTTACTCCAATGGATTTACCCTAGACTAATACAATTGTTAGAGAGTAATAGTAGAGCTTTGATCTAATACAACTTACAACTTCTCTTGCAGATTATAGATCTTTGTTCAATCCTCAATTATGCTTTGCTTTCATACTTTGTACCTATGATAGCTTGTTCACCCTTCAAGCATTCATCTCCTTAATCCTGCTTGCTTAACATGACATTGCAGACTCTTCTCTTAGGTCACTTGATGAAGCAAAAAACTTAATTCCTTCTCCTCCTTAGGTTCTTGCACATGACACCAACCTCCTTTTCTTTGTGACTAGACATTCCTATAAATAGGAAATTATAATATTTTTCCACTCATTATCCATCATCTAAATTAGGCTTTTGGATGGATTAGGTAGGATACAATGTATCTACCTCCTATCTTGTCTTTTCTAGAAATTTCTCTTAGAATCCATTTGAATTCACCTAAAAATGATTTACATCAAATTCTATGCCACCAGCTCATCAACCTTATCTTCCTCCTAGTTCACAAGTTTCAAGAAAACAAACTCGTTGGTTTAGAATTGATGAATCTTCAATCTTTATCATAATGCAACAGCTCGACATTATCAATCTTCTGATGCTCGATACATACTGTGTTGCTTGGCATCAATTGTAAAATCACTCGACATCAACTAAAGTTTACTAGTGCTTGGTATCAACTAAAATTTACTCGACATCAACCATTTTGCTTGGCATCCACTAGAATTTTCTTTTACTCAGCTCCAACTAACTTTCTACTTAGTTTGCACTAACTTTCTACTCAGCTTGTACTGACTTTTCTCGGCACCTACTATCCATTCTGTCAAGCTTGGTAGAAAAACTTTGTTTAACTTATTCTTCTAAACTTTCTAAGTGTAGCCAACCATTTTGTGACCTTAAGTAGATCATCAATACATTATGTCATCACTATCTTAACTAATCCTTGCAGTTCATTACATAATAATAACTCAATCTTTTCTCTAGGTGCTATTGTGACCTCTTATTGATCAAATCCTCTTCATCAATCAACTAAGTGATAGTACTTGAATCTTATAAGAAATTGTCTTACCAACAGATAATAGGTTTGATGTCAGTGATAAAACAATGATTGAAAAACATAATATTCTTCAAAAATCTCCTCTTAACAATCTCTTTTTTAATCATATTTCAATAGGTCAAACATTTTAGTGTTAATATTTCTATATTTTTTCTATTGAACCGATCAGTGGTTTTAGTCAATCAATGGTTTCAACATAAACAACAATAAATGTAAATCTATTTTGATTTGTAGAATGGATACTTCCTTCTGATTGAACAAATAATTGGGTCAGGTAGGATAGTGATGAGTCTATGCTAGACATCAACTGGCATGCCACCAGATCAAGACCCTACAAGGCTAACCTACTGTGTCAGGATTGAAATCTAGAAAATTGTGACTTGAGCATTGTATTAACCTTCTAGATTATTGCATAGAATTTATGTTATTTTATGAATTCAAAAAATAATAAAACCCCTAGTTAAAATGGATTTGGAGAATAGGAAAAAAGAAATTAGTGAGAAAAAATCATTTTATAAATAAAACATTTTTAAACATTAGAATTTTGATTTTTTTTTTGAAAAATTAATTAAGATAAGACAAGTGAAAAAATTAGTTCTAGATAGGAACTAATAATAAATATTAATATTTTGACATGTGAATGGTTGCCAAATTTAATCAAAAAAATAAATGTTAACATTAAAATCCAGTCTTCCTACTTTGTAGATGTCTCTTGGCATTAATTAATAAGAATTATTAATTATATTGTTTAAAGAACTTTTTGAAATAAATATAATAAATTATTAAAAGGAAAGTAGCAATATCTTTTAAATGTTTTATAAAATGTAATGTATATGATAAATTGTGTGTAAATAAAAATTAGAGTCTTAACGTGAGATAAATCTTTTAAGTTGATAATATCTCATAAAATTGGTAAGTTTTGATAAAATAAAATTCAAGATGCTTTTATCTTTTAAGCATATCATCACAAACTGTAGTAGAAAGGGAGAAATCTGAGACTGGTCATGATAATAAAGGTTTGATTGATCTTATTAATTTTATATTTTAAATGAAATACCAAGTATTTTTGTCAACTAGCATACCTAAAATTTTAATTCATTTTTTTTGTAAATTAAGACAAGTGATATCTAATTTCAAGAGATCTAAATTTCACAAATATAAATAGTTCATCAAATTATTTAATATAAAAGTTAAAAAGATGCAAATATACAAAAAAAAAAAGATACCTTAAAATGTAAGGTACCTTAAAATCTTAAATAGAATGATTATAAAGCATAATTATAAAATTAGTATTGATCATTGAATCAAATATTTGTAAAAATCATATTAATCTTTTAGAAGTCAACATAACCAAGATAAAGTATCTTAAAAGCTTCATTAAAATAATTGTTCATCTTTTTATTATAGAGAATAAATATAAAATCCATATTGATCATTCAACCCTTAAAAAAATGTGAACCAAAAAAATCTAATCATTAACTATTATTAATCTTTAAAAAAATCTATTTTTTAATTTATCTCTGATTGACTAGGTTCTTGCCTCTAAATCTTTCTTCAAAGCTCTTGTTTTCGCATATCGATGCGCTCTTTCAATTTTATTTTTTTTACCACACTACAGTCTAAAAGTACTTCTTTTACTATATTTATGATTAGGCTATCTGATTCTAACAATCTGTGTAATCTTATTCCCCTTATCCAAAAAAAACTCTTTTGTTAATCTATCTCTCCAATTGCCTAAACTGTGGCATCATATATAATTGAAAAAAACCTATCAAATATATCCAAAAATTAAGTTGATCTCGATCTAAAGCAGAAGATTGAATCAGTAAAGGAGAAGAACTCTAGTGGAATAGTAGCTGACAAAAGGGCCAACTAGAATGACACTTACCACAAGTGTAATGGGCTCTGAAGAAACATTGCAACCTTTTCTACTGCCATCATAATTAACCTCTGCTCTCATAAGTTATAATGGTCTTTAAAGTCAAGAGAAATTGTTTGATCTCTACATATGCAAAGGAAGGCAAGCTAACATATTATATGAGAATTGGTGCATTTTTTTAAATCAGATTTGTGGGTACTATGTGTAAGGAAGCAAAGGTGAGCAGAATTGCTTCCTACATTGATCTTTGAGAGGATGATTATGCAAATTTGACTAACTATTACAGAGATATCAAGAAATGCATAATAACATAATCAAAATAACAATGAACATATAACACAATGATTACCATGGGGAAACCCTTATGGGAGAAAAATTCCACCCTCCAAAACTTGCACAATGTATTTTCAAATCTGAAAGATTACAATACACTTGCAAGGCAAGTTCGTACAAGAGTGCATCACCGTAACTTAAACTCAGACTTAGACTCAGAGAGGTACTCCTTCTAGCACCTGTCTAGCAAACTGAACTTGATTATTCAAACACCTCCTAAAGCCTCCTTTTATAGTGATTTTCCACTTGGAAACCATTTGTGGTTTTACAAAACCATGGGCCAAAACCATGGGTAAAACAACCATGCCACATGTTACCCACTTGTAATTTGTAACTCCAAGAATGCCATTTTCATCCATAATTTTGTTCTGTAGTTTAGACCCCCATAAAAGTCATATAATGAGTTGTTTACACTCTAAAAATAACCCTTCTACATTGTTCTAGATACTAGACACATTTTTAACAACTCATACACCTTTTTCCAACTCATAAATATGTGGAAAACCACCACAAAAAAATTCTAGAGCTTTTCAGAAAACTTTGCAAGGTTGAGACACAATTCTTAACATTCTTCCACTTGTCAAACACCTTGCAAGAGTTAGGGGATCCATAGTTTCATGGGCATAATTGCTAGGGGTCGAGAGGCCCATAGACTCTGAACACCATCTAAACTTCTTTGTGCTCACGGGCTTAGTTAATGCATCAACAATATTCAACAAAGTCTTTACCTTCTCTAGCTTCACCTTGCCATCATTGACCATATCTCTCACAAAATGATATTGTACATCTATGTGCTTGGTCCTTGTATGAAATGTTAGGTTCTTCACTAGGCAAATTGCACTCTGACTATCACTATAAATTGTCACTATACCCGTTTTTGAATTCTATATTTGAACACAGTCTCTTTAGCTAGATATCTTCCTTGTAGGCATGAGTAGTTAAATAAAAACATCTTTATAATATAATTCTAATTTTTTTTAAAAAAATTGTTACACATTATACTTATTATCATAATAAATTTAAATAAATTTTAGATATACACTATTAGATATTATATATTGTATAGCTAATTATTAGTAATGTAAAAAAGAAGGAAAAATATCATATTTATTTTTCTTACTTTGAGTATAGGCCACTTCCCCATTGTCTTAGGATTGAGATAGTTGTTTGGGAAAATAATCATTGAAAAACTTCCAAACTAATTTTTTTATTTGGTCACATATGAAATGTGCCAAAATTGAGAAACATAGATACCACATTGCAAGATTAAACCAAATTAAAATGGAAAAAAGTTGTAAGATCTTAAACTATTTTCATTAATTTAAAAAAATCCAAATATCTCTTTGAAAACATAAATAACTTTTGTGGCATTTGTCATTTTTTATACTAATTTAAAGTACTAAGATAAAATATATACCAATATAACTTTTATGTTTAAGTTGAAAATAATTAAAATAAAATAGTACTTCGAATATATATTAATATCATTGATAAAAAAATCCTTTTTCAAAATGTGTAAATGAGAGATTAAATTTTAAATTCTTAAATTCTTGAAAAAAAAAATTCATAATTTAGAAACATCTTACATTCTAATACCCTCCAATTTTGTATGTGGAACGATCAATTGAAAATTTAGAAACATCTAACATAAAAATTTGTATGTGGAATGATGTAAGCAAAGCCTCCACCTTCTCTAGCTTCACCTTGCCATACTTGACCATATCTCTCACAAAATGATATTGTACATCAGTGTGCTTAGTCCTTGCATGAAATATCAGGTTCTTCACTAGAAAATTTGCACTCTAACTATCAATATAAATTGTCACTATAACCTATTTGAATTCTATATCTAAACACAGTCTCTTTAGCCAGATAGCTTCCTTGCAGGCATGAGTAGTTGTCATAACTCTTCCTTTGTAGTAGACAAAACAACCACAACTTGTTACTTTCTCATCCAACTAATTGCACCACTGAATAATGTAAACACATATGCACTGGTGGATCTTCTACTATCAACATCACCGACCCAGTCTGAATCCACATACCCTTGAATATCCAAGGAATGTTCATATCCTATTCCATGAAAACATATAGAGTACTTTGAGGTACCCTACAAGTATCTAAAAACTCTTTTTACTACATCCCAATGTGCTCTTCCTAGATTAGACATATAATAGGAAAGTACTCCCACTGCTTGGGTAATGTCTGGTCTTGTATAGACCATAGCATACATCAAACTTCAAACAAAACTCTAATATGGTACTCAACTCATCTCTTCCATCTCCAATGGGGATGAAGGGCACCATGAGCTAGAAAGCTTTGTTCCCATAGTAATAAGAACACTCAATGGTTTGGAATCTTTCATATTAAATCTTTTTAGAATAGTACCAACATACTTACTCTGTCTTAGCCAAAGCTTTCTATTTTGTCTATCTCTTATAATCTCCATTCCCAGAATGTACCTTGCTGCACCAAGATCTTTCATTTCAAACTTTGCTGAGAGCAATGATTTTAATTCTACAATCAAACCTTTTCCTTTTCCAATAAACAATATGTCATCAACATATAGGGCAATAACCAAGAAATAATCACCACCATACTTGTAGTATATACAATGATCTAATTTGGATCACACGAATCCCAAACTCAATACATATGTATCAAACTTATGGTACCACATCCTAGGACTTTGCTTTAGACCATACAAGGATTTCTTCAATTTACAGACCAAATGACTTTTACCTTTCACCACAAAGTGCTCTGGCTGTGTCATATAAATTTCTTCCTCTAAATCTCCATGAAGGAAAGAGGTCTTCACATCCATCTTCTCAACTTCTAGATCATAAGCTATTGCAATAGAAAGTAAAAATCAAATGGATGTAATTTTTTCTATAGGAGAAAAAATTTCACCATAATTAATTCTTGCAACCTGGGAGTAACCTTTTGTAACCAAATGTGCTTTATACTTCTCAATGTTTCCATCTAAACCCATCTTCCTTTTGAACACCCATTTACAACAAATAGGTTTTCGTCCTTCAGGCAATGGTACAAGGTCCCATGTGTCATTCCTCTTAAGAGTTGTCATCTCTTCTTCCATTGCTATCTTTTAGGACTCTAAATCATTCATATGAAGAGCCTATTCTACAGATTTTGGTTCATCAATATTAGCATTCAAAGAAAATATACATCTCTAATCATCAGGAGCATATCCATACCTTTATGGTGCTTTCCTCTATCTATTAGACCTTCAAACAAATCTAGTTTAGGTTTAGGTTCAGGTTCAAGTTCATGATCAGGTTCTCCCTCTTCCTCTGATGATTCAAAACTTGTAGAGCTTTCTTAAACAACTTGTCTTTCTAAGGGCCTCGATTCAACTTTCTTAGGTGTAATAGGAAGTTGAATCACAAATTTCTTTTCTTTTATTTGTTTTGGGTGCACTATAATAGAAAAAAGCTCAATTTCTCTAAAAATAACAATTTTGGAGTAAAATATCTTTTGTGCAACAAGATCTCAAAGCCTGCATCCTTTCACACCATAACTATATCCGATGAAGATACATTTGACAGCTTTATTGTCCAATTTTTTTTGCTTCTCCTTTGGCACATGAGCATATGCCTCACAACCAAAAACTCTCAGATGTCTAAGTGAAGGCTTGTGGCCCAACCATGGTTCCATTGGTGTCTTATCAACAAGAGTTGATGTAGGAGACCTTTTAATCAGGTAGCAAGAATGGCTACAACTTTGGCCCAAAACTTTTTTTCTAATCTAGCTCCACTTAGCATACTCTTAGCCTTCTCCATCAAGGTCCTATTCATTCTTTCTGCAACTCCATTATGCTATGGAGAATACAGAGTTGTCTTCTCTCTTTTAATACCACAATCTTTACAAAATTTGTCAAAATCATTGGATCCATATTCAATGCCATTATCAGTTCTCAAATGCTTTATCTTCTTTCCAGTCTGCAACTCAACCATTGCTTTAAATTCTTTGAAATGATTGAAAACTTTAGCTTTACTTTTAAGAAAATAAACCCATGTTCTTCTACTAAAATCATCAATGAAAGAAACATAGTAAACTGATATACGAATAGAAGGAACATCAACTAGACCAAATACATCTAAATGGATTAGATCCAAAATACATGAGGACTTGTGAGAACTTGAGTAAAACTAAATGTGATTTTGTTTACCATAGATACAATGCTCACAAAAATCAAAATCAAGACTGCAGTCATTCAACCTATCAACAAGATTTTTTTCCTTTAAGGTTCATAGACATTTCTCACCTATGTGGCCGAGTCTCTAGTGCCATAACATAGTCTTCTCTGCAAGTAACTTTGA